>JAIUCV010000007.1:40976299-41576299 GCA_026724425.1 Erythrophleum ivorense
GAGAAGGGACAAACCCCAACGAACCGGGAAATAAGCGACAATACTTATGAGGACTCTGTATGTGTATGTCATCTGAGGGGCAAACATGGTCCAATGGCTATGAAATTTTATATTTATAAACTAGGCATTTATAGTGATTTGTAGCAACTAGAAGCACCTCATTTGGAGGTCTGAGCTGAGAGATATGAATTTTTGAATTTCTAAGACAGTAGTAGTAGCTCAGCATGACCTAGGTCACTATTCCATTGAATTTGGGTAGATAAACATGTTTTATCTGATCTGAATCTATTTTTACCATAAATTTAAGGTTCATAGCTTTCCAAATTGGTATCATTTGCATGAATTGGAGATTTGTGGAATTAATTGGACATTTTTGAATTTCATAGCAGACACTTGCATCAGTACCAGTAGCTATCCGAACCTTTACCCCTTTTTGCATGTCAAACGCTTTTTGTGTTATGTTTCATGGCCTAGAAATATTTTTGACATAAATTAGACATGTGTAGCTTTCTAGAATGGCTAATAATGAATGATTTCAATTTTTCTAGAATTAGTTATGAATTTTGAAACTTCCTATCAATAAACTGAACCAGTGGCCTAGATAGCAGTAACCCTAGTGGCTTTCGGATGTCAAATGTTCTCCCCTTAATGATTCATGAGCTAAAATTATTTTTAGCATGGGGTAGACATCCAGAGCTTTCTGGAATGGTAAAGTTTGTTGGGTTTTGAAGTTTGTGAATTTAGTTATGAATTTCCAAAGTTGTGACAGAAAAACTGAAATTCTGGCCGAAAATAATAGTGTGAGTTTGATGGTCCCCTTTGAATTCCACGAATTGTGGGACAACTTTGGTTATGCAAATGAGTTGTATGTATGTAATTAAATATGAGAACATGTTGTATGAGCTCATATGGTCCGTATGATACCGAATGAAATTTTTATACGTGATGTAACATGAAATGAGGCATTATTTTAATGTTATTTTCCATTCCTTTTCGTTCAATTGATCATGTGAGACTTAGAAATGATCAGAAGCATCCTAGAAATATATGGTGTTACATAAAGGGTTAGGATGTGTGTTGATGCGGCAAGGTAGAATAGTGACATATGCCTCTAGGCAGTTGAGGCCCATGAAGAGAATTATCCTACGCATGACTTAGAGTTAGATGCCGTAGTGTTTACTTTTAAAATCTGGAGACACTATCTGTATGATGCTATCATAGAGATCTATAGTGATAATAAAAGTTTGAAATACCTATTCGATCAAAAGGAACTAAATATGAGACAAAGGAGATGGATGGAATTCATGAAAGATTACGATTATACCTTGAAGTATCATTCGGGTAAGGCCAATGTGGTGGCGAATGCCCTGAGTAGGTGTCCATCTGTGTAACCTATATGATGATTAGGGAGCAAGATCTCCTAAAGAAATTTAGAAACTTGAACCTCTCTTGTTAGGTGGTATTGGGAAAATTGTATCTGAGTAAAACCCTAATTGAAAATATATTGAGAACCCAGATCTTCGATGCCCAGAGAGAGGATAAATTCCTGAGACAGATTAGGAATGAGATTTCCCAGGTAAGACTTCAGATTTTAGAATGTCTAAGGATGGTATGATAGTATAACAAAATAAAACCTACGTGCTTAGTTGAAATGAGTTGAGAGAAAGAATTTTATAAGAGACACATAAGAGTAAGTATACTATATACCCTGGTACCACCAAGATATATCAAGGTTTGAAAGGGATTTTTTGATGGCCAGGGATGAATAATGATATGACTGAATATATGGCTAGATGCCTAGTGTTTTAGAGAATAAAGATAAAACATCAAAGACCCATTGGGTTGTTGCAACTCCTAGATATCCCCAAGTGGAAGTGGGATAGTATAGCCATAGACTTTGTTATGGGGTTATCCAAGACATCCTCTAGACACGATGCTATTTGGGTAATTGTGAATGGACTGACGAAGTCTGCACACTTTTAGATATTAGGGCTACTCACACACTAGATAAATTAACCTAGATATATATCAAAGAGATAGTGCAACTTCACGGAGTATCCAGTAGCATAGTTTCAAATAAAGACCCCAGATTTACATCGAACTTCTAGAGGTCGTTGCAGCATGCTTTAGAGACCAGGTTGCGATTTAGTACTGTATATCACCCCCAGACAGATGGTCAGATTAAGAGGACCATCTAGACCTTAGAAGACATGTTAAGGGCATGTGTATTAGAGATGAGGGGTAACTGGGATGCGTATTTATTATTAGCAGAGTTTGCGTATAATAATAGTTACCATTCCAGTATCCAGATAGCCCCTTATGAGGCTTTGTATAAGAGAAAGTGTAGATTCCTTCTGTGTTAGGTTGAGCTAGGTGAGAGAAGGTTGATAGGACATAAAATTATGCACCAGAGCATCTGACATATAGAATTAATTAGAAAGAAACTCCTCATAACTTAAAGTAAGTAGAAAAGCTATGTTAATAAAAGAAGAAGGCCGTTAGAATTTAAGATTAGAGACCATTTGTTCATTCAAGTGTCTCCAATGACGGGGGTGGGTTGGTCAAATAGGGTAAGGATGCTCAGTCCTAGGTATATTGATATATTTGAAATCATTAAGAAAATTGGACCTGTAGCTTATTGGATAGCCTTACTTTTTAACCTAGCCTAAATATACAGTGTTTTTCATGTCTCCCAGTTGAGAAAGTACTTACCAGACCCCTCACATGTCATAGAATATAAGTATGTTCAATTGTAGGAAAATCTTTTTTATGTAGTGAAACTGGAGAGAATTATGGATGCTCAGTTAAAATAGTTGAGGAGTAAGAATATTCTTCTGGTGAAAATCGCCTGGAGAGGTCTGATATCTAAAGAAACAACTTGGCAATTGGAGGATGAAATGAAGCAAAAATATCAAGAGTTATTCCCTTAAAGTATGTATTTAAATTTTAAGGATGAAATTTATTGTAAGGGGATAGAAATGTAATAATCAGAATTTTTAAAATTTTTCTAAGTCTACTGGCTATAGCCAAAACCCCTGTTGGCTATAGCAAATATACCTGTTTGTTATAGTAAAAAGCCAGTTAGCTATAACGAATGTACCAGTTCACTATATCGAGAATGCATTTAGCTGTAGCGAGTTCAGGTGTCCCATATAAAAACCAGGGAGTTTCTCGCAATAGCATGCATCATAACGAGAACAAGGGCCTGTGATTGATACGTGCTTACCACAACGAGGATTATTTTCCACTATAGTGAGGGTTATTGCGAAAAAAGCGAGAAAACGTGATTTTTACTTCTTAAAGACTCCAGATGCTCTCTTTTTCTTCTAATCGACTTATGCTTCAACCAAAATAGAGAAAAGGGCTAGAGAAAGAGAGAGAAACTAAGAGAAGCCAAAAGAGAAGGAAGGAAACTAAAGAAAAGGTAAGCAAAATTTGAGATTTCCATAGCTTTCCTTTTTAGAATTTTGTTCTTCTCTTTTTGCCATCTCTTTATATAGTTTTGGTTATTGAATTAGTTTTGTTTTAAGCTTGGTTCAGAACAGGGAGAGTGGAGATTTAAAAAGAAGGTGAAGGCAAAGGGAACCACTCTTAAAAAGGCTAGAATTCAAGGTAGATACCTACGTATCTTTACTTCTTGTGTATGTTGGTTCTACCAATTTGAGAGCTTGAGAGAGGAGAAAGTTCTAACCTAGAATAAGTATGAAACCCTTGAATTAGAGTGTGGGAAGTTAGGAAATACAAAAGAATTAGAAGAAGAGCTAGGGAAATTCAAGAGGGAGAAATTAGGGATTCTTAAATACTTTGTAAAGTTTATTTTGATGTAAGAATCTCCTAGCCTTTATAAATATTTGTTTAAGTTCCAAGAGAGTAATTTCATGCTATTTGTTGTGTCTAGGCCTAAGAGAAATGGTTCCATCTAGTTGTGGTTGTGAGACCGAGAAAGAAAAAGAGAAATTAAAAGGGAAGGCTTGTGTTGGCTTACAAGGTAGCTCTTTACTCTTTCTTATTGCATTCTTGGATGTATGATGGTCATTATATGCTTGTGTATGCACTTGTATTGTGAAACATGCCATTTGATGTTGCCTTGATGTATTAGTACCAATATGCTTATAGTTTGGGTTATAAAAATTATTCTTAAAGGGTGAGGTAAAGCCAAAAGTCCCTAGGAATGGGTGAAATAATGCTAAAAGTTTCATAGATGAGTAAGGCCAAGTCAAAAGTGCCTAGACCAAGGGTGAGGCTAATCCAAAAGTCCCAAAGTCCTATGTGAGGTATTACATTTTTGGTATCAAAGCAAAGGTTTAGGAACTTTTGTTCAGTGTTGGGCTCTTGAATTACGTATATGGTTGTGCTAAAGTGTGAATTGCCATGAAATAAGTGCATATATGCTTGAAATACAATTGTGTATTAAAGGCTGTGATTTTTTCAGATAAGATGGTTGTCGGGTAAGGGTAGGCCACCTAGGGCTCAGGCTTAGAGGGTTGAGTCTGAGGACCCTGTACATACCATCATAAAGAGGCTTGACAGACAGGAGACCATGATAGGCCAGTAATAAGAAATGTTAGAACAACAGAGGTATATTATGTAGCAATAGCATGAGATGATAATGCAGCTGCAGAATGCCCTAGCCAAGCAGGAAGAGATGAGGAGAGAGGCTTCTGTACCCCAGTCATCTACTTTTGGCATTCCACTTGCACCTCCCCAAGAGCTTGCTCAGACCCAGACATCGATTCAAAAACTATTTAATCAGTTAAGAAAGAACAATCCACCTTCATTTGATAGGGAATTGGATGCAGATAAGGTAGTAGCATAAGTAATAGAGCTGGAAAAGATATTTATAGTGATGGATTGTGCCACTGAACAAAAAGCTCAGCTAGCCGCATTTATGTTACAAAAAGAAGTCAATAGATGGTTACGTAGCATAAAACCCCTTATGCAAACCAAGAATATACAGATCACTTGGGAGAACTTTCTAGTGAATTTTATAAAAAATATTTCTCTAGTTTGGTAAGAAAATGGAAAGAGATAGAATTCATGGGGTTGAAGCAAATAGATGAGATGACTATAGGTCAGTAAATGGCTAAGTTTATTAAGTTGTCTCAATATTCATCCTACCTTCAGAGATATGATGATGAACCCTAGAGATGTGAGCAGTTTGAGACTAGATTGAAGTCCTTGATTAGAGACAGAGTTACTCCACAGCGAATCAGGAACTTTAATGGTCTTATGGAGATTAGCAAAGTATTAGTCTCTTTACCGTTATATATTCGTACCATAATTTATCTCATTCATAACATGCATGATGGAGCACCATTTCAAGGAAGAACATACCTTACATAAAGAAAATATTAAATATTTAAATGTATATATTTATGTTATGTAAGGTGTCATTTCCTCATCTTATGCTCCATGGACCATGTGAACTCATCCACATCATTTTCTTGTCATAGCACATCCATACAAGTCATACTCATCACATTTGATCTCATTCACTTTGAGTTTGAAGCTACATCACATAAATTCCATGGTTTGCTCTCGAGTTCAAAATTCAATTTTTGGATACAAAATTTGAAAATTCATAACTAATTATAGAAAAATTGAAATTACAAAAACCATACCATTTTAGAAATATGCAGATGTCTAATTTTAACTAAAAATAAGTTCAGACCAATGTAGTAGTCTTAAGCTACCACAAATTGATATAACAATAACATAAGTTAGGCTGCATTACTAGTGCTATCATGCAATTTCAAAAATTCATATCTCCCTATAAAAAACTTCAATTGAGGTGATCTCAATGGCCATAGAAAGCTTATGATGTCTAGTTTATGTCTATAAAATTTCATGAATATTGGACTTCATTTGGCCCACATGTGATAGAGAGAACCAAACTAACCAAATGAACAGTAACCATACCATTTCTGCATAATTTAGCCAACTTTGAAAAATCTTAATAAATTCTCTAGAGCTCCAAATTGAGTGCTTTTTAGCTCTGTGAAAAGCTTTAGATGAGACTTACTTGTTGGCTAAATTTCATGAAAAGACTCATTCATTGGTCATACTTTGGTTAAACACACCATTTTTGTCAAAATTGAAATTCAAAATGGCATCTCAAGACACCAAATGGCCCTTCTTGCATTCCACAACCACTTGGGCAAGTTTAAAAGCATAAACACAATACATAAAAGCATGCCAAATGATCTAAATCACCATAGAGCTCAATCCCACTTTGCCATATTCATATATATACAAGAATATCAAGTTATATAATGGCAAAGGAGTGGCAAAATCTTACATTTTCGTTCATCTATCTTCCATATTGATACATATACTATTTGTACATATATTAAAATATGCTCAAGGGTTTACATCATAGATACATATCATAGGTACATAATTTGACATCAAAATACAATTAAACAAGCCATTTCTCTATCTTGTTGTCATAATCTTGCTTTTTATGTTTGTTGGCCTCTATTTTCTTGTCTACTTGGCCCACCTAGACATGGGGTTAAACATGTGTGGGGGAAGAATGAGATTCAAAAAATTTCAATAGCTCTTACTTTGTTAAACATACATAATGAATGTAAATTTCAAGTCTAAAAATGTATACATGGCTATCTTGAACTTCATAAACATACATAAAGTATTTTCTTAATTAAAGAAGTCACATATAACATACATAGGTTTGCCAAGAAAATGGTTTAGCCTCACCCATTTTTTTTAGGACTTTTGGACTTACCTTACCCATTTTCTTAAGAGATTTTTGACTAAACCTCACTCTTCTAGAGACTTTTAGCTTTGTCTCACTCAATGTTAGAGACTTTTGGCTCATCCTCAACCTAGCTAAGGGACTTTTGGCATCACCAAACTCATACAAACCAAAACTTGTTCATAAAGTATCTTTTAAGCACATAAACAAAGTATCATGGTACCATTGGCATGTACATGTGTACTAGAAACACTTTTCATAGCTTAAATATACACACACACATTCAAAGACAAGAAAACACCTAACCATGCATGAGAGAAAAAAGAAAAAGCTATCTTGAAACAAGAACACAATATTTTCTCTTGAAATTCTTCTTCCCCTTTTTCAGTTAAGCCTTGCAATTAGGTGGGCCTTAGTTCTCTTAGTCTAGACATATTAAAAGAGACATAGATCACTTATGGAAACAAGTATTAGCATCATACACACTCTATATGAAATTACTTTGTTCTATGGCCCCATTATGCTTCCATACAAGACCTTATGAAGAAACTAAGAGAATTCATAGTCTTATGTAACAACCAGAAAAAAAAATATGGAAAATTTTCGAAGGGTGAATGTACCTGTTCACTATAGCGAAAAATGGTCTAGCTATAGCGAGAGTGCCTTCTCGCTATAGCGAAAATGCTTCTAGGTATAGCGAGTGCGGGCACCCTATACAAAAACTAGGGCGTTGCTCGCCATAGCGCGCACCATAGCGAAAACAGGGGTCTGGGACTGATACGAGCTTGTAGTAGCGAGGGTTAGTCCGAAAAAGCATGAAAAAAAAAAAGGAAACTTGACTTTTTAAAACCTCCAAACTCCTCATTTCCCTTTGTAACCGACTTAAGCTCCCTCTAAGGTAGAGAAAAGGGCGGGAAAGAGAGAGAGAAACCTAGAGGAGGAAGGAAGAACAAGAAAAGGTAAGATTTGCATGGCTTTTCTCTTAGAATATTATTCTTCTCTCCTTGCCCTCTCTTCCTATGGTTTTGGTGGTTGAAGTAGCTATGTTTTGGGCTTAGTTCAGAAGAGGAAAAGTGAAAAACCACTATTGAAAGAGGTTAGAATTCATGTAGCTTCACTTCCTTGATTTCCTTTCTTGAAAGCTTAAGAGAGGAATGATAGTTGGTGAACTTCTAGAGAGAGAAAGAATCCCTAATTTTTTATATGCTTAGTAGGGTTTACTATAGAGAAACCGCTAGCTTTGTGAATAGGTATTGAGCTATGAGAAAGTAATTCCATGCTCTTGTGTATTTAGGCTCAAGAGGAGTACTCCCATCTAGTGGTGATTGTGAAATCAACAAGGGAGGAGATAAATTGAAAAGGAAAGCTTGTGATTAGCTAATAAGGTAGCTCTCTCCACCTTCTCTCATGTATAGATGTGTGCTTGCATTGTCTTGCACGTGTGTATGTATGTTTTTAAACCATGAAAAGTATGCTAGCATGATGATGCTTTATGTATTTCAATGATGTTTTATATGATTGCTTTGGTTTACTTAAATATGAAAAAGTAAACAACCCTCTAGCCATAGTTAGGATGAGCCAAGAACCCTAAAATTAGTTGAGACAAAGTAAAGAGTCTCCCAAAAGTGAGGTTGACTTCCAAGAGTAAGGTTGAGTCTAAGAACCTCTTAAAGAATGGGTGAAGAAAGTTCAAAATCCACAAGTGAATGGGTGAGGCTAATCCATTTGCTTGGCAAGCTTTTGTATGTTATGTATGGCCTACTCAAATGTTGAAAATGCTTTTCTTATGATTTCACATGCTAATATGCCCATGCATACATTTGTGAGACTTGTTTGCATGCTTTATGTATGATTGAATGAGAGATGAGCTATTAAGATTCTTTGAATCTCACTCCCCCTCTCCACCATCCTAACATGCTAGGTGGACCAAGCGAGACAAGAGATGAGAGCCACCAAGTTTGAAGCTAGGGAATTCAATGAATAAATTGTAAAAGAGCCATTTTGACACTATTTTATAGTTAATTCAAGAGGTGTACTTTAATGATATACATGATGTAGCACGTATGAATACTTGTAAATGAATGTATTTATCATATATGTATGAGAATGAGAACTATCTTGAATGATGTAGCAAGTTTTGATATGAATAGCAAGATCTTAGCATTATCCACATGGGTGTATGTGTTGGTGTGGGAGAGTGAGTTTTGCAAATCTGGGTTGTTAGACATTTGAGCCATGTTTAATATCCTATGGTGATGCTTTTCCAAGTACTCATAGAGCCTTAGAAGTAAGAGAAGCCAATTTGAACCCTTGGAGCCCTCTTTAGCAAGAGAAATTGGTCACTTTGCCCATGATGTCCAAGTCTGACCAAATGACCTCTCCTTGACTTGAAATTTGGCATGTCACTAGATCTTGTCTAGATCTTTTTGGAAAGCTAAAGATCAAGTCATTTGAAGGTCTGTGGAATGTTCTATGATTTTTCAAAGTTGGTATCAAAATTTCGGATTTGCATAAGCACTGTTCATTTGGTCAGTTGTGAAATTACGTCATCTGAGGGGCAAACGTAGTCCAATGGCTATGAAATTTTATAGGCATAAACTAGACAGTCACAGTGACTTGTAGCAAATGGAAACACCTTATTTGGAGGTCTAGAGAGGAAGATATGCATTTTTGAAGGTTCTACCCAGTATCAGTCATCTTGCCTGACCTGAGGTATTGTTCCATTGATTTCTGAGAGTTTGGCTTGATGAAATAATCTAGAGGTATTTTTTCTCTTTAGTTAACATACACATATTTTCATATTGGTATCATTTGTATGCATTGGATTTTTTTGAAATTAGTTAGACATTTTTGAAGTTCATATCAGTAAACTATGACAGTATCAGAACCCCTCCGACCTCCAGATGATTTCGGGTGTCAAAAGATTTGTGTATGGGATTTTAAGACTTATACATATTTTTAGTATGAATTAGACATCCTAATATTTCCATAATGACAAAGAGTGCATGTTTTTTATTTTTCTAGATTTAGTTGTGATTTTCCAAACTTTGCCCATAAATGAGGCCAAGCCTGGCCGAAAATGAACATGCATGTTTCAAACCTCTTTTTGGTTTCCATGGGCTAAAAGCATGTTTTTGGGATTGAAATGAGTTTTAATGGTGCAATTAAATATGAGGATGCATAGAATGAGCTCATACAGTCTATGTGACACTGAAAAGAATTTTAACCATGCCGCAACTTTAAAATAAGTATGAATCCAATGAGGAAGATCTCACCTTATTCTTCCTATACCTTATATGAGCATGTAAGGCATGATGGGTATGAGCTAGAAATGATGGTGTTACATCTTGGCTCCCATTTCTCATTCATTCTAGGTCACTTGACTCCCTTTAGACTCCTTGCAATCATCACACATTCATTTTAAGGAGCCTAACTATAAGTTGCTTCATAATGTCACATTATAGAGTCTATACCTTCATCTCACATTCCATGACTTCTAAATCTTTTTTCAAGGCTTTCACAAATATTCTTCTATCATATTTAGTCCTATTCTAAGTTTAAAACAAATTAAAACACTCCTTAGGTGCATAAAGTGGGTTAGGCCGAGACATGAAGAGCATTATGCACCTATGGATTTTGCTTGTTTTCTTTAAGGGAATTGGCACTTGTGAAGCTTCCTAGATACCTTAAGAACTCATATATACTCTTAAACAACTTAAATTACTATTAGGAAGCTTCATTTTAGCCTAGGTGCAACCAAATCTCTAAATTTTATAACTTGCATTCTAAAGCTTCCTTTCAATTCTAGTTGTATAGTCTTAATCCTTCCACTCCATAACCCTTGGTTCCATTAAGAACACATGAAGAAAAACTCTCATCCTCACTTTATCTCTCTAGACTAAAGCTCAAATAGATTGGAAACACTAGATTTTGTAAATGTTTCCAGTAAAGTCTTACCTTAAAACTAAGTTCTTTTCACGTAGATTATTTTTTATTGATTGATTTCTTGAAAAGAGTTCCTTTTTGGCTTAGGTTAGATTTAAATCTTCAACTTTTCAAGAAAAAAAATCACTATTTGAAAGCTCTTAGAGAGAGGAATAACTCTAATAACTAGCGTAGGATTAAATGAGGCTGTTTACTTACCTAAATGGAAGCTTAAACTTCTTCTCTCTTTCCCCTCTTAAATGTCATGCCATGGCTGCTCAAATTTTGAAAATGGAAGCTTAGAGAAGGTGATGAAGTGTAATCCTACTTAAGAAGCCTCTTTTATAATTTTTCAAAATGACCATTTTATCCCTACACACTTGTTTATTTTATTTAGGCTCATTTTAACTTCTTTTTTATAACTATCTTTTCTATCATAACATTTAAGTCTTTTAAT
The DNA here is from genome assembly GCA_026724425.1 of Erythrophleum ivorense. Lineage (NCBI taxonomy): Eukaryota > Viridiplantae > Streptophyta > Magnoliopsida > Fabales > Fabaceae > Erythrophleum > Erythrophleum ivorense. The sequence continues at coordinate 40,987,396 of JAIUCV010000007.1, forward strand.
TCATAAAATGCTTTTGATTTCATCCAAATTGAATTTAAAACCTTCCCAAATGAACCGATTAAAGTTCGAGTTAACTAACAGTCTAAAACATAAATTGGAGGGGTTTAAACCATTCTAGGGGTTCCTATAGTTTTTAAGGCCTGTGAAAACCTCAAGAAACTTATTTTTTGCATTTAAAAATTCCTCCATTGAGTTTTCTAAAAAGTGCTCAAAAATACGAAAATGCTACTGCATTTTCGTTAAATTTTGTCTAATTATTCTGGTTATATTTTTAGGGCACCTTTGACCTTGGATCTTCATTATTTGAGGTCTAGATTTTTACTCTAATTTCATTAGACCTTAAATCATTCTATATGAGAGACTTCCTTTTATATTTGATGCGTTTCGTACATTTACAAAAAAAACTGGACATTACATTTCTTACGTTTATAGAGTAACCAGATGTTACAGTAATTGAGCATAACTTGTGTGATATTATACTGCTATAACTACACCTAGTTAGAAGGGGGCTCCATAACTGAAAAGACCAAGACTTGAGGAGAGCACTAGTGTAGCACCTAACAATAAGAGGAGAGACAAGGTGCAGTGGAATAGAAGGTCACAAAAGGGCAAGAAAGTGACCCAGCCATTTCTAATGACATGCTTCAAGTGTGGCTAGTCAGGGTACATTGCCAAGAATAGCCCTTAGATAGATACAGTGCCTTCACCTAGGCCACAGACCCAGGGAAAAGTGTTCGCCCTCACTCAGCAAAAGGCCAGTGCGTCTCCCAATTTGATCCTAAGTATATTTATAGTGAATGGTTTTCCTATGGTTGCTATGTTTGTTTCGAGTGCTAGTTAATCATTTATATCCTCTAATTGTGTGAGGCATTTTGGTCTAGCCATTAGTACTTTACCATTTGATTTATCTATCACTGCACCCATTGGAGTCTACATTGTCAGTTCTCATACTTGCTTGGATGTCACTGTTCAATTTAATCATTGTCATATCACCATTGATTTGATTTGTATGCCCTTCCATGACATTAATTTGATTGTTGACATGAATTAAATGGTTGTGAATAATGCTGTACTTGATTATGAACACCGAACTATTTCTTTACCTACTTGTAGGACTATACCTATCCTTTTTTACAACTACCCAAGCTGAGAGATACTTAGAGTATGGATGTCAAGGGTTTTTAGTCTTTTTCTCTATTGAGGCTGAGATAAAGGAGATCCTAGTAATTAGGGAATTCCCAAAAGTTTTTCCTAGAGATTTTGATTTTAGTGGTCTCCCCCCTAAGAAAGAGATAGAGTCCCTATAGATATAGTGCTTAAGATTGGACTAATGTCCAAGGCTCCTTACAAGATGTCTCCTACTGAGCTTGCTAAACTGAAAAAGCAGATAGATGAGTTGTTAGAAAAAGGGTTCATATGTCCTAGTGTTTCACCTTAGGGAGTTTTAATATTATTTGTGAAAAAGAAAGATAATAGTTTGAGATTGTGTATAGACTACAGAGAGTTAAATAAAGTTACCATTAAAACTAAATATCCTCTCCCTAAAATAGATGACCTGTTAGACTAATTAGCTTGGACATTTATATTTTTTAAGATAGATCTTAGATCTGGGTACCACCAGGTGAGAGTGAGAATTAAAGACGTCCTAAATATGGCCTTCAGAGTTAGATATAGGCACTATGAGTTCCTAGTTATGCCATTCAAGCTGACAAATGCATCTGCTGTATTCATGGATTATATGAATAGGATATTCAGATCGTATCTAGATAAGTTTGTGGTGGTCTTCATTGATGATATCCTAATATACTCTAGATCCTTTGAGGAGCATGAGAGACATCTAAGATTAGTCCTAGAGACCTTAAGAGATAAAACATTGTACTCTAAACTTAATAAATGTAAGTTTTGGCTATCCGATGTAAGATTCTTAGGTCATATGATATCACAGGTGGGGGTCATTATTGATCCCCATAAAGTGGAAGGCATGTTACAATGGGATAGACCTAGAACCATCACCGAGGTTAAGAGTTTCCTAGATTTGACAGGGTACTATAGATGGTTTATTTAGAGCTTTTATCAAATAGCCTTACCACTAACGAGACTAACTAGGAAGGAAACACCTTTCATGTGGGATGATAGATGTGAAAGGAGTTTCTAGAAGTTGAAACTCTGATTGACCACTATCCCTATACTGATTATCTCTAACCTTAGCGAACCATTTGTGGTTTATAGTGATGCCTTAAGATAAGGGTTAGGATGTATGCTGATACAGTAGGATAAGATAATGGCGTATGCTTTTAGGTAGTTAAGGCCTTATAAGAAGAATTATCTCACCCATAACCTAGAGTTAGCCGCAGTGATATTTGCCCTTAAAAAATCTAGAGGCATTATCTGTATAATGTTACCTTAGAAATCTATAGTGACTATAAGAGTCAAATACTTTTTTGATCAGAAGAAACTGAATATGAGATAGAAGAGATAAATAGAATTCTTGAAAGATTATGATTACACCTTGGAATATCATTTAGGCAAAGCTAATGTGGTGGCTGATGCCCTGAGTAAGAAGTCCATCCATATAGCCCATATAATGATTAAGGAATAAGAACTGCTAAAGAAATTTATAAATATGAACCTCTTGCCAGGTAATATCAGGTAGATTATATCTAAGTGAAACCTGAATTAAAAATGAATTGAAAACCTAAATCATAGATGCCTAAAAAGAGGATGAATTCTTAAGACAGATCAGAAATGAGATTTCCTAAGGTAAGACCTCAGATTTTAGGGTATTTAAGGATGATATGATAGTATATCAAGAGAGAATCTACATGCCTAACCAAAATGAATTGAGAGAAAGCATTTTAGAAGAGGCACATAAAAGTAAGTATACTATCCACCCAGGTGCCACTAAGATGTATTAGGATTTAAAAAGAATTTTCTAGTGGCTAGGAATGAAAAGTGACATAGCCAATTACGTGGTTAGATGCTTAGTGTGTCAGAGGGTAAAGATAAAATATTAGAGAGCAGTTAGGTTGTTGCAACTCCTAGATATCTCTGAGTGGAAGTAGGATAATATAGCCATGAACTTTATTATGGGTTACCCAGGACATCTTTTGGGCTAGATTCTATTTGGATAGTTATGGATAGACTGACAAAGTATGTACACTTTTTAGCTATTAAGGCTACTCACACACTAGATAAATTAGTCTAATTATATATTAGGGAGATAGTGCAACTTTATGGAGTACCCAGTAGCATAATATCGAATAGAGACCCTAAGTTCACATCGGACTTTTGGAGATCATTATAGCATATCTTAGGGACCAGATTGCTGTTTAGTACTGCATATCACCCCCAGACAGATAGTCAGACTGAAAGGACCATTCAGACCTTAGAAGACATGTTAAGGCAATGTATGTTAGAGAAGAGGGGTAACTGGGATTTAAGTATAATAATAGTTACCATTCCAATATTCAAATGACCCCTTATAAGGCCCTGTATAGGAGAAAGTACATATCCCCTCTATGTTGGGTTGAGCTAGGTGAGAGGAGTCTAATAGGACCTAAGATTATGGACTAAACCACTTGGCAAGTAGAATTGATTAGGAAGAAACTTTTCACGGTCCAAAGTAGGCAGAAAAGTTATATTGATAGGAGGTCATTATAATTTGAGATTGGAGGCCATGTATTCATCCGAGTGTCTTCGGTGACTGGGGTAGGTCGATCTATGAGGGTAAGAAAGCTCAGTTTTAGGTATATTTGTTTATTTGAGATCCTTGAGAAAATTAGACCTATGGCGTACCATATTACTCTACCTCCAAACTTAACCTAAATCCATAATGTTTTCCACATCTCCTTGTTGAAAAAGTACTTACTAGACCCCTCACATGTCATAGAATATGAGCATGTTCAATTGCAAGAAAATCTTTCCTATGTAGTGACATCGAAGAGAATTGTGGATGCAAAGTTAAAACAACTAAGAAGCAAAAACATTCCTCTAGTAAAAGTGATATGGAGGGGTCTGATATTTGAAAAGGTAACTTGGGAACTGGAGGAGGACATGAGAACAAAGTATCCAGAGCTTTTCCCTTGAGATATGTATTTAAATTTCAAAGAAAAAAATTTATTTAAGGGGGGAGAAATTTAATATCCAGTATTTCATAAAAACACCAAAATGAGTCAGTTTGAAAAGTAAGTCCCCTAGATTGAACGATTTAAGGCTAAATAAAATTAGGATAAAACTTTAAATAATGGAAAATGAGAATTTGAGCATTAAGTTACCTAAAAACTAAAGCTAGAGTGGTTCAAAAAAATTACTAATGGTACAATGGTGTTTTCATAAATATGTGTACTTTTTTAAAAACTCACAGAATGACTTTTTAAATTGAAAATTTGAGTTTTCTGGGGTAGGTCCTAAAAATCATGGGAACCCCCAGAATAGTTGAAACCCCTCTGGTGTATGATTTTAAATGATGGTTGACCCAAACTTTGACCTTTTCATTTGAGAAGGTTTTAAATTCAAATTGAGTTATTCTAAAGCCATTTTATAAGTTTGAGAACTAAATTTTATGATGAAAAAGACGATTTTCAAAAAGGAGCTAAAATGGATCTAAAATGAATTAGCCAAGAGAAGGGACATAAATGGCATTTTTAAGAACAAATTTAAGAAATTCTTTCTTATAAAAGGCATCCTCTTCAGCTCCCTCTCCTGATCCACTTTTGACTACACAAAACAAAGGATAAGACTAAGGGAGAAAGACACAAGGAAAAAGAAGAAAAGGAGGAAAGAACAAGGAGAAAGGTATGAAAACTTAAGACTTTTTATGGTTTAACTTTTAGAAACCTTATTCTCCTATCTTCCCTCTTTTTTTCCATGGTTTTAGTTGGTTATATGGGTCTGTTTTAGGTGTGATTTAGAGGGAGGAAGTTAGAATTGAAAGAGGAGACTAAAGAAGGGGAAAACTCTTGAATAGGCTAAGAAATCAAGGTAAATCTTCCTGTCTTTATTGCTTCTCCTCCTTGCTTCCTATGTGTGTTGGTTCGACCAAATAGAGAGCTTGTAGGGGGAGAAATTTTTGATCAAAAGCAACCATGAAACCTAGGTTTTATGCTATGAGAACCTAGGAAATGCAAAGAAACTTGAATAAAAACTAGTGAAATTCAAAATAGTAAAGTTAGGGATCCTTGAACATATCTAAAAATATGATTTTGTATAAGGATATCCAAGCTTATGTGAGTGTTTATCTAAGTTCCTAAAACCCCTAGGAAGCCTCCTAAGTGCCTTTTTCTCCCAGGAAAAATTACAAACTCTATAGGTCCATAATGCCCATATGTCTCGGCCTAAAGAGCTTGGAAGGCCTAGGGAGTGTTTTAATTTTTTAATTTTTAGCTTAGTTTGGGACTATATATGATAAGAGAAGATGAGAGGAAGCCATGGGAAAAATTTAGAAGTCATAAATTGAGAGTTAGAGGTATAGGTTCCATATTGTGACTTAAAGAAGTAACATGTATCTAGGCTCTTAGAAATGATTGTGTGATGGGTCTAAGGAGTCTAAATGGAGTCAAGAGACCTAGATATAAGAAGTAAAGGGAGCCAAAATCTTGAATTATGGTAGTTGCATCATTAGGCACTTTTATGGAACTATCATGTAACTATAGGAAAAAGTATGCTTCCTTAATGTGTGAGTGATACTAGAACTTGTTTCAAGAATGTAATTGGATCCTATTTGTTGTGTCTAGGCCAAAGAAATCAAGCTCCATCTATTTTCCAGTGTACGACCTTGAAGGGAGGAGATTAGTTAAGGAAAGAGACTTATATTTTGCACCAAGGTAGCTCTCGACTCCTTCTTATATGCATTCTTGGTTATATGAATGTCATTGAATGCTTGTGTGTGTATTTGTATCATGAGACACGCCATTTGATGTTGTCTTGTGTTGTAGTGCCATTATGTTTTCTTAAATTACTTTTGTAATGTGAATTATTCTCTAAGGGTGAGGTGGTGCCAAAAGTCCCTAAAAATTGGTGAGACAAAGCCAAAAGTCTCAAGAATAAGTGAGGCTAAATTGAAAGTCCCTAGACCAAGGGTGATACTAATCTAAAAGTCCTAAAAATAGGGTGAGGCTAGACCAAAAGTCCTTAGAATATGTTCTTAGCCTTGACATGTTGTTATGGCATGGAAATTATAGATTGAATGATTCTTGTTTATATTGGATGCATACTTGTGTTCCTTGACATGTTCATATATCTTGGTTGCTTACTTGAATGGGTGTTTAAGATATTGAGATTCTTTGAATCTCACCCTCCTTTCTTCTCCCATCTCACCATATCTAGGTGGAGCTCAAAGAGACAAAAGTGGAAGTCAAGGAGTATGATTGGCCATATTTTAACGTTAGTGTGGCTTTTGGTGTATTTAAATGTCAAAGTTTATATGTATGTATTATTTTGAGATTTAAGCCCTTGGCCAAATGCAAAAATATGTAAATATGATGTATAAACCAAAGTTAAAGGCAAATGAATGAGAACATGTGATTTTACCACTTAAGAACCCATTCTTGAATGTGTACTTATACATGTGGCATAGTGAGGTTGAGATGTATGGTATTTTGGACCACTTGGAAAGCTTATACATGATGTGTTTATACTTTAAAATGCATTCAAGTTGTTGTGGAATGGATAGGAAGCCAAATAGAACCAAGTTGATCCCTTTATGGTACCAAAATTGCCATATTCTTGAGCTAGATCAAAATTTGACCAAATGAGCTATTCTTAGCATGAATTTTGGCATGTATATAGGTCTTATCTAGAGCTTTACACAAGGATAAAAAACACCCAATATGGAGCTCTATATAATTTTATATGATTTTTCAAAGTTGGACAAAATGTGTAAAATTGGCAAATGCACTATTCATATGGTTAGCTTTGATTCCAAGGGTCTTTGTAGCCTAAATGAAATCCAATTGCCATGAAACTTTGTATACAGAAACTAGACATGATAAGCTTGTTGTAGAACTTAAGAACACCTCATTTAGATTTATATTGAGAGAGAAATAAATTTTTGAAGTTTCATATCAGTTTTAGGGATATAGCTAGACCTCTATTACTATTTTATTAGTTTTCAGGGGCTAAAAGCTTCTTTTGTTCTAGAGTTATTTTTACCCTCTACTTAACATCTATTCCAAAATGGTATTTCTAGGTTTTGAGTTTTTCAAAATTAATTATGAATTTGTGAAGTTTATATTAGTAACTTATGATAGTAAACCTGGGTAGCTGAACCTTTAGTAATATTCTATTATTAGTAGTAGTTAAGCTGATGTTTTCAAGGCATGGAATTATTTTTATTCTATAGTGGACATTCAGAGATTTCCAAAATGTTATCATTTGCTTAAGTTTGATTTTTCTAGAATTAATTATGATTTTTCAAAATTGATGACAGAAATCTAGAATTTGAACTCGAGGCAAAACTCCCTTTTTTTCTAGTGTGTGGCTTCTTACATGAAATTAGTGTGATGTTTTATGATGTTTATGACTTTTATAGATGCATTATAAGTGGAGGATGATATGGATGGGTTTATGTGGCCCACGTGGCATGAAACAAAAATGTCAGGCCCCACATAATGTAAAAATATTACATTAAATATATTGTTTTCTTGCTACAATGAATGAAGTTGCATACTAAAACACCTTAGGAGAGTAATAGGAAGCCTAAAGATGGTTAGGTATTACATCTCCCATAAAAAAAGGTCAATTTAATAATCATATACTTGACTGACAGTCCAACTAACCCACTAATAGAGTATTTGGCCAAAACAAACTCCTAAAATTAAAGACAACTAGTTAGGATATTTTAAATTTTAAAATTCAAAATAGATTATGAAACATTTTAATTTAACTTTATTTAAAATATTCCAAAAATATTTAATTAAATAATAAAATATTCTAATAACTTTTTGCTAGGCTTTCTCTGTAAAAGAATTTGTCTTGGCAGTGGTAAGTTTTGGGAGAATTTAAGTTAGGTTTCTAATTATTGTTGATCAACATTGCAATATTTGTCTATGCCCATCTTGCTATTATGGCTTGAGATGTTGCTTTCTATTATCATGATTGAACCTATTTTTAGATTTTATTACTCTCTGGTTTACAGCATGTTTCTAATCTATATTTATAATTTCCTATTATATCCCATCAATTTGACTCTCTTTGATGTACAAGTAGTACATATATAACATTACTTTTGATGATGCATTGTTGTTCGCAATATAATTTATTACATTCCAAAGGGTATAAGGAGGCCTATGAAACAATAAACCTTATTTGGTTTGACCCTCTATTACTATGACCCTTTATTGCTTTTATTGGGTTCCGAAAGGTATAAGGAGGAATAGAAGGCTTATATGCTTGAAATATAGACCTTCTAGGCTACCATCTCCTTGGCACCAAAGATGGTTGGAGTTGCCATGCTATACACAAGGTATTCATCAACCTGAAGGGATGATAGGAATAATGTTTTAGGTATACATAATGACATTTCTCAAACTTAAACCACACAACATCATATAGTTATTGATAATAATACAAAAGAGATCTCTTATTATCAAATAATAAGAAACGCACATGCGCATACAACATTAAAGAATTAAATTAAGTAAACTATTCTAAAAGCCCTTCACTGTCAAAGACTCAACCATAAGGCAATGACTAGTATATATTCTATAAGTAAGCATAACATAATTAAATTTTCTCATGTGGCTTCTTTTTCAAATCTTTTAGCTATTGCATTTTATGAATAAAATTCTTCTAATTGCATCAAGGTCATGCTAAATGCCAAGCCGAAAAAAGAGATAAATGGATATAGAAACCTATATGCCTATATATTAAAATTCTGAAGTAACTTATTAAAACAATAATAAGACTTATTATTCTTTTGATATTATACCTTATCAATTTGCTAATAAACAAAAATGGGTTATTTGTTTGACAATCACCAAGTTACTATTATTCTTTTGTATTATTGTAATAGTTTGCTTTTGTTAAGAGAAGGTATTTTTAATATATCACAAATTTAGGTGAATATAAGGCATTTTTAAGTAAAAGGTAATTATGTGAAAAAAGTTAATTTATATCTTATATAATGTTATACAATGTATCACCAAATGTATAATAGTATTATCTTATACAATATAGTATCTTATACATTATCACACCAAATACTACATAGTACTAAAATTCTATCAAACCTTATCTTATTAGGTCTTATCCTACATGATGTGCCAAACAGGCCCTAAGACTCACACATCCATTTTCCATAAGTTTTTCTAACGTTACACATAATATTCTTTTATTTTCAAACTTACAAAAACTTTTCTTATATTTTTAAAATATCATACACATAATTACCATGTTTTAAAAAACAACTCCAACAAAATTATTTAAAGCATGATCATGTTAATCTCAATTATGCATATCAAAAGTGGAAAGAAGAAATTTGAATGAATTTTTATATTAATTTTCATATAAGTCTAACCATTGAGTGACTCATTTGAAAAATTCTACTAGAATTTTTTCCCAAAATCTAAATGTCATATACGTGTGTGTGTGTGTGTGTGTTACACTTGATAGATATAATGAAGTTTTTTTTAGTAGAATATATAAACTCAGAGAAGGTATGTGTGAGAAGTTTGAATAGAAGTCAAAGTATTTTACTTACTTTTTTTTAAGACATAAGAGAAATTTGTATAGATTTTAAACAAAAAATATTTGTAAGATGAGAAAATTGTAAGAGTTAAAGTATATTATTATTTTTTATCAAAATAGGAATACTAGCAAACATCAAGTCATTGACATTCTAACTATTTAATAAAAATTCAATTTTAATTTTTTTTATTTAAAAATTAAAGATTACATTCAATTTTGAACCTTTTGAAAATTTACGTGTCACAAATAATTTTTCACTATTTTTAAAAATAGAAAATTATATAATTATTTAGTATCTTTAATTTTACATTATTATTTTTTTAATTTTTAATAATAATGTTGTTATTTTTTAAGATTTTATATTAAGTCACTAAAATTTGTTATATTTATTTTTAAATCAAGACACTAATTAATTATTTCCAAGCACACATAAATATAAATATAAGCCAAAGTATTCACATCTTAACATTTTAGTTTCAATATCAATGGAATATCGAAGTTTCTTTTATAAACAAGACACTAATTAATTATTGATTTTTTCTAAGGTTCATATTTTATATGAATATATCAGGTGAGCTCTTTTCCTTTTTTTTTTGTTCCTTTTTTTTTTTTGAGTTAGAAAGTTACTCCCACTTCAACACTTGTGTAATACTCAGTTTGCAAAAAAAGGCTAGAAACTTGAGAATTACAAAGGAAGTTCCCCAAATAGAGTGATTTAAGGTCAAATAAAATTAGATCAATAATCTAAACCTCAAATATGAGGATACAAGACATAAGTTGCCAGAAGAGTTAGAAAAATTTACAAAAAAATGTTATGGCACTTTTGTAATTTCTAAAAAATTTGAAAAACTTACAGGAGGGCTTTTTAAATAAGAAATTTGAGTTTTCTAAGATTTTTAAAGGCCCTAAAAATTATGAGAACCTCCAGAACAGCTAAAATCTCTCTAGTGAGTGATTTTAGTCATCGATTGACCGAAATTTGATTGAATAGTTCAAAATAGTTTCAAATCTAATTTAACTGAAACTAAATCCATTTTATAAGTTAGAGGATCCAAATTTTATAATGGAAAAAATGAATTTTGAAAAGGAGTTGAAATAAGGCCAAATGGAGAAATCATGATTTAAGGACTAAAATAAAAAGTGAAAAAGTTTCAAAAAGTCACCTTTGGCATCTTAAAGGATGTTCCCTTATACCCTCTCTCTTAACCCATGTTTTAGCTAGCTCAAAACAGAGGGGAGACTAATTGAGAGAGGCATCCAAGGGAGGAGCAAAGAAAGGGGAAAAAGCTTGCATAAAGGTAAGAAAAGTGTAGGATTTCTTAGTTCTTCCTTTACAAAAGATGTTCTCCTCCTTCTCCTCTTCCTTTCTATGGTTTCCATGAATGATGTGGAGCTATTTTGGGTCTAGTTCAGAGGGAGGAGAGTAGAATTTCAAGGAAAAGTCTATTGCAAAGGAAAGAGCTCTTGAAAAGACTAAGAAACAAGGTAAATTCCATAAAGTTTCTTACTTCTTTCTTGTTGTTCCTCCATGCACAATTTCATCTGGCTAAGAGCCCGCTCTCTAGGGCATGAATTCTAACCAAGCCAAGGGAGAAACATAGGTTTTGGAGTGTGAGGAACAAGATTATACAAAGAAATTCAATTAAGGTGCATTAAAAATCAAATTAGCAAAGTTAGGGATTTAGTTGTACCTTGATGGATAAGAGACTGTCCAATGATAATTTAGGTTGTCTAAGAGTATGAATGAGTTCCCAAGACACCTAAGAAGTTTCCCAAGTGGCAATTCCCTAAAAGAAATGAAACTAACTCCATGAATGCTCCAAGCCTCCATAGTTTCGGCCAAGGGAGGTCTAACCACCTAGGGAGTGTTTTAATTTGTTGTAAAGCTAGAATGGCACTAAATATGATAGAAGAACACCAAAGGAAGTCTTGAAAAAAATTTAGAAGCCTTGGAATGTGAGATGGAGATCTAGACTCCACAATGTGACATAAAGAAGCAACTTATAGCTAGACTTCTTAAAATGAATTTGTGATGACTCTAAGGAGTCTCAATGGAGTCAAGAGACTTATAATGAAAGAGAAATGGGAGCCAAAATCATGAATTTCAAGAGTTGCTTCATTGTGTTGTATATGGAAGCATTATGGAGACAAATGAGAAAGTAAGCATACATAGGAGTTGCATAAGGCTAGAGCTATTCCAATGATCTAAATATGTCTCCTTTGATGTGTTTAGGCCAAGAGAATCAAGTGCCACTTAATTCCATGAGCTTGGCCAAAAAAGGGAGGAAGAGTTCAAGGAAAAAGTATGTAGCATTGGCTCTAAGGTAGCTCTTTAACCTTTCTCTTATAAATTTTTGGATGTTCTCTTGTCTTTGGATGTGTGTATGTATGTTTATTCTATAAGGAATGTTTCTAGCTATTTCCTATATGCCATGGTACATGATGTTCTTGAAATGTGTTTTATGAATATATTTTGACATGAATGGATATGGTGATGCTAAAAGTCCCTTTGCAAGGGTGAAGATGAACCAAAAGTCCTTAAGATTGGGTGAGACAAAGTCAAAAATCTCAAAAAGAGTAAAGTTTAGTCAAAAGTCCCTTGAAAATGGATAAGGCAAATCCAAAAGTCCCAAAGAAAAAGAGTGAGGCTAAACCAATACCCTTAAGAGCCTATATATGTTATATATGAGTTTCTTGATTATGGAAAATGCTATATATATGTTCACTAGTAGCTTGAAAAGCCATGCATGCATTCTTTGACATGTGAAAGCATCATATATGCATGTTTGAAAGGATAAAGAGCTATTAAGTTTCTTTGAATCTCATTCTCCCCCTCCATATACTTATTCATGTCTAAGTGAGCCAAGAAGTCCAAAGAAAAGAGACAAAATGCGTTAAAGTATGATTCTTGACAAGGGAGTAGAAAAATAGATAATTTTGTAGTAAATTGATGTCAAGAATTGTGTATGTATGATGTACATGTGATGTAAGCCCTTGAGCACAAGCAAATATATGCAAATATAATGTCTGAATAGAATTTGGAACCAAATGTATGTAAATGTAAGTTTTTACCAACTATAAGCCTATGTATGCCTATGTATAAATGGGTGTGGCATGGAGAGATTGAGCTTTATGGTGTTTTGAATCATTTGGCATGATTCCCTAGGCTATGTTTGTGCTATAGGACGTGTCAAGCGGCTATGGAACATTAAGAAAGTGAAATGGTGTCTTAAGAATCCCTTATAACCCCAAAAAGTGATCAAATCTTGAGCTGAATCACATATTAACCAAATGAACTAGTCTTGGCATGAAATTTGGCACACTTATAGAGCTTAACTAGAGCTTTTCACAAAGGCCAAGAACACCTAATTTGGATCTCTATAAAATTTATTATAATTTTTCAAAATTGGGACAATTATACAGATTTGGTCTGTGCACTGTTCATATGGTCAGTTTGTATTTCTCTGTCATCCGAGGGTCAAACGAAATCCAATATCTATGAAATTTTACAAGCATAAACTAGACATTATAATTTTTTTTTGCAATTGAGAGCACCCCAATTGGAGGTCTGTAGAGGAAGAATCAAATTTTTAAAATTAGAGGATAGTACTAGTAATGCAGACAGAGCTTTGGTATTGTTCCATTATTTTTCTTAGTCCATTTGATGTATTCGTGATCTAGAATTATTTTTAGCCATTAGTAAACATCCATAAATTTTTTAGAATGTATGATTTGCTTGATTTTGATTTTTTTTAGAATTAGTTATGAATTTTCAAAATACATATCAAAAAATTGGAATAGTGAACCTAAGAGCAAACCTTGAATTTTCTTTTGTATGGTTCTAAACCTGGAATAGATGAGATGTTTTGTGATTTTTATGACTTGTATGGATGTAATATGGGTAGGAAATGATATGGATGAGTTCATGTGATTTATAAAGTGAAAAATGAAATATTTGGGCTTTATATAACGCAAAATAATGTTAATGAATTCATGTTTTTCATGCAAAGTGTATGAGAATGAACCTATTAAATCTAAAGAAAAGGCTAGAAGCTTAAAGTATTACAACTTGCATCACTATCATTATTACTATTATTATTATTTATTTCATTTGCAATTTGTTATTTAAAAACAGAACACTGCGATGATTCACGAAGACAAACCAACAGGTGTGGTAATGAAATATGTCAAACGACACTCTTTCTTCTTAGCTTTATAGACTAGGATTGTGGGTTTGTCTTTTAATATTTGCCATTAATGAGCATTGGGTACCAAGGGGAAATGAATTTTGTTTATATAATATTTATTATATTTTTGTAATTATTATTTAATTATATTTATTTTTTATTATTTTTTAAAAATATAAGAATTATTTTATATCTATAAAATCATATTTTTTAATTTTTGTTTTCATTTTTAATTTTCTTTATATCAAATCACCATTAATATTTGAGTTTATATTCTTTTATTCTTTTTTAATTTTTTTTAAAATTTAAAAAGTGATAAATATAAAATATGTACAATTCACTTAAATAATAAATTTTATTTAAATGTATAAAATTTACTTAAATAATGAATCTCACATATTTTGAATCTATATCTCTCTAAGCATATATTGGATGTTGAGAAAAAAGAATATTTGCATAATGCCATATCTCTATCTTTTGTATCTTTGCAGAGATTCAAGTGGATGTTTGAGAACAAGAAGAATATTATATATCGATGATCAAAGGAAGGGCGAGAACAAGAAAATCATGCCTACCTAAATGCTACCTCAGTACATTTGTCTTTCATTTTGTTTTGGCCCACACATATGATGTTATTTATAGCTTGACCAATAGAAAAAGATGCTTATAAGTTGAGAAGTGAAAAGATAGAAGGAGAAAAGTTAGCAAGGACTCAAGGACGATAATAAAATATGCATGCATGCCTTTGAAAGAATTTTATACTTAACAAAATACAAGAACATTATTGAACATGACTTATATTCATATTATATGCCTGAATTAAATTAGCATTTTAGTTTCTTAAATTTATTTATTGTTTTAGTTTGATCTCTTAACAAATCCTTTATGCCATATACATTAAATCGTCAACTCTATTTATCATGTAGTTAGGATGCTAGACACACCAATGTAATTTCAGTCTTTTTCCATGGTAGATATACTATAGTCCAAAAGAAAGATGGGCATTTAGTTCTTTTCAAAGGAAGTTTATTTATCTGTGTTCTCTATGTATGTGCTTCTCAGGGGAATAAACGTTAAAAATTCTACAATTAACTTCTTTTCTGTAACCCACCCAGTTAAATAAAAAACTGACAATCCATTTTAAGATTTAATTAGTTAATTTATTTATTAACTAAGTTGGGTTGTCAGATCATGAGCTAACCTATCAATAGTAGTCATTTTTTAACAATAATGAAATTGTCATGTCCACGATAATTGAAAATCAATTATTATTATTCGTCTTTTTTATTGGCTTTATATGATTTAAAAGAATTACATTCTCAAGATTTATAAGACCAATAAAGTTATTCTAACTTTAGTTTGCGTGTATATATGATTTCTTTTTTTTTTACACTACAAGAAAAATAAAAATTAACGATAAAAACAAAAATTAACGATAAAATTGTGTCACTAAATATGAATAATTCCATCACAAATTAATTAGAGACAGAATTAGTGACAGATTATTTTCATTGCTAATTTCATCATCGCTAATCAGTGATGGAATATTCCATCACTAAGAAGAATTCCATCATCAATTGTGGGTATAGCATATTCTAAATTTGCAACAAATTAGTGACGAAATTTTTTGTCAATAATCAGTGAGGGATCAGTGATAGAATGTTTTGTCAATAATTAGCAACAAAATTTTTCGTCAATAATCAATAATGGATTAGTGACTAAATATTCCATTAATAATCAATAACAGAATATTAAGTCACAAATCCATCACAAATTAGTGACGAATTAACAACGACAAATGCTATCACTAATTAGCAACGAAATATTTTGTCACTAATTAATGATGGATTAGCGACAAAAATTCGTCACAGATTTATTATATTATTATTATTATAAAATATAGCCTTAATATTACTTTATTATCTATCCAATAAAATACAATAAAAGCACAATAAAATAAAGCTAATTGAAAATAATACTAATAATAAAATTAGGATTTAAATGTTTCTCCCTATCTAATAAAGTAAAATAACACAACAATATTCAATAAAATATATATCTTAAAATGATCCTTAATCAAATATTTCAAAAACAAATCATAATAATCCTCAACTTAAAATACATAACTTAAAAAACATGGAGAGAAATAAAATCATATTTATAGAAGAGAACAATCAAGCCTTGTAGATGCAAATTGATCCTTATCATAACTCTTTTTCTTTTGTTTGGAGGAGGATGCTTGGGTTGTCTTGTCTTGCTTCTTAGGTGCCATGGAATCTGCATAAAGAGTAACAATAGTAGGCATAAATATAAGATGGTAAAGAGATAAGTTTAGCAACAGTATGCATAAATAATAAAAACAAGTACCCTTTTTTCAAATAAGTTGATCATTGAAAAATTTGCAATAAGCAACCCAATCATTGGGAGTTCAAATCAAAGCAAACAAAAGCAAAGGAACACTAATATAATTTCTAAAGCATAAAGA
The DNA here is from genome assembly GCA_026724425.1 of Erythrophleum ivorense. Classification (NCBI taxonomy): domain Eukaryota; kingdom Viridiplantae; phylum Streptophyta; class Magnoliopsida; order Fabales; family Fabaceae; genus Erythrophleum; species Erythrophleum ivorense. Next base: position 41,003,752 of record JAIUCV010000007.1, read on the forward strand.
ACTTTAGGGATAACTTATGTTAAAATGAATGAATAAGGGCTAAACAGGAGTAAACACACTTATTTAAAAAAGAAAGATGAAATAAAACCAATTAAACAGTGCAAGGAACAAAAATATGAATTTCTGCAATATGTGTTCATACTCGTTATAGCAAGTATCATCCTCGTAATAGTGAGGAAGAACAAAGAATTGCAAAATCAAAATTTTAATTCCACAACACCTAAACAATTGAAAACACATTCATAGAAAGATATGAATAGTACACCCACAACCACTATTACAATCATAGCAACCTACATTTATCAAATCAAAGCCACACAACTTTAACCCTAAGTTCTCAAAGCCATGCAATCTCAAGCAGAAAAATGGATAAAAGAATGAAGAATCAACATACCTATCAAAGAAACAAGAATTCATGGAAGAAGAAGTGGAAAAGATTAGAAAACTTAGTAATAATGTGTTGATTTAACCTACAATCTTCACTCCAAGCCTCTAAGTCTTAGCTCCATTGTGCATTTTTCTTCAGAAGGTCTCCCCCAAGGTTCTGATTCTCAAAACCCTAGCTACCCCTCGAGTTTTAAACCAAAAAGTTGAAGTTGTGCATTTCAATAAACAAATTTTGTTATAGCGAGGAGCACCTCTCGCTATTGCGAGAGCTTATCAGTTCTAGACTCTAAGTTTTCTCACCATAGCCCATGTTATTGCTAGAAATTCTCTGGATTTTATATAAACCACAAACTCGCTATAGCGAAATGGCATCATCGCTATAGCGAATAGGTATCCTAGTTATAGCGAAAAGGCTTAGATAACTTGCTCTTGATTTTTCTAGCCTTCTCATTTTCTTTATTCTCCTTTAGCAAGTCTCTATCCCTCTCTTGAGATTAAAATCACAATGAAATGAACATAGAGCTATTAAAATGACTACAAAAGATAAATTTTATTTATTTACATTGATTAGAGAAAAATATGTACTAAAATACAAAATTTGTAAGAAAAACAACCAAATGACTCCTTATTCCACCATACAATATGCCATAAAATATCAAAATTATCATCAATGGTTTAGGGTTTTAGGTTGACGGGATGAAAGATCCGACTGGCACTATTGAATTCCTGTATGGGCTCAAGTTTTGGGTCCGCTCCCTTCATGTTGATTTTTTTTTTGGTTAATATGCTAACCCAGTTAATACCACACCTTAATAAAATGGATTTTCAGCATGTAATTTTATAGAATTGCATAATAATCTGTATTACATATAACTGGGCTTATTTTTAAAGTAAAAGTACATAACTGGCTTCTAACATAATGTCACAAAATTCTTTTTTTTTTAATGCATTACATTTGTTCTTTAAGCATTAGTTAAATGTTGTCAAAATCATTTATAACTCATTTTCAGCAACATTTAAAAAATATTTGTGGGGTTTTTATTATAAATCTAACAAAAAATATAAGAGATAAATTTGTAATTACATGGCTTGATTATTCAAAAAATAGCTTGATAATTATTTTAATTTTTAAATTAATTAATTTTTTTAATTTAATTTTAACTACTTTTTATTTTAATTTACTCTCTTAACTTTCAATTTATATTTTATTTATCTTTATTTTTCAATGATTTTTTAGTTAACTTTTAAATATCTTAAGATAACCACGTAACATTTTTTTATTATTATATAATAATATTTGATGAATGTAATATAAAAATTAATAAATATGGCATAAATTAAAAATTAAGCAATTAAATTTTAAATAAATAAATTACCAAATTAAGTCAATTAGATAAATTAAGAACTTAAAATATATTTAAATAATATATTCTAACCCAAACTAATTTCTACAAGCTTAAAATAATCGAAGTGATCAAGAATAGAGTTATCAGCTTATATGGTCCAATATTTAACATTTTATTAGTGCATTGATATTCACATATTACAGCCTTAAAAAATATTTATAAAATTAGAAAAAGAAAAATTTTACTTTGTCAATTTCTTGAGATAATATAGCAAGAAATTTTTGTATAAATTCTCTAATTTGATTTAAACATGAATAATTTATTTTTAGTTCAAAATAGACATGAATTGTTTGTCTTCAAGAGAACATATATATATATATATATATATATAAAACAAAGTGAAAACTTTACCAAGGTGAACAATGATTATTATAATTAAAATCTAATGATTTTAATAGTTGAGTTAAAATCATGTTTGAGGTTGTTGTGAAATTTTGTTTAATTTAAAATTATTTCTTAATGAAATTTCATAAAGCACAATTAAAAAAGCTCATTTGTTTAACCAAATTATTTGATAAGTTTTTTTATGTTTTGTAGGTTTTTCAAAAAAAGAAATTGTACTTAAAAAGGGCATGTATTCAAAACCATAAGTAAAAATATTAAAAATAATTATAAATTTAATCATTTTGAGTGAATGTGATTTTTTTAAAAGAAAGATAATCTTTTGCTTTTGATTTACTTGAATGAAAATATTCTAATTTTTGGCTCAATCATACAATAAAAAAATTGATTCTAATATCATTTTAGTTTTTTTTTAAACCTTAATCAAATACTGTAAAATTTTAAAATAATTACTTTTATGACTATTATTCCTCACAACATCTAAAACATATATACCAAATTTCAGTTCAATTGGAGTTAGTCATCCTTGGAAACAGTATTGTGTAAAATTATCTCAAAACACCGAAATTCCAAGCTCTAGAATTGGCCAAAAAAACAAAGTAAGAAAGTAAAATTGACATTGAAAATAATAAAATTTCTAATCTAATTTATTATAATGAATTAGCTTTTCAACAATGGCACCAAAATTTTATTTACAACTGTCTAACCAATGAACATTAGTAAAAGTAATTGGCTTGCAATAGTGTGCCAACCAAGTCATCTCTTATAAAGATTTTAATCAAATCAATCAATTTAAAATTTCATATAAATAAAATTTATTCAAAAATCAAGGAGGTTGTATATAGAATCAAATGAGTTATTAACAATGAAAATTTAGTTACATTCATTTGAGAGTGGGCAAATCTCTTCCCCTCCCACAAATTTGTAAATGAGATATGTATTAGATTGTGTCTTTCACTCCTTTTTTGATTTTGCACATGTTAGTATTTATTCTTTGCTTCTTTTGAGAAAATTTGATAGATTTGAGATTTAAATGAAAGAAAGCTTCAATTTTCAGAGAAGGAAAAACCTTGACACAATCATTTAGAAAAGTGCAGAAAGAAACTTAAAGACAAGAGGAAGAAGGTATGAATTTAACTAAGAGTTAACAGCATGACAAAAATGAGAAACTAATTAAGAGAGAAAAAAGATAAGCAACAGGTGACATAATTGAAGCACAGTGGATAAGTGGAGTTATTTTTAATATTTTTTAAATCTTGATAAATAAACATATTTGTCATGTGTTTTTAATATTATTTATCTTTCTTTATTTTTTTAATTAAATATTTATTTGAATTTTATTTATTTTTTATTTTTTATTTTTTTTATATTTTTAGAAAAATTATTCCTTATATACATTTGTTTAAATTTGTCAAGTTTTTTTTATTTCTAATTAATTAAATGTATTTTATACTTATTTTAATATATGATTTAAAATAAATGAATTGTAAATTTTTAAATTTTGAATAAAAACAAAGAGTCCTTATTGATCATAGAATAATTAAGCACATTAATATTTATCTCATTTTTTATTTTTTAAATTATTAATTTATAATTTAAATTATATTATATAAATTATTAAATTATTATAGATTTCTATAAAATTAATAATATTTAAATCATTTTCAACAGATATATATATTTAAATTATTGTATCACATAAATTATTAAAAAATTCAAATTAAGATTTGCGACGAAATTAATAATAAAAAATTTTGTGACAAAAATTCTATCATTAATTCCATCACCAAATTATCGGCAAAATTTACCATCATAATATCAAGATTAGCTATCCTACTCTTTAGGGATGAAAAATTTTATTGTTGAACTTGCTAACTTATTTGTGACAGATTAACAACAAAAAATTTTTGTCGATAATTCTATCGCAATTTTTTGCGATGAAATTTATAACGAACTTGTAATAGAAATAAATTTTATCATTAAATTTCACCGCAAATAAGCTTTTTTTTTTGTAGTGTTAATCTTCATGTTTTCTTGCTTAGTGGCTCTTATTTTGTTTGGACCACACATATGACGTTATTATATTCTGTAAACTTATGCTATTCTTACACTTTAATCAAATGCTCACGAAATATACATTTGACACACACAGACATGTTAAAATAACTTTCTATATTTCATTATGAATATAGATCACTGTAGACATCCAATTTCTTTTACTTTTTAAAATGAAAAATTTTAATTTTTCACCTATTTTTAAAAGATCCTTTAAAATGTGAAGTTTGCACAGTGTCTCCAAAATAAAAGAGACTTTACAAATTTCACATTTTAGAGATTTAATCCCAAACACCTTCTCGTTCAAACTCTTCTGTGTGCTCAAAAATTTGTTATAATACAGGAGTTTATTGTTTAGATTTTAAAATACATAGTAATTGTTTGCAAATTGATCAAAGTACAACAACTATCTATGCATTTTTTTCCTACTCAAAATTTCATGATCAAACTCATGGGCCATTGTCCAATATCCGATCTCAAAAGGAAAAAGAAAAAGAAAAAAAAATATAACCTGATTGATCCCTGTTTGGCCAAGTTTTTCTAGTCAAAAAGGTTGCTTGTTACTAAACTATTTATTTTGAATTTTTTTTAGTTTGCCAAGCTATTAATTTTTTTAAAGAAAATAATCATGCTCTTCTCAATGGTTCCAAAGGAAATTTTTTGCTATGACAAAGAAGTAGAAAATTGAAATTTCTCTTATTAATTGTCATAATCACCTCTAATATTTTTATGTTCTCTGTTTAATACATGCCTTTTTACATCATTTGATCATTAAAAAAAACTTTGAAAGATTTTTCAAATGCAATAATATTGATAAAAACACTTTATTACATAATTTTGTTAAACACAATTTTATTTTCTTATAATACTTTTTATAAAATTCTATCTAAAACAAAATTTAAAATAAGTATATATTCACTATGATTCCAAATAGACTTTTAATAAAGTACATAGCCAAAATAATAGTAATTGTGACAAGAAGATGCAATCCTCTAAATGGATTCATTTAAATTAAAAATAAAATAAAACTTAAAATATAAGAAATTATATATAAATTATTTTTTATTTTATTCCTACATCTATTTCATAAAAGTAAATTATCACACTAATTTTTAAAAGATACTACCTATCAATTTTCGTCTTTTAAATTTATTATTATTAATAATTTAATTTTACTATTTTAACAGATATATTATTTTAGTTTTATCTATGTGACAACCATACGATTAGAAATTCAAATCCTTATTGCTTGTACGGAAACAGTACTACTTGAGCTATCTAGGCCGTCCGCGGAATCCAGTGATTCTCCTCACACCACGTCGCTTTCTTTTTCAAGAAATTTGTTTCTTCAATCCTGGCCGACCGTTTGATCCAGGCCCCAGAATTCGCCACACGGGCACCTACCGCCTACTTCGACGCGTTCAACTCAGAGAGACCCACCTGTTTCATTTCTGATATAATCTTCTTCGTAGACGGACCAACGCAGCGGCGAAGACCGTCGAAAGCTATCCTCCATGCAAACTCCCAAAGATAGTCCTTCATCTGATCCCATGCTTCAAGCTCCAGATCTGCGATTCAGAAATTCTACAAACGATGTGCATTTTCCACTGCTACACATGTAAACAAAACGAATAGTACGACTTTTTGCTTCATTCAATCTTTCTTATTGAAAAAAAATTCGCATTAGCAAATATTATGCAAAAAATAAAAAAAAATGCAATCTTTATTATTGAATCTTTTTATTGAGATAAAATGCAAGGAAAATGATTTGTAAGCAAAAAATGAACAGTAAGCATAAAAAATGCAAGCTTTTTTTTTAAAATTAATTCAAGCATTTTGCTTCAATCTTTTTGAATCAGAAAAAAAATGCATCTTCTTCAGTGGAACAGGTCTGTGTTTCTTTTAGAAAAAGAAGCAAGGATTCAATGATTCAAGAGCTTCAGTTTAAGGAGATTGTTACTGTGCAAAACCAGTGAAACAGGCACTTTCTGGGACATGAACCGAGGAATTGGATCCTTTGCATTCCTGTAAAGATGTGTACAGTCTGTATATTTGATTTGATTTGTTTAAATTTAATTTGAGTAGTATAAATATTTTTATTATTTTTAAAAATTAAAATTTTTTTATTTAAAAAAATTAATATAAAATAAAAACAGTCGTTTTATTATAATTTTTTTAAAATAATAATAATTTGAATAAAATAAAAAATCTAAAATTTAAAATATTTAAATAAATTTTAAAAATTCAAATCACATGTCAAGGATATATATGAAGTATACACGTCCATGAACTGAACGCATTGAAGAGACCCATTCAGTTGTGTTAAGAGGTGGCCACGTGGTGCTTTCCAAGTCCGATCACGCAAACAACCACGATGTTGAAGGAACAATTTCCTGAAAAGAAAAAATAAAAGGGCAACGTGGCATGAGGATATGCATTGGATTACACGAACGGCTTGGATACATCAAGGAGCATGGCATGCTGCTTCCGTACGAGGAGTAGGGGATCTGGATTCATATGATTAGGTGGTTCATGCCCATGTGAACAATTAATATCACATATGACATGTAAAAAGAATAGTCAGCGATAACCAGTCAAGGTTCTTCTAATAAGGTATAAGTTAGAGTGATATATAGTTAAAAGGAAAAATTACATTTAAAATTTAAAATTTTATAAAATTTATAACAAAATATTATAAAAATTAAAATTATTTTTAAAAAATAAAATTATTATTAATTTTTAAGACACTTAATATTAAGATTTAGAAAAGTTATAATTTAAGTAACTTTAATAATATTTTTTTAAAATCTAATGGTAAGTGACAATAACTTTGGTTACTGAGAATAATTTTAATTTTTTAAGTTTTTTATTATAAATTTTATAAAATTTAAGTCTTTAAATATAATTTTTTAATTAAAACAATATAATTTTTAAAACATTAAAATTAAATTATAAATAGTAATAATAAATTTTTAAAAATTAAATTGATGAGAACAATATTTTTTTTGAAAGCAATATAATAGTTTACTCTTTAATTTATGTTTTAAATGAAAGAAAACCTACGCACCATATATGTTCAAGGTATTATTCTCACATGTAATATAGACCAGTCAACATTGTTAATCATTATTACTTACATTATAAGGATTCAATATGATATATATCAAGAAGAGTCAAGAAAGAAGGAAGAGGGTGGGCTGATGTAGACTGTAGAGTACAGATATAGTGGGCGATGATGGAAGAGGAGGGGCTATGAAACAAATATATAGTAAACGCTGCTTATATATATATATATATATACACACCAAATGTACCTATAAACGATTGTGAAGGTTGTACCTGCCAAAATATCAAGGGTAGATATTGATTATATTTTGCTATCAAAGATATAGATTATAATATTTTAATTGTTAATTGTGGACAATTTGCATGATTGTTGTTGAAAGTCTTTCCAGAAAATTTCTTCCATTAGGACATGGAGGCTAATCCTGATTTTCAGATAAGCACCAAAAGCAGATTTGTTTAGGGTCTTGAACCTTTTCCACATTAATTCAATTCTTTTGATTGGCTTACTTGTTTGGACCGCACATATAAAAAATATACAGCTTGACCAAAAAGAAAAAATATATTTATAGGCTGAGAAGTGAAAAGATAGAAAAAAGTTAACAAGGGCTCAAGGACACACATTATTAAAATATTCATGCATGCCTTAGAAAGAATTTTATACTTAACAAAATACAAGAACATTATTGAACATGACGTATATTCTTATTCATATTATATATTTGGATTAAATTAGTATCTTAGTTTCTTAAATTTATATATTTGGAAGCTTCCTTTGCTTGGCTCCATAGACATGAGGCTAATCTTCCTTTTCCACACTCCTTCAATTCTTTTGATTGGCTTACTTGTTTGGCCCCTATTCGCAGTCTACCTGTTCAAAGGAAGTGGAAAGTTGGGTTTAATTAGCCTCTAAACAATGAATCAAGCTGTTATATTAAGCAAGTGGGTTTCTTTGGCTCAAATATTATTGGTGGGGGAGGACTGAGAATGAAAGGAAATATGAGGGCTTAACAGACAAAAGTACACCCTTCGATAAATCTCAACACAGCAAATGGATGACTGAGATTTCCTTGATAAAAAAGATGCAATCCTGTAAATGGATTCATTTAAACAAGAAATAAAATAAAATCCTGGATGATAAACTAATTTGTCACGTTAAAGCAAATGATTGTTTGAGAGAAAAAAAGGGGCGCGGCATCAAGCTTGGTTCTATTTTCCTGTGTCCTGAGGATGAAACAAAGAGAATGTAGAGGCGACTATTATCATGGAATATAAAAGGCCATTGTCTCTTCTGGTCACACCCCTCGCTTTTTGTCTATTCTATTTATGCCTTTCATATTCAAATTAAAATGATGTGTTTTCACTTTTTTGTGTAGATCCCCCACTGCATTGATGAATAAATTTTTACTTGAAATCTTATTTAACATAGTAATCCATTAGAAGATTGAAATTTATACAAATGGCAAAACACGTATGCACATTAAGTACTGTTGTCCTGTTTCGCATAACTAGGAAACAGGGTAAACTGCAGAGTTTCGAAAGGACACAGTTCAAAGCCTTGGCTCTCGTTGACTTTGAGCCTATGATTCTGTTTTTATTTTATTATTTTTAAAATATATATTTTTTAAAATAAATTTTAAAAAAAAATAAAAATTTTGTTTGAATTATTATTTTAAAAAATAATTATTTTTTATTTTTTTTATTCTATAGAATAAAGGTTACAAAATATCTAAAATATATTTTAATTTTTCTGTTTTCGAAAATAAAATTTTAATTTTTTATTTTACAAAATACTTTATTAAAAATATATTATCAAAAATTTTTTTTTATTTTTTTATTCTTAAAAACAAAAAACTATTCTAAAAACAGCTTACCAAACAGGCCTTTTATTTTTACATCAATAATCAACTTTGATGGGCCTACTATAAACTAGGATGTTAGTATGGCAATTGAAACCCACGAAAGAACCGATCCAAGCAATTTAAGTAAGCCCAAATTGAATGGTTAAACATACTGTATGTCCTAGCAGCGTCAGGCAATTGGAACCAGTAATTGAATAGAAGATTAAATGAAAAAAGAAAGAAAGAAAGAAAACAAGAAATTAATCAATGTAATAAAAACCCCATGTTCTTATATAATATAGATAACAAGACGCACCTTTGTAAAGGCCCTAGACCCAGGAAAAAAGACAGAACATGGAAATATGGGATCATGGATCATATTATCATTCTGCAGCTGATGGTGATGAGTTTGATCTTGATCCTTCGTGTGTAAGCCATGGCTGGAATTTTGTTTGGTAGAAGGTACTTGAAGGACGGTGAGAGTAGTGTATGGCAATGTATACTGTGCATGCAGCACTTGCAGAAGTTGCCTTCTGATAACAAGAAAAGCAATTACCCATCTACCTAAATGACTTCCTTTGTACGTCCTTTCGTTTTGTTTTGGACCACACATATAATTTTATTATATTCTGTAAAATATAGTTAATATATGTTTCTCTTATGCTTTAATTCAAATCCTCATGCTATATATATGCGTGTGTTAAAAAGTTTTATAAAATCCATTATGAATAAAGATCACTGCAGATATCAAATGTATTTCTACTGTTTAAAATATTACGAAAAATTATACTTGTTTTACCTGAATTTTGTTACAATTTCTTCATCAATATTGATTATTTTAATCTATTGAAAAATTTATTATTGCCTATTTTTATACTTAAATGATTAATTAATTAAATCAAATATTACGTTCTTCATTTAATTAGTAAGATAATGCTTATTAATGAATACTATTATATGAAAGGGACAAACAATGCATGCGAAGAAAAGGAATTCATCTTGGTATGTAGTAGAAAATAGAATATGTTTCTGAAAATTTGGATAATATCTATTTTATTTTTGTAATTATTACTAAATAATTTTTTCCTTATTACATTTTTAAAGTAGGGACATAATGGTCATTGTTCATCCTCAATATCACTATTTTTATTCCATTTTCTATTCCATTCCTTTTTATTCTATGTATCAAATGGGAGTTAGGCAAACTTGTCCTGAAAATTAAAACTACAATAATTATTGCTTTTGCTTAGGGCAATCTAATACTAAATCAAATAACATCCTAATTTGTTCACAAACTATCACATTTCTTGTCCAAATAGAATAACTCAGGGTCAAGTGATTGATGTAATTGAAAACTCTCCTCAAGTCAAACTATATATCTTTGTATATATATATATATTAGTAGCAAGAAATACCTTGGTAGCAATGCTTTTTAGCAGCAATTAAAAATGTTGTGGCTAAAAGTGAACTTTTAGTGGTGACTCTTTTTCATTGCCACTAAAAACTTTTTTTTTTGGGTAATAATAGTAATAGGCTATAACTTCTCGTCTATCACAATTGATCAATATTGGACTTAAAGTTCCACTAATAATCTTTAAGTGTTTTATAATCTTGTTCAACCATATAGCCTTTTTTGCACTATAGTAGAATATCAATTAACTCTACTTCTACGGTAAATAATACTATATATGTCTGTTTCTTGTTATTCCAAGATATGATGCTAATATTTGGCAAGAATGTACATCTAGAAGTTATTTTGTGCATCTAAATCTCCTCTTCAATTCACATTAGAGTATATTTTTAGTACAATCACTACTTAATAATACAATATATAGTCTACAATATCCTACAAGTATCTTAGCATTTTCTCGATAGCATTCTAATGCTATTAATCAGGATTTAACTGGTATCAATTCACAAGGCCAATTGCTAATAAATATCTAAACTTGTTGACACCATTGCATACCATATGCCAACAACATTTGAATGAAAAACCTTTTACATGATTTTCAATGTAATTTTAATTTAAGGACATATGTCACGACTTAGACTATTGCCTTTTACTATAAGGATATAAATGAGTTTGCAGTCTTTCACATTGAATTGCTTAATGATTTTCCAAATATAATTTTCTCATGATAGGGTATTTAATTTCTTCGAGCGATTCCATTGAATCTTAGCTTTCAAGGGTATACTCTACTTTATCCACATCTTTCATTTCAAAATTTAAGGATAACTATTCTTTAATGACTATTGAAGAATTTTGACTATTCCCAATTAATAGTATATTATGAATAAAAAGGCTAATATTACAACATTTCTTTCAAATATTTTAATGTAAATATGGTGGTTTTTATTGATCATTTAAGGTTTATATAAAGTTACTATTTGATAAAATCTCAAATACCACTTTTTAATTATTGTCTTAATTCGTAAATAAACTTTTGAAGTTTACAAATTTTATACTCTATTCATTTCTTTATAGAACCAAATGGTTTTTCCATAAAGGCTTCTCAATCTAGTTTTTCATTAAAAAAATCTGGTTTTTACATCTATTTGATATAGTTGCAAGTTCAAATTTGCAAATATAGCTTGGATAAGCTTAATTGAAATAAATTGTCTAATAGGTTAGAATGTATTTTTAATGTCTATACTTTTTTATTGTGTATACCCTTCAATAACTAATCATGTTTTATATCTCTCAATTTAATCCATCTACCTTACTATTTATTTTGAAAACTATTTGTTCTTAATTGCCTTTCAGTTTGATGGAAGATCAACCACGACTCGACATGGTTTGTCATCATCAAATCCATATCTCTTTCCATTGTTCTTATCCAATCTTATTTAGTAAGACATGACTAAGCCTCTTTAACTATGTTCAGCTACTCATCATCTTATGAAGTACCTTCAAGTGTTGCCCCATCAATCTTAAACTAATGCTTAGGTACACTTACTTGGTTACTTTTAAATGGTAGGGTTGTCTATGCAACATTCTCATTTTACAACAAACTCCCACTTGGATCAATAGGTCAAGATACAACTTCTTATCTTCATTATCTTGATCTTGTATCTCATAAAGAGATGTATACATGTCAGTCCCTCCTGTACTAGAAAATTCATTCTTTAAACATATAGTATCTCTTAACTTAATTTTAATTATACTTCCACATTTGTTTTCACCAATGAAAAGCATGATCTTTTGATTGTTTTAAGTGTCTAGTAAAGATACATTTCTTATCCTTCAAGCCGAATTCCCATGCTCATAAGAAGTATCATGGACATAAGAAATTGACCCCAAGGTCTTAAGATGCTCCAAACTAGTTTGCCATTTGTCCACAATTCATAGGGTTTGGATGTAACTAATTTAGATGGTAGTCAATTAAATATGAAAACATCAATTAATAACATATCACTCCAATAAAAAAAATGGGTACGTATGCTTGAGCAATATCTGACCTAACTATTTCAAGTAAAGTTTTATCTATTCTCTCAACAACTTTATTTTGTTATTAAGTGTTAAAGAATCTTCAATTGTCTCATGATTCTTTTTTTTTTTAAACAAAGCTCTTTGATCTATTATGATAAACATTCACATCCTTGGTCAAAATTAAAGTTAGAATTTTTTTATTAATTTGATTGTCAACCATATTCATATGACATTTATAGAATTCAAGTGTTTCTAACTTATGGGAGATTAAATAAACTCGACCATATTGTAAATAATTGTCAATAGATGTAATGAAATATTAAGCTCTATGTCTTAACCTCACACTCTTTAGATCATATATATTAGAATGAATTAATTACAATGGATTTTTAGCTATAGTTCCTTGTTCAAACAGCTTTCTAATTACTTTACCCACTAGGAACATTCTTATAGTAATATTTCTAAATTATAAATAGATTTTAGTATCTTTTGTTTTGCTAGCCTATTAATTCTCCCTTTGGAAGTAGAGTATTAGGTAAAGCAATCATGTTCAGAATTGTGTCCAACACAATAAAACCATCATAAAGGAAACTAAAATTGTATATGTTCCATTTTAAGTGTCAACAGAGTTGTTATAGAAAATTAGCATTAAATCTTAATTAAAAAAGGGAGATAATAGAGACTAAGTTCCATTAGATCTTTGTAGCTTATAAAACAACATGTAGGATAAGGGTTCATTCTCTACACAAAACTAATTTGCATATTTTAATCCCTTTAATTTTAAATTTTATACTATATCTTACATGAAGCCATCTACTTTTAAGAAGCAAACGATGGTATTCCACGAACAATCCTTGATATCTAGCTACATGGTTTGCAGGAGTCTTATTTTGCTTAGTGCAATTGTAAATAAAGTGATCCACTTTCTAAAAAATATAATACTTGATCTTGACTATGTCAAGCTTCTTTCTACCATGCTTGTATCTCTTTTTAAATTCTTTATTCACCTTCTTGATATGTTAGCCAAATCCTTTCTTATTATAAAAGTGTTGTCCTTCTTGTTCCTATATTTTAAAGTCACAACAATTTCAATCATATAAGCATGTTTTGAGAGTCTAAAAACTTCCAAGTGCTCATCCTCAAGCTCTATATGACAAGAAACATCATAAAAAATAGTGATACTCTCATTGGGGGTCAAATTCACTTTCATATGTTCCAAGCTAGGAGGAAGAAATCTTACAATAACCTAAACTTGTTGTTCATCTGTAAGCATATGACCAAATTACTTTAATTCTTTAATTGTAAGCCTTCTTAATGTGGTTGTAAAAGTACAACCATACTTGTCCTTAAGGGCTATTCACATGGCTTAAACAATAAAATATAACTCATATTTACACATAAGATTATCAGCCATGTTGCTCAGCACCATTATGTGAGCAATAATGTCCTTTCCTTTTCAATAAAAAAAAAGTCTAGATCTCTCCTTTGCTAAGTTATATTTCCTTGTTTAGACTCCTATATGACATTGTTCAATGGTTTCTTAGTATCATATTCTTAATAGATGTAAGAACTTTACAACATTAAAAAAAATTCCTAATTAACATTATCTATCTTGTCACTTTTATTAAGCTAAGTAATGATGTTCTTGGTAGCCATAATTATAATCAGATCTATACATAGATATAGCATAGAATAACTTCATATACATAATGTTATGCATGTGTATATTTTTGCAATAAACTTTGATTGGACCAATAATGACATTGTTAGATTCATCATCGGAAGTCTATATTTGTTTTATTTTCATTACATGTATCCTAAAAATGTAATTATTTTTTTTATCAAATTTATTTGTAAATGTTGTTAAAGTTATAGTTCTTATATGAGCCTTATGCTACTAATTCAAGAACTTCCACTTAATAAAGCATTTCTCACAAATATATATACATATTACAAGAAATTAGGATTTTTTTGCAATTTTTTTCGCAAAAAAATCTCACTGAAACCAAACTTCTTCTTAGGAGGATAAATGGGGCGATTCAGGTGAGATCCAATGTAGATCCAACTTTCTATTCACTCGTGGGATCTAGGCGGTCTGGGAGAATTTTTTTAATAAAAAAATTTTGTGGAATTTGTCATAGTCCACAATTTTTCACAATCTCATGATAAATTCTTGTGATTTTTTTTCTGAGACCGTTACTTGAGAAGTAGGTAGGTGATAAGGTGTGCCCGTGTGCCTAGAACAATAGGTGACACTCCTTCCTTCCTTGCCTTCCATGCCACGACAATTTTATAGGGATCCAACTTGCGCCTAGTCATTTTTAGCTATGTGAGGATCTTCTCATCGCTCGTTAATCAAGGTCTTGTCTGTGCAGGTAATGCGTGGATCTCATCTTGTTGCTTGACAAGCTCACATGTGATTGGCGTGGCGGAGTGGTGCATGGAGATAGTGGCGTACAAACTTCCTTATCACTCTCTTGCTTGCAAGCAATGTGCGAAGCTAATCCCATTGTACCATGACAAACATGCCATAGTATAACAAGATTGAAGTGCAATAATTCTTGCAAAATTTTTCAAAGGAAAAAAAAAGTTTAGCAAATATTTTTTTAATTCTTATGAAAATATAATGTGAGAATTATAGAATAAAAAATTACAAATTTTTTTATTTTCACGATAATTTATCGTGAGAATTGAGAAAAATAAAAAAAATGTTTAATATTTTGAATTCTCTCAAAAATATTTTATGAGAAATAAAAAAATACATTTTTTTCAGTGAAAAATTTAAAAAATGGAAAGCAAAATGTTAAGTGAAAGTTTTTTTTTAATTCTTATTTATCATAAGACTTTCAAAAATTTTTTGCGAAATTTAAGAGGGGAAATATGTTTTGCTTCTCATAAAATATTTTCATGGGAATTCTCACAAATTTTACCATGAGAATTTCAAAAATTTTTGTGAAATTTAAGAAAAAAATGTTTTAATTCTCATGAAATATTTTTATAAAAATTAAAAATTATAATTTTTTTAATTCTTACAAAAAATTCTATGAGAATTAAAAAAATGCACATGGAATTTTTCTATGAGGATGAAAAAGAAAAAAAATAGAAAAACAAAATGTTAAGTGAAATGCTAACTAAAGAAATCCTAACCTTTGTCCACTTCCCGCTCCTTCACCTTCCTTCTCCTCATCCTCCCACCTTCATCGTTGGACACAACCCATCATTTTCAGAGCAAAATATTCACAACTTTTTGTCGAACCAGAAATGTCAATTTCAACATTTGAATGCATCTGAAAGCTCTCACATGAAGAGTGTCTTCAGTGATGATTTTCGATCTAAGACCCAATCAAGAATCTCGATTTGTGCCGACAAAATCTAGCCTTATGTCATATTTTAGAGTGAGCTCTTTAAATCAATCTAACCATGTTTACATAATATTTTCTTTCTCTGATGATGAGTAATTTTTTCATGCTAGTACCTACCTTGCAAAATGTAGAGGATTCAAAAAAAATTTTGTGGGTCTCATAAGAAAAAAAAAGTGAGTCCCACATAAAGAGAAAAAAAAAAACAAGTGAACAAACAATACATAAAATAATAAATAAATAGTATAACTGATGTGATGTTATTAAACAGTACGTATAAAAAGTGCGAGCTACGAGTTTAGATATATATAATTGAATCACACACAAGCCAGAAAGTATTTATACCTCTAGATATGTTGAAAAAAATAGTGTTGAATAATCTTATATTTGACTAATGCAACAAATAAAATTTTTAATTGTAAATAAATATTAATTGATTGATATCTCTCAGTCATAATGAAATTCAAATTTTATCACATTTAAAAGTGAAGTTTACTCACATTAAATTAAAAAAATTAAAAAAAAATAAAATTTTAAGTAATATATTAATTAATATATTTGTTATTGATTATAATATTAAAAAATATATTATAACACAGGCCAGACTTAAAATTTGAGTTGGACTTAAAAAAAAAACTCAAACCTAATTAATTTTTTATTTGAATTATTTAAAAGTCAGTTTATTTTTTAAATTTTATTTAAATTTATATCCATGTTAACATGCACATTCTTGAGGTATAACATGGACTGTCTAAATTTTTTTTATTGAAATAATTAGTTTTTTTAAGTTTATAATTAAAATATTATTTTTATTTTATATTTTGTAGCTTTTAAAATTAAAATTAAAATTTTAAAAATATTAAAAAAATTTAACCAATTCAAATTTGACTTAAAAATGTCAAATCAAATATACTTAAAAGAAATACACAAGATGCATAGAAAATTGGTGCGCATAACACGATATCACCAGAACGTTGAACGCTTCTAAATCATCAATATCAATATGGTAAGGCTGGAAGTTACTGTTTGTCACACCCAAAATACGACCGCGTGGCGCCAAATTGAAACCGAAATTAAAATGTAGTAGAGTCGCCACCAAATTTTATTTTTGAAAAGGTAAAATTTTGGAAAAAATCTTTCTAGTTTGGAAAATGAGAAAAATAGTCTACGAACCAGAAAATAGATTCGGGAGTTGATTGTGAGTGGAGAAAGTTTTAGATATCCCACTACACCCATTCTTAAGAACGGTTACTCTAAATTAGTTGTGCAAAATTACCATGGTCTTTAATTTATTTTAATTCTCCTTAGCAAATCATATGCAAAATAAGAAATAGAAATAAAAGAAATAAAATTAAAAAAAGGAAGAAAGAAATTAAAGAAACGAAATTAGAAAATAAAATAAAATAAAAGAAATTAAGAAAATGAAAATTGAATAGAAAATTTTATTTACAAGGGCGAACTTGACTTAGGATGAGACCCTAGAGCCTACGTACCTTTCGAGAGGGATCAAAGTCCACGTAGTTCGACTAAGGGTAGATTTGTTTGTTTTGTTTTTGTTTTTGTTTTTTTTTGTTTTCTTTAGGTTTTGTGATTTTTGGTTTTTGTGTTATTTTTTGTTTTGTGAATTTTGTTTTTGTGTTTTTTGTTTAGGTTTTGTGATTTTGTTTTTGCTTGTATTTTTTTTGTTTATGTTTTGTGATTTTTTTTGTTTTTGTTTTTTTTTGGTTTAGGTTTTGTCTTCTTCCTTTTTCTATTTTAAGTGACCATGCTTTTATTGTTATTTTTTTTGGATAAAAAGATAAAGAAAATAAAACTTAATTTCCCCTTAACAAATAAAATGAATTTAGAAGTTGATTGGCATGTTTTGATTTGTCAAGAGTGAATTTAGTTTTTACTTCCCTTGCATTTTTGATTTTGTTTTCCCTTTTTATATATATATTTTATTTTCCTTTCTGCATCCTTTTTTAGTTTTATCTGATTCGTTATTTGTTCGTTTTTATCATGGTTTTTTTGTTTTTGTTTTGTTTTATTATTATTTTTCCTTTTATCTCTTTCCTTCGTATTTTTTTTCAGCTTTGCTTTTGTTTTCCGCATATTCTTTTTTTATGACATTAAAAAGATTTTTATTTGACTTTACCTAGTTTTTTTTTGTGTTTGTTGATTTCTTCTTCTCTTTACCCCTTTTTGATGAATTTTTTTTTTTGGTTTTTCCATTTGTTTCCTTTTATCGGTTTTCATTTTGTTTATTTTTCTATTTTTATTTTCGTTCTTATTCTTTGCTTTTGTTTTTTTTTTCCTTCATGTATCTCCTTTTTTGTTATTTTTGGTTTATCTTTGTTTTTACTTTGTATCATTTTGGTTGATTTAACCCCTTTTAGTTTTTTTAGTCGAATTTTCCTTAATTTTCTTGATTTGTTTGTTTGTGTTTTTTTTTAATAAAAAAGACCAACTCTAAAAAAAATTCACTTTAGAACGCCATTTTTTTTTAATTTTGCAAAAGATCTTTTTAAGGAAGGATAAATCTTTGAGGCTCGAAATAATTTACTAAGAATTCAATCCTCTTATGCTTTTTACCTTTCTTTTCCTTTTAGACTCTTTTAAATGGGGCCATTGAAGCCCAAAATGTCAAAATGTAAGTTCAACACCCAAAAAACATCAAGGAGGCTTTATTGCCACACATGGCCTTTTGGTTCCTAGGTGCCTGTGAGGATATGAAATCCCACGCAGCTATTCTAACGTGAAAATTGGCGAAATAAATAGAGAATGATAAGAAAAATATTTACAAACAAAGTAATAATTTGCAAGTGTGTGCCAAGTGTCCAACCAAATTCACTACATCATTTTTTTTTAGACAATATTTACAAGATTACAGGAGAGAATACAGATTCTGAAATCATTACAATATCCTTCCCTTCTTCTGAGCGAATCAGTGAAGCTATCCATTGTGAATCCAGGCTCCATCGTTTGCTCCCTCAACACGTTGATCTAGCAAACAGGCAACAAGCAAAAAGACAGTAAAAGCATTTTTTTTGGAGTAAACAACTTAAAAAAAAAACCACTTCAGTGTTAAATCAGAACAGTACGAAATTCATTATATCAAGTCATGAATACAACATGTCTCTCCAACTTTTCATCAAACAATTGCCAGGTGTAACACCATAATGACTTAACTCCAACTCATCTCCCTCTAGGCTTGATTCCATATGATTTCCAAGGATAATGACCAAAACCGTGGTATTTTACTATTTTAAGTCGAGGTTTAACCGATCATATTTTGCCTCGTGGGTCCCGTGAATCCATCATTCACATTCTCCACTCAAACACCATTTATAAAACTTGTACATAGCCTCATACAACTTATAAACCACGGCATATGAAGTCAAAAACCAAGGAAATGCAATTTCTCACATGAGCCCAAAAGTTAGATTTTTGGTTCTAATTTTAGAAAATCATAACTAATTCTAGAAAAATGGGAATCAAGCAAATAATAGCTCTTTGGAAAGCTTTGGATGTTAAATTCACACTAAAAATAACTCCCAAACACAATCTCAACGTTTGGACCATATTTGACATAAAAAAAGAGACAGAGATCCGGCTGTCCCTGGTACTGGTGCAGCTTGCTATCATGAACTTCGAAAATTCGTAATTAATTCCAAAAAAATCCAATCTGGGAAAACTATACCAATTTGGAAAGCTACAGATGTTAACTAGAGAATAGAAATAAGTCTAGATTAGTTCAGGAGCTCTTGGACCTCGAAAACCGATGGAACAATAACGAAGGTCGAATAGCTTCCCTGATGCTGATACAGAACTTCAGAAAGTCGTTTCTCCCTCTACAGACCTCCAATTGAGGTGCTTCTAGTTGGTATAGGTCACTGTAGATATCTAGTTTATGCTCAAAAAATTTCATAACAATTGGACAAAATTTTATCCATGAATGACGTGGATTCATTTTCGGACTAGTTGTACAGTACCATGATCAAAATCATCAAAATTTTCAAACTTTAACTATTCGCCAAATATTCCATAGACCTCCAAATAATACCCACTTTAGCTTTTCAAGAAGCTCTTAATAGACTCTAGAGGCATGCCAAATTCCATACCAAGAAGAGCTCATTTAGCCATACTTTGACGTAGCTCACAAATATGACGGTTTTGGCACCCAAAATAGTTCAAAGTGGGTCCAAATGGCCTCCCACATGTTCTAACATCTCTTGGGCAAGTTTGAAAGTATAAACATAGCATATATGAATTGCCCAAGTGATCCAAGTCATCCTACATTTCAATTTCACTATGCTACAGAACAAAATGCACTATTACATGTAAGCCACAAAAGGGCCAAAATCCACATTTTCATTGCTTTGACTCGCTCCATAGTTCATACATCATTTATATATATGTTTACATTTGCTCACATATTTACATCTCAAAAATCATAGGTGCATATTCATTTTGGCACCTCTTTACATCAAAAGATCTAAAAGAACTACACCACTCCCTAAGCATGCTCAACTAGGCTCCTTAGTGTGCACTTGGTTCTCCTTGAACTCCACCTAACATGTTAAGATGGGAGAGGGAAGGGGGTGAGATTCAGGAAATCTCAATAGCTCATACTCATTCAAGAAGCAATCAAGACATATAAACAAGTCAAAGCATGCAAACCATTTACAATTACACAACACATGCTTTCCATGCCATGAATATCATATCATTGCCAAGAATAAGCTATAGGGACTTTTGGTCTAGCCTCACCTGAGTTTTGGGACTTTTGGATTGGCCTCATCCTTGGTTTAAGGACTTTTGGCTCCACCTTACCTGTCTCAAAGGACTTTTGGTACCACGTCACCCAAACAATTTTCACAATTCATATCATAAGTATATTGGTACCAATGCATCAAAGCAACATCAAATGGCATGTCTCATCATACAAGCACATACATAAGCATACAATGACTATTATGCATCCAAGAATGCAACAAGAAAGAGTGGAGAGGTACCTCATAAGCCAACACAAGCCTTCCCTTTCAATTTCTCTTCTCCCTTCTTGATTTCACACTCACAACTAGATGGAGTTGCTTCCTTTGAGCCT
This sequence comes from Erythrophleum ivorense, assembly GCA_026724425.1. Taxonomy (NCBI): domain Eukaryota; kingdom Viridiplantae; phylum Streptophyta; class Magnoliopsida; order Fabales; family Fabaceae; genus Erythrophleum; species Erythrophleum ivorense. The sequence continues at coordinate 41,024,724 of JAIUCV010000007.1, forward strand.
AGACACAATAAAGAGCATGGAATTACTCTCTTATAACTTAAATAAACACTCACAAAGCTAAAGGGCTCTTCATCGAAGCAAACCCCCCTACATATGTAAGAACTAGGGATTTTCTCTCTCTAGAATTCCACTTACTCTCCTTCCTTTCTCAAGCTCTCAAAAAGGAAAGTAAAGAAGAAGAAGTGAAGATACATGAGTTCTACCCTTCTTCAAGAGTGGTTTTCCATTTTTCCTCTTCTGAACTAAACCTAAATCAACTATTAAAACCATAAAAAGAAAAGGCAAAGAGAGAAGAACAACATGCTAAGAAAAGAAGCTATGGAGATCTCAAGCTTGCTTACCTTTTTGCTTGTTCTCTTTCCTTCTCTAGGTCTTTCTCTCTCTCTCTACAGCTCTTTTCTCTCTCTTAGTCGAAGCTTAGGTCAGTTTATAGAGAAGGAATGAATCTAGACTCTTTAAGAAGTCAAATTCTCTTTTTTCATGCTTTTTCGGATTTACCCTCGCTATAGCGAAGAATAACCCTCGCTACAGCGAGCAGATATTAGTTCTAGACCCCCGCTTTTGCTATGGCGCGCGCTACGGTGAGCAACGCCTTGGTTTTTGTATGGGATACCCCCACTCGCTATAGCTAGAAGCATTTTCGCTATAGTGAAAAGGCACTCTCGCTATAGTTAGACTCTTTCTCGCTATAGCGAACAGGTACATTCGCTATAGCTAAGTTATAGCTAGCAGACTTAGAAAATTTTCAGCTTTTCTTTTCTTTTTTCCCGGTTGTTACATTTCCACCCCTCTTAAAAAAAATTTTGTCCTCGAAATTTAAAGACATACCTCAAGGGAATAACTCTGGATATTTTTTGCCTCATTTCATTCGCCAACTCCTAGGTTGCTTCCTCAGATGTTAGACCTTTCTAGATTACCTTCACCAGAGGAATGCTCTTGCTTCTAAGCTATTTTAGCTTAGCATCTACAATTCTCTCCGGTTTCACTACATAGGAAAGATCTTCCTGCAATTGCACATGCTCATATTCTATGATATGTGAGGGGTCAGACAAATACTTTTTCAATTGGGAGACATAAAAAACACCGTGGATTTAGGCTAGGTTAGGAGGCAAGGCTTTCCAGTAAGCCACGGGTCCAATTTTCTCAAAGATTTCAAATGGACCAATATACCTAGGACTGAGCTTCCTTACCCTCATTGACTGACCTACTCCCATTACTGGAGACACTAAGATAAATACATGGTCTCTAATCTTAAACTCTAACGGCCTCCTTCTCTTATCGGCATAACTTTTCTGCCTACTTTGGGTCGTGAGGAGTCTCTTTCTAATCAATTTTATTTGTTGGGTGGTCTGGTCCACATCTCAGGTCCTATCATACTCCTCTCACCTAGGTCAACCCAGCACAGAGGGGATCTGCACTTTCTCCCATACAAAGCCTTATAAGGGGCCATTTGAATACTGGAATGGTAACTGTTATTATAGGCAAACTCTGCTAATGGTAAATACACATCCCAGTTACCCTTTATTTCTAACACACATGCCCTCAACATGTCTTCTAAGGTCTGGATGGTCCTCTCAGTCTGACCATCTGTCTGGGGGTGATATGCAGTACTAAACCGCAACCTGGTCCCTAAGGCATGCTGTAACGACCTCCAAAAGTTCAATGTGAACCTGAGGTCTCTATCCGAAACTATACTACTAGGTATTCCATGAAGTCGCACTATCTTTCTGATATACAACTGGGCTAATCTCTCCAGTGTATGAGTAGCTTTGATAGCTAAAAAGTGTGCAGATTTCGTCAGTCTATCCACAACTACCCAAATAGCATCGTGTCTATAGGATGTCCTGGGCAACCCCATAACAAAGTCTATGGCTATACTATCCCACTTTCACTCAGGGATATCTAGAGGTTGCAACAATCCAGTCGGTCTTTGATGTTCTATTTTTACCCTTTGACACACTAGACATCTAGCCATATAGTCCGTCACCTCATTCTTCATTCCCGGCCACTAGAAAATCTGTTTCAAATCCTGATACATCTTAATGGCACCTGGGTGGATAGTATACTTACTCTTATGTGCCTCTTCTAAAATGCTTTCTCTCAACTCATTCTGACTAGGCACATAGATTCTATCTCGGTATACTATCATACTATCCTCAGACACCTTGAAATCTAAGGTCCTACCTTGGGAGATCTCATTCCTGATCCGTCTCAGGAACTCATTCTCTTTCTAGGCATCTAAGATCTGAGTTCTCAATACATTCTCAATTCAGGTTTCACTCAGATACAATTTACCCGAGACCACCTGACAAGAGAGGTTCAAGTTTCTGAACTTCTTTAGGAGTTCTTACTCCCTAATCATCATATGGGCCATATGGATGGATTTCCTACTCAGGGCATCCGCCACCACATTGGCCTTGCCTGGATGATATTTTAACACATAATCATAGTCTTTCAGAAACTCCATCTATCTCCTCTATCTCATATTGAGTTCCTTCTGGTCAAACAAGTATTTCAGACTCTTGTGGTCACTGTAAATCTCTATGGTAGCACCATACAGGTAATGCCTCCAAACCTTAAGAGCAAACACTACGGCGGCTAACTCTAGATCATGCGTGGGATAATTCTCCTCATAAGGCCTCAACTGTCTAGAGGTATATGCCACTACTCTACCCTGCTGCATCAACACACATCCTAACCCTTTGCCCGAAGCATCACAATAAACCACAAATGGTTCACTAGGGTCAGGATAATCAGTATAGGGGCAATGGTCAAACGAAGTTTTAACTCTTGGAAACTCCTTTCACAGCTATCATCCCACACAAACGGTATCTCTTTTCTAGTTAGCCTCGTCAGTGGTAAGGCCATCTGAGAAAAGCCCTAAATTAATCGTCTATAGTACCTTACCAAACCTAGGAAACTCCTGACCTCGGTGATCGTTCTAGGTCTATCCCACTATAACACAGCCTCAACTTTATGGGGATCAACTGTGACCCCGTCTTGTGAGATCACATGACCTAAGAATCTCACCTCGGTCAGCCAAAACTCACATTTACTAAGTTTAGCGTAAAACCTTTTCTCTCTCAATGTCTCTAGGACTAATCTCAAATACCTCTCGTGCTCCTCAAAGGTTCTGGAATACACTAGGATGTCATCAATAAAGACCACCACAAACTGATCTAGATACGGTCTGAATACCCTGTTCATGTAATCCATGAACACAGTAGGCGCATTCGTCAATCCGAATGGCATCACAAGGAACTCATAGTGCCCATATCTCGTTCTGAAGGCCGTCTTGGCGATGTCTTCGGTTCTCACTCTCAATTGGTTATACCCAGATCTAAGATCTATCTTGAAAAACACAGATGCCCCAGCCAACTGATCTAACAAATCATCAATTCTAGGGAGAGGATATTTATTCTTGATGGTAACTTTATTCAACTCTCTGTAATCAATACACAAACGGAAGCTACCATCTTTCTTTTTCACAAATAACACCGGAGTTCCCTAAGGTGATACACTAGGGCAGATAAACCTTTTCTCTAACAATTCCTTTATCTGCCTTTTCAACTCTACCAGCTCGGTGGAAGCCATCCTGTAAGAAGCCTTGGACATCGGTCTAGCCCTAGGCACTATGTCTATAGGGAACTCTAGTTCTCTCTTAGGGGGTAGACCACTAAAGTCAAACTCTTTAGGGAAAACCTTCGGGAATTCCCTGACAATTGGGATCTCCTCTATCCCTTCCTCTACCTCTACCTCAGTCTGAATAGAGAAAAAGACTAGAAACCTTTGACATCCACACTCTAAATGCCTCTCAGCCTGGGCAGTAGTCATAAAAGATAACTCAGCTCCTACCCTAGGTATGGTCCCACAAGCAGGTAAGAAAATGGTTCGGTGTTCACAATCAAGTACCGCATTATTCACGGCCAACCAGTTCATACCAAAAATCAAATCAATATCATGGAAGGGCATACAGATCAGATCAATAGTGGTATGACAATGATTGAACTGAACAGTGACATTTAAGTAAGTATGGGAAGTAACCACGTGGCCTCCAGTGGGTGTAGTGACAGACAAGTCAAATGGTAAGACACTAACAGCCATACCCAATTGCCTCACACATTTATAGGATATAAACGAGTGACTAGCACCCGAATCAAACATAGCAACTACAGGAAAGCCATTCACTATCAACGTACCTCAAATCAAACTGGGGGATGCGCTGGCTTCCTGCTGAGTAAGTGCAAACACTCGACCCTGGGTCTGTGGCCTAGGAAGAGACGCTGTGTCCATTTACGGATAGTGTCTAGCAATGTGCCCCAACTTCCCACATTTGAAACATGTCACCAGAGGCTACTGGAAAGATGACTAGCCCTGAGGAGGCGGCATCAGCTTGCCCCGCTATGGCCTTCGGTTCCATGGTCCCTTGCCTCTTCTCTTGGCACTGGGTGTCACACTAGAACCTTCTTTTGATCTCAGTCTTTTCAATTCCGTAACTTCCTTCTGACTAGCTGTAGCCATAACAGGCATGATGACTCGCAGGTTAGTCTCAATCACCCTGCTAACCTCCACAAGGGTATTGAACTTTCTGATCCGCTGTGGAGTAACTCTGTCGCTAATCAGGGGCTTCAATCCAGTTTCAAACTGCTCACATCTCCTGGGTTCATCATCATACCTCTGAAGGTACAAGGAATACCGAGACAACTCCATGAACTTGGCCACATATTGGTCTACAGTCATCTCATCTGTCTGTCTCAAACTTATAAATTCCATCTCTTTCTTCTTTCTCACCGAACTAGGGAAATATTTCTCATAAAACTCGATCAAGAAACTTTCCCAAGTTATCAGTATATCCTTGGTCTCCATCAGGGGTTTCATGTTACACCACCATCTATCAGCTTCTTTTTGTAGCATGAAGGTAACTAGCTGAGCTTTCTGCTCGGTGGTACAATCCATCACCGAGAATATTTTCTTTAGCTCCCTAACCCAAGCCTCCGCCTTATCCACATCCAACTCCCTGTCAAACGTGGGTGGATTATTTTGCCTGAACTGCTTCAACAGTTTCTGGATAGGTGTCTGGGTCTGAGCTACCATAGGCTCTTGGGCAGGTGCAGGTAGGTTGCTAGATGTGGATGGTTGAGGTACAGAGGCTTCCCTTCTGGCTTCTTCTTGCTTGGCCAAGGTATCTTGCAAGTGCATGATCATATCATGCTGTTCTTGGGCAATGTACCTCTGTTGTTCCAACATCTCCTGGTGTTGGTCCATCATGGCTTCATACCGATCCAGCCTCTCTATGATGGTTCACAGAGGATCCTTAGGCCCAACAGGAACCTCTGGCTCAGCTCTCTAAGCCCTGGGTGGCCTGCCTCTACCCCTTTCCCATCTAGTCTTAACCATGTCTGAAAAGAAGTAGCAATCCTCAGTTCACAATCATATCACAAGTACATAGGCATATGAATGTTACCACTTCCATGGCAATTCACACCAAACACAGGCAAATCACACCATTCAAGAGCCCAACACCAAGCAAAAGTTCCTGAACCTTTACTCTGATACCAAAAATGTAACACCATAATGACTTAACTCTAACTCATTTCCCTCTAGGCTTGATTCCATATAATTTCCAAGGATAATGACCAAAACCGTGGTATTTTACTATTTTAAGTCGAGGTTTAACTGGTTATATTTTGCCTTGTGGGTCCTGTGAACCCATCATTCACATTCTCTACTCAAACACCATTTATAAAACTTGTACATAGCCTCATACAACTTATAAACCACGGATATGAAGCCAAAAACTAAGGAAATGTAATTTCTCACATGAGCCCAAAAGTCATATTTTTTGCTCTAATTTTGGAAAATCATAACTAATTCTAGAAAAATGGGAATTAAGCAAATAATAGCTCTCTGGAAAGCTTTTGATATTAAATTCACATAAAAATAACTCCCAACACAATCTCAACGTTTGAACTATCTTTGACATCGAAAAAGAGACATAGGTCTGGCTGTCCCTGGTACTGGTGCAGCTTGTTGTTATGAACTTCAAAAATTCGTAATTAATTCCAAAAAAATCCAATCTAGAAAAACTATACCAATTTGGAAAGCTACAGATGTCAACTAGAGAAGAAAAATAAGTCTAGATCAGTTCAAGAGCTCTTGGACCTCGAAAAATGATAGAACAGTACCGAAGGTCAGATAGCTTCCCTGATGCTGATACAGAACTTCAGAAAGTCGTTTCTCCCTTTATAGACCTCTAATTGAGGTGCTTCTAGTAGGTATAGGTCACTGTGGATATATAGTTTATGCTCATAAAATTTCATGACAATTGGACACCATTTGGTCCATGAATGACGTGGATTCATTTTCAGACTAGTTGTACAGTACTATGACCAAAACCATCAAAATTTCCAAACTTCAACAATTCGCCAAATATTCCCTAGACCTCTAAATAATACCCACTTTAGCTTCTTAAGAAGCTATCAATAGACTCTAGAGGTATGCCAAATTCCATACCAAGAAGAGCTCATTTAGCCATACTTTGACGGAGCTCACAAATATGGCAGTTTTAGCACCTAAAATGGTTCAAAGTGGGTCTAAATGGCCTCCCACATGTTCTAACATCTCTTGGGCAAGTTTAAAAGTATAAACATAGCATATATGAATTCCAAGTGATCTAAGTCATTCTACATTTCAATTTCACTATACTATGAAACAAAATGTACTATTACATATAAGTCACAAAAGGGCCAAAATCCACATTTTCATTGCTTTGACTCGCTCCATAGTTCATACATCATTTATATATATGTTTACATTTGCTCACATATTTACATCTTAAAAATCATAGGTGCATATTCATTTTGGCACCTCTTTACATCAAAAGATCTAAAAGAACTACACCACTCCCTAAGCATGCTCAACTAGGCTCCTTGGTGTGCACTTGGTTCTCCTTGAGCTCCACCTAACATGTTAAGATGGGAGAGGGAAGGGGGTGAGATTCAGGAAATCTCAATAGCTCATAATCATTCAAGAAGAAATCAAGGTATATAAACAAGTCAAAGCATGTAAACCATTCACAATTACACAACATATGCTTTCCATGCCATGAATATCATATCATTGCCAAGAATAAGCTCTAGGGACTTTTGGTCTAGCCTCACCCGAGTTTTGGGACTTTCAGATTGGCCTCACCCTTGGTTTAGGGATTTTTGGCTCCATCTCACCCGTCTCAAAGGACTTTCGGCACCACTTCACCCGAGAACTTTCCACAATTCATATCATAAGCATATTGGTACCAATGCATCAAGGCAACATCAAATGGCATGTCTCATCATACAAGGACATACACAAGCATACAATGACTAGTATACATCCAAGAATGCAACAAGAAAGAGTGGAGAGCTACCTCATAAGCCAACACAAGCCTTCCCTTTTAATTTCTCTTCTCCCTTCTTGATTTCACACTCACAACTAGATGGAGTTGCTTCCTTTGAGCCTAGACGCAATAAAGAGCATGGAATTACTCTCTTATAACTCAAATAAACACTCACAAAGCTAAGGGGCTCTTCATCGAAGCAAACCCCCCTATATATGTAAGAATTAGGGATTCTCTCTCTCTAGAATTCCACTCACTCTCCTTCCTTTCTTAAGCTCTCAAAAAGGAAAGGAAAGAAAAAGAAGTGAAGATACATGAGTTCTACCCTTCTTCAAGAGTGGTTTTTCATTTTTCCTCTTCTGAACCAAACCCAAATCAACTACCAAAACCATAGAACGGAAGGGCAAAGAGAGAAGAACAACATGCTAAGAAAAGAAGCTATGGAGATCTCAAGCTTGCTTACCTTTTTGCTTGTTCTCCTTCCTTCTCTAGGTCTCTCTCTCTCTCTACAGCTCTTTTCTCTTTCTTAGTTGAAGCTTAGGTCGGTTTATAGAGAAGGAATGAATCTAGACTCTTTAAGAAGTCAAATTCTCTTTTTTCACACTTTTTCGGACTTACCCTGGCTATAGCAAAGAATAACCCTCGCTACGGCGAGCACGTATCAGTTCCAGACCCCCGCTTTCGCTATGGCGTGCGCTATGGTGAGTAATGCCTTGGTATTTGTATAGGGTGCCCGTACTCGTTATAGCTAGAAGCATTTTCACTATAGCGAAAAGGCACTCTCGCTATAGCTAGACTCTTTCTCACTATAGCGAACAGGTACATTCGCTATAGTTAGGCTATAGCTAGTAAACTTAGAAAATTTTTAGCTTTTCTTTTCTTTTTCCCCGGTTGTTACACCAAGCATCACTTATATAGGTTAGGTATCACACTCACCCTTCCCACTCACTGAATGACCATTATACAGGCTCAGGACTTAGGACCAAGTAGTGTTTTCTAAACAATAAGGAGACGTTATACTGATTTCACCTACATTGATCTACCCTGTTTCTATTTTCTACTTGACATCCTCAATATTCATAAAAGGGAATTCTAGGTATGTTTGCGAGCGAAATAGAAACGAGGTAAAGTAAGGGAAATTATTGCATGATTGATGAGTTTATAGGGATGAAGCCAGCCGATGGCACTTTATTCAACAATCCAGGAGTAATCAAACCATATCCCAGTGACAAACTAAAATCAAAACAATTCAGAGCAAAACAGAGATGGGACAGATCCACTAAAAACGGCTATCTAATCACTGGAATGAGACTAGATAACACGTCATTCAGCAATTTGAGACTAACACAGAGATGAAGATAGCCAACAGCACTTTATTCAACAATCCATGAATAATCAGACCATATCCCAGGGACAAACCAAACTCAGAATAATCAAGAACAAACACAGAGATGAGGCAACCCCACTAAAATAGCTATCTAATTACCTGAACGAGGCCAGATAACACGTCATTCAGCAATTTGAGACTAACACAGAGTTGAAGACAGCCAACAGCACTTTATTCGATAATCCATGAATAATCAGACCATATCCCAGTGACAAACCAAACTCAAAATAATCAGGAACAAACACAGAGATGAGGCAACCCCACTAAAGTGGCTATCTAATTACGAGAATGAGGCCAGATAACAGATCATTCAGCAATTTGAGACCAACTGACCTATTCCTAAAAAAAACAAATCAAGATTCAGTCAATACCTAAATGATGTCTCTGCTGAGGTTTGGGATTCTTGCCTTCTATCGAATCACACTCAGCACCTTTCTCTCCTATACTTCCCGTACTTCTTTTGTCCCTTGAAGGTGCTTCTCTGTAACCCGAAACTCAGCTAGTAGAGGAACCTCCCTCCTATTTTATCTCGGTCTTTTCTTTCTCACCTCTCCAAGAAGCCTCTCCTCTTGTTCTCCCCTTTTCCAAAAACGAAACCGTCACCCCCTTTCTCTCGACTCACTCACACCCTTTTCCCCGAACGAAGTCCATTGCCTTTTTTTGGTCTCCTTCGGCTCGTCTCTCCCCCTCGCTCTCCAATCCTTCTTCCTCCACTCGAGTCCTTCCCCCTTTGCTCTCGAGTCCGAACCCTAATTTTAGAACCCAAAAAAAAAATCCTCTTCATTTGTCAACCCCTACTCCCTTTTTATTCAAACCCCCAAAAATCTTCTCTCTCCAATCTCTGCTTCGAAATATCCTCCCCTCCTGTCACTGGTTCTGAACCAGAACCCTTTTTCCATTTCCTCTTCCATCTCGATCTGCGGGTCCTCTTTTCCTCCTCCTATTTTCACGTCAGTTGTCTTCTACCTCTGATGGCAAAAGGGATGGGAGAGGGAAGTCAAACCTTAAGCCCCCTCCGCTACAAGTTTGCTTCACTGGACCCCCTCAGACGCTGAATCGTTCCATTTTTATGCCTCAAGCCTTTGCCCCTTCTGTGTGTCTCACGCTGTATCGTTTCAGAATGCCGGTTTGGGAAGTCCGAAAAAGGAGCCAGGTAGGGTTATGAATTTGGGCTTGTGGCCCAGTCCAGCAAAGGCTTCTGGCTTCAGCGGGGGATTGGGCTTAAGATTCAGCCAGCTGGGCCTGTGTTGGGTTTGGGCTTAGGGCCTCAGATTGCCCCCCTTTTTTATTTTTTACTTTTTTTTAAAAGGCTTTGGGCTCTGCTTTTTTTTAATTTTCCTTTTAATAATGTTTTTTTGATCATTTTCTAAAGCTTCCAAAAATTTTATTATTATTATTATATATATATTTTTAATTCTCTCTTTTTTTTAAAAAAATTTCCTTTTGATTTGTTTTCAATTTCTTTTTATAGCCTAAAAATATTTTATTATTATTATTATTTATTTATTTCATTTTTTTATTTTCCCCTAAGTTTCTATTCTTTTGTTCTTCTTTTTTTTTTTGAAATTTTTTTAATCTGGTTTTGTCATTATTTTTGTAGTTTGTCTGGACAAAATACGGTGTTCACAGTTGCCCCTCTTTGCTTGTTTCTTAGGCAGTGAGATTGAAAATATAATTTTTAATATCTTTGCATAAGGAACAAGTAAAGATAAGAACCTGTATTTTGTCTAACAAAAAGAAAAAGTGGCCCAAACAAAATATGGTGCTTACAGGTTGCCCTTCTTTACTTATTCTTAAGTAAGGGGATTGGAAACGTAATTGTGACATCTGTAGCTTAAGAATAAGTAAAGATGAAAATAGGTATTTTGTTTAGGGAGCTATCAGATAAAAGTGAACTAACTTATCTGGGGAAGCCAAACTGGATCAAAGATAATGGGCTAAGAAATGTTTGTTAGAGCGAGGTTTCAAGAAGTGCCTGCTCTGACAAAACTTTGGGTGCTTGTTCTAGGGCAGGATCTTGGTGCCTATTCTACAACGGACTTTGTGGTGCCTGGCCTATGCAGGGCTTTGAGGGTGCCCTTTTGCAGGGCTTGTAGGGCTTTAAAATAGTGTTTGGCCTATGCAGGGCTTGGAGGGTGCCTGGCCTATGCAGGGCTTTGAGGGTGCCTGCTTGCAGGGCTTTGAGGGTGCCTGCTTGCAGGGCTTTAAGGGTGCCTGCTTGCAAGGCTTTGAGGGTGCTTGGCTTGTAGGGCTTTGAGGGTGCCTGGCTTGCAGAGCTTGGAAGGTGCCTGGCCTGCAGGGCTTTGAGGGTGCTTGGCCTATGTAGGGCTTTGAGGGTGCCTGGTCTATGCAGGGCTTTGAGGGTGCCTCACTCGCAGGGCTTTGAGGGTGCCTATCTTGCAGGGCTTGGAAGGTGCCTGGCTTGCAGGGCTTTAAAGGTGCCTGGCTTGCAGGGCTTGGAAGGTGCCTGGCCTATGTAGGGCTTGGAAGGTGCCTGGCCTATGTAGGGCTTAGAGGGTGCCTGGCTTGCATGGCTTTGAGGGTGCCTGGCTCGCAGGACTTTAAGGGTACCCGGCTTGTAGGGCTTGGAAGGTGTCTAGCTTGCAGGGCTTTGGGGGTGCCTGACTTGCAGGGCTTGGAAGGTGCCTAGCTTGCAGGGTTTTGAGGGTGCCTGGCTTGCAGGGCTTGGAAGGTGCCTGGCTTGCAGGGCTTGGAAGGTGTCTGGCTTACAGGGCTTAGAAGGTGCTTGGCTTACAGGGCTTAGAAGGTGCCTGGCTAGTAGGGCTTGGAAGGTGCCTGGCTTGCAGGGCTTCGAGGGTGCCTGGCTTGCAGGGCTTCGAGGGTGCCTGGCTTGCAAGGCTTGGAAGGTGTCTGGCTTGAGGGCTTTGAGGGTGCCTGGCTTGCAGGACTTGGAAGGTGCCTGGCTTGTAGGGCTTGGAAGGTGCCTGGCTTGCAGGGCTTTGAGGGTGCCTGGCTTGCAGGACTTGGAAGGTGCCTGGCTTGCAGGGCTTTGAAAGATAGTGCTATATTTTTTTTTGACTAAGTTTCCTAAATTTAAAGATTTTACTTCGTTTATCTAAGTTTTATACAAGGTAATGCATCTATATGAAGTGTGTAATGCACGCGGGATGCTTAACTTTTGAGTTTAGTAACACCCTTTTGCCTTGATATAAATCAGATTTTATGTATATAGCCATAAGAAACACAAAGCATTTGAGATGTTAAAGTTCAAACTTTCTTTTGTTTTTCTTTTGCCCCAATATGAAATCGAGGTCTACATAATGAATGCATATGTAAAATACACAAAGTGCATGAGATGTTTTATGAAATGCACAATGTTTATTTTGATTACCCTAATGTGAGTTTTGGGTTCACCTGTATGCATGTATGAAATGCAAAAAAAACAAGCATGATACTTTGCTTTACAAAATGCGAATATTGGCTTTTGCCTTGCCCCAGTGCAAACCAGAGTTTTATGTGAAGTGTGCAAGTATAGGGCACATGAAACATATGATTCCTTATTTCATAAAATGCAACTTGCCCCTACTTGCCCCATCATGAGCTTAGGTTAACGTAATATATACATATATGAGCTGCATGATGCATATGAGATGTTGCAAGTTGTGGTATACACATTTTTGTATTTTCTTTGTTCCCAGTATGAACTTGGTGATAGGTAATGCATATAGGATGCAAGTTTTGTTTTGTTTTTTTTTTGAATTTTCCAGTTTGAAAGTTTGATTTTGAGTTTTGAACTTATTTTTTTTTCTTTTTTTTTGTTTGTTAACATAATCATCTCGAACGAAAAGAGAAAAGGAGGAAAATATGATCCCCTTTTAGTTTTTTTTTGAGTTGATGAGACTAATTATTGTTATTATTATTTTGTTTAACTAATCGACCACAGTGGGATAGGATGTTACCTTTCCGAAACATAATGCTCATCTAGCCAAACTTTTAGCACTTTAGGCTACGCGCCATTTGTAACTCTCAATTCCCTGTCGTCAAAGAAGCTTGTGCACGATCTTTGCAACTACAATTGTCTCTTTTTATGGGTCTACTTTTCGAGTAATGATAAGGGTTTGTAAATGATGAGTGATCCAAAGAAGATGCCGACCATGCCGTGCCAAGTAAAAGCTTTGATGAATGCCATTTTTTAGGTTATTATTTATGAAGCATAAAGACAGAGATCATGATATAGACTAAGAATGAAATGCAACTTAGACTTGTGGTGAATGAATTTATTAACGCTTGCTAAAGGAAACATCTAGGAGTTCGGATAATATGGAATTTGACCAAAGAATGAGACTATAATGGTGCAGAAATAGACAACAAAACTGACAAAATTTGACACGAGAGATTCTTTTAAAGATTGCCCTCTACAATTGGTTCCACATGCCCCAGTGAAGCGATCTGTTGTGCAACCCAAAATATACATCTCATCCGACCTAATCTATGACTTTCTACTGCTCGGGGTTCTATTCTGCTTGCTGCTTGGTAGCTTCTATCGAAATAGACTTTTAAATTTTGCTCCACTTTTGCCCAGGTGCCCTCTTGCATCACCCTATTTTTTCTTTTTTTTTTTTCTTTTTTTGGCTCTAACTTTTGCCAAGGCTACCCTTGTAGGTTTTCAACCTAGCGAGCTTTTCCTATTACGCAAAGTACTTTTTAACTGCATCCGAATTAAGAGGCTTTGTTAGCTCCTGACCCTTCATGTCCAGTAGCACTAATGCTCCTCCTGAAAAAGCATGCTTGATAACATAAGGGCCTTCATAAGTGGGAGCCCATTTACCCCGAGCATTATCTTGGTTTGGCAAGATTCTTTTGAGGACTAGGTCCCCAAATTTGAACTCTCGAGGGCGAAGCTTTTTATTGAAAGCTCTTGCCATTCTCCTTTGATACAATTGTCCATGACATATTGCAGTAAGTCTTCGTCCCTCGATCTTATTTAGCTGCTCATACCGAGTTCTTATCCAGTCACTTTCATCTAAATTGGATTCAATAAACACCTGTAATGATGGGATTTTGACCTCGATTGGCATGACAGCCTCCATTCCACAAACCAAAGAGTAAGGAGTTGTCCCAGTCGACGTACGCACAGTAGTGCGATACCTATGCAATGCATATGGAAGCATTTCATGTCAATCCTTATAGATGGCTGTCATCTTTGCAATGATTTTTTGATGTTCTTATTTGCCGCTTCTACGGCTCCATTCATCTGTGGCCGACAGGGTGCTGAATTATAGTGCTTGATCTTGAACTGCTCACAAAGCTTAGAGATTTCTGCCCCATTTAGGTTTGGGGCATTATCGGTGATGATTTTCTCCAGCAGCCCATAGCGACAAAGGATATTCACCTTAAGGAATTTGCAAAAAGCCTTCTGAGTGATGCTAGTAAAGGAACTAGCCTCAATCCATTTCGTGAAATAATCTATGGCCACCAAGATAAAACGATGTCCGTTTGAAGCTTTAGGGTTGATTGGTCCGATCACATCGATGCCCCACATTGAAAATGGCCATGGTGTTACCAAATTGTGTAGTGAGATCGGTGGTGCATTGATTTTGTCTGAGTAAATTTAACATTTATGACACTTCCGAACATATTCAGTACAATCTTTTTCCATGGTCAGCCAAAAATACCTACACCTTTGGATTTGTTTGGTCAAAGTATGACCATTCGCATGCGTATCGTATATTCCTTCATGAACCTCTGCGACCACTTTTTGAGCCTCCTTCGCATCTACACACCACAGTAGTGTACCATCATGACTTCTTTTGTATAAAATGCCATTGCTAATGAAGAAAGTGATGGCTAAATGCCGAATAGTCTTCTTATCACTCTCAGTGGCCTCAGCAAGGTATTCCCTACTTGTCATATAAACCTTGATGTCATGATACCAAGGTTGCCCATCACATTCCTCTTCTATGTTTAGACAATAGGTTGGTAAATCCCTGGCTTCCACTCAAAGTGGCTGGACCTGGACTCCATAGTCGAGTCAAATCATTACCGCTAAGGTGGCCAAAGCATCGGTAAATTGATTTTTATCTCGAGTCACATGATGGAAACTGATTTCTTCAAATTGGCTAATTAGCTGAACTAAAAATTTTTGATACAGAATCAGTTTCAGATCCTTAGTTTGCCATTCTCCAGTCACTTGATGAATTATGAGGGTAGAGTCCCCAAAAACTTCCAGGCTTCTTATACCAAGGGTTATGGCGGCATTCAACCTGCTGATGCAAGCTTTATATTCTGCCACGTTATTAGTACATTTGAATTCTAATTTAACAGCAATGGGGTATTGCTTCCCTTCTGGTGATATCACCACGGCCCCAATGCCATAACCATGCACATTTGCAGCCCCATCGAAATACGTCTTCCATTTTCCATTACCACCATCCTTGTCATCTTCATTGTCCTCTATAGTGAGTATGTCTTCATTAAGGAAATGGAAATCCAATGATTGGTATTCATCTAGAGGATTCTCAGCCAGATGATCAGCTATGATGCTTCCTTTTATAGACTTTCGAGTCATATACTTGACATCATACTCAGATAGGATCACTTGCCATTTAGAGACTCTTCCTGAAACATGTGGACTTTCGAAGATATACTTGATGGGATCCATTCTGGAAATTAGCCATGTGGTATAATAGAGCATATACTGTCGTAACCGTTTAGTGGTTCATACCAATCCGTAGCAGGTCTTTTCAATCAATGGGTAACGCGCTTCACATTCGTTGAACCTTTTACTCAAGTAATAAACTGCCTGCTCTTTCTTCCCCAAAGCATCATGTTGCCCCAATACAGCCCCCATTGACCTTGGCAAGATTGTTAGATAGAGAATCAAAGGTCGTCCTGGTGTTGGCGGAACCAAGATTAGAGGATTCGACAGATACTCTTTAATCTTACCAAAAGCTTTTTGATAGTTATCATCTCATTTTTCAGTGTGGTTCTTCAAAAATTTGAAAATTGGCTTGCAAGTAGCAGTTAAATTGGCAATGAATCTTACTATATAATTGAGCTGGCCTAAAAAACTTCGTACTTCTTTTGTTGTTTGGGGGGATGGCATTTCTCGAATGGCTTGTATCTTATCGGGATCTACCTCTATTCCCTTTTGACTCACCATAAAACCCAATAATTTTCCAGTTAAAGTCCCAAAAATGCATTTGTTGGGGTTTAACCGCAATTTGTATTCACGTAATCTTTTAAACAGCTTCCTTAGTACCGCCACATGACTTTTCCCTTTTACAGATTTGGCCACCATATCATCGACGTATACCTTAATCTCCTTGTGCATCATATCGTGAAAGAGCGCCATCATAGCTCGTTGGTAAGTCGCCCCAGCATTCTTCAACCCAAATGGCATTACTCTATAGCAGTACGTTCCCCATGGCATGATGAATGTAGTCTTTTCCTTATGGTCTTCATGCATAGGGATTTGGTTATACCCTGAATAGCCATCAATGAAGGAATACCGATAGGTTCGTGCTGCGTTGTCAACTAAAACGTCTATGTGAGGCAAAGAAAAATCATCCTTTGGGCTTGCCTTGTTCAAGTCCCTATAATCAACACACATGCGGACCCTCCCATCCTTTTTAAGGACAGGTATAATGTTCGCTACCCATTATGGGTACGTGGACACCTGAAGGAAATCTGTCTCTAGTTGCTTCATGACCTCCTCTTTTATCTTTAAAGATATGTCAAGGTGCATTTGTCTTAACTTTTGCTTCTTAGGTTCAATGTTTGGGAGCAAGGGAATCTTGTGAGAAGCAATCACCGGGTCAAGTATAGGCATGTTCTGATAAGACCATATAAAGACATCTATATACTCTTTGAAGAGTTGAATCATTTCTACCTTTTCTGAATTATCCACTATTTTGATCTCCTTTTTATGTTCTTCCGTCCCTAAATTGACGCTTTCAATCGCTTCCTCGTGAGGGCGAATGCCTTTATCTATAGACTCAAGTAACTTTTTGAAAGTCTGGATCAACTCTTCATTATCAGGTTCGAAATCGTGCACATCTGAGGTAGAGTGCAGATCATCCCATAAAGGCTCGGAACCTCTGCGTTGGGCAAGAGTTTCGAGGAAAACAATTTCCTAGAGGAAGAAACGAAGTAGAATGACCTAAAAGAGAGAAAATGAAAGCAAAAAGAGAGCAAAATATCTAAATAATTCTCATTTCATTCGCAAAATACCATTGTCATTCATAAATGATCGTCTAGAGTCAAGACACAACAAGAGAAAGAAAGAAAAACAAAACAGAAACAAAAAGAGAAAAGAAAAACAAGATCAAAACAATTACTCTAGTACTACGACATCGGGGATATCTTCCATTTCCCAATTATCCAATCTTTCCTCTGAATTGTCAATCAAAATCCAAGTCTTGATTCCTTGCGTGACTTCTTCGTCAACTATGAAAATACTTAATGGGTTCACAATCTCTGAGGGAACCGAAAATGTTTCTCTGATATAGGGAATTTTTAGCTTCTCTTGCTTTTTAATTCCTTTTGCTTTTGGCTGCTCCTTTACTTGGGTTAATAATGAGGGTTTGTATCCTAACCCTTGACGGTTAGGGTTCTCTGGAAGTGTAATAGGCCGTTCAATTCCCTATAGCTGTATTCCCAATCCTTTTCCAGCTTCGAATCCATTCTTTTCTAGCATTTTCTTCACAACTTGATCGACGCTTCCCACAGCATGCTTGGGTTCGTCCATTTCCAAACTCTGAAACAACATTTCCTTATCTTGTTCTGTAGCTTCGATATATGGTAAGGAACTGGGCTTACTTAACATTATCTCCTCTTCTCCTTTGACAGTGATGATTCTCCCATTATCGGTGAATTTGACCCTTTGGTGCAACGTGGAGGGGACAGCGCCAGCAAAGTGGATTCATGGCCTTCCTAACAACATTGTATAGGAGGGGTCGATGTCTATTACTTAAAAGTCTACTGCAAATAGCTTTGGCCCAATCTCCAAGGATAGATATATAGTACTGACCATGGCTCTTTTAGAGCCATCGAATACTCTGACCACCATATCACTTTTTTCAATATGTGATTTTTCTACTGCCAATTGCTCAAATGTTGTTAACGGTAGCACATTTAGTGCTGACCCCCCGTCAATTAAAACTTTTGCAATTATAAACTCGTTATATTTCAGAGTAATATGTAGGGCTTTAGGCTGATTAGCCGATGTCCCTATGATTTCCTCTTCAGAAAATGAGATGGCAGAAGTGGATTTGACGATGTTCATCACGCTAGCTACTTTTTTTGGGGTGACATCAGGCCGCACGTATGCCTCCTCTAAGACCCTTTGCAAAGCCTGACGATGTACTTCAGAGCTCATGACCAAGGACCACATAGAAATTTAGGCAGGAGTTTTCTTTAATTGCTCTACCACATCATATTCACTTTGTTTCATGATCCGTAGGAACTCTTCATCCGTGTCATTTTTCTTTCCTTCTTTCTCATTCTTTCGATCATCGCCGTCAATTCTTTTCCCCTTTCCACACTTATCAACATTTGCTAGGAGGTAAGCCCTGCCACTTCGAGTCATCCCTCCTACTTCAGCTATATTTGTAATAGGTTCTCTTACTGACTCGATAACTGCCATCTGATTAAAAGGGTGATCCCAGGTTTCCTCATACCTCCATGGTATGGCATAACTGCTTTGATATAGGAATGGAGCTGGCATGTTGATAACCACTAACGGTTGCCTCGGGGAAAGGGAACGAGATGGCTCCAACGTCGAAAAAGGATCTCCCATAATTAGGGTAACTGTCTCTAGTCGTCTAGTTGGGATAATGATGTCGACATACTTCTCCTCTATTGTTTCGACTTCTTCTTCTGACTTCTTCATGACCACAACCCCTAGTGCCATTAACTTTTTCAAAGTTTCCTGAAACTGCACCCAATTTTTGATGCCATAGTCCATATTTTGCTGGTGAAAGTCGCAAAATTATATCGACAGCTTACCAATAGCCCCACTGATCCTTTCTTTTGGTAATTCTAACACGTATCTGGCTGACTGAAGATTAACTAGTAGAATTTTCATTGACAACTTAAGAGCATTAGGGTTCTTGAAAAAACCTGGTTCTTCTTCAACAGCGTTCACTTGTCCCCCATGACTGGGTAAAAGGTTGGTGGTGATCGTTGACTCTTCTCTTGGTTTGAGTTGGATGTGCTTGGATTCAATCAGATCCAGCACGTTTCTCTTAAAAGCAACACAATTCTCAATTGAGTGCCCCGAAACACCCATATGGTATTCACAAGAGACATTAGGATCGTACCATGCTGGATATGGTGGCTGCATTTGGTTTGCACATCGAGACCCTAAAAGCTTTGCATCTAATAACTTCTTATATAATTTAGCATTTGTAGAATTAAAATTGGGCTAAGAGCGGTTATCTTTTGGCCACCCATAAGTCATTCTCTCATGTTGCCTTTGTCTATTCATAATCGGTACGAATGGGATTTGACCTTGATTTCCTCTGTTTACTTGATAAGGAATGGGTTGTTGTGGATACTGTCTCGCAGATTGGACGTAATTTATATCTCCTTCTTTCTTCTTCAGCCCTTGGTTTCTTTTGAAGCTGTTTTCTGCCTGAGGAGATGAAAGTTTCCTATCTCTGATATTTGCATCTATCCTTTCCCCAATTTCAATGAGGTCAGCAAAGTCCGTGACATGGGTTTCCAACATGATTTTATAGAATGGGTCTGAGAGAGTTTGAATGAAATAGGAGCAAAATTCTGACGCAATCATTAGAGGTTGGACTTGGGAAGCCATTAGTCTCCACCTCTAGGCATATTCTTTAAACAACTCTATCGATTTCTTACTCATCCTTTTTAGTTGTTCCCTAGTTGGGGCAGTGTCGAGGTTGAATTTATATTGCTTCATGAAAGCTTCCGTAAGGTCTCTCCACCTCTGAATTTTTGAGTGGTCTAGTTGCATATACCATAACAAGGCAGACCCTATCAAACTTTCTGAGAAGAAGTTTATCAGAAAATTCTCGTCTCTTGACCAGACGGTCATTTTTGTGCAATATGATCTCAGATGATATATCGGATTATCGGTGCCATCATATTTGTCAAAATCAAAAACTTTGAATTTCTTCGGAATTGAAACTTCTGGAATCATACATAATTCCTCCACGTCCAGTGACCCCAAAGTGTTGGATCCCCGTAAATTTCGCAATTGGTCCTTGACCTCCCCTAACTCTTTCTCCCAACCTTCCTTGTCATAGTTAGTTTTCCCTTTTGCCTCTGTAGTTGGGATCTGAAATGTATAGGTAGGGTCATCACCAGGAAATTCTTGTGTATCCCTTACTTCGTCATGGGGACCACGTTTATTGGACGTTTTTGTTAGGAAATTCTGGACATTCTTCTACCTCTGTGCAGCCTCTGCTATTTGGTCAAAGTGTGTCTCCGGTATGACCACTCCTGGTAAGCTTGTCCCTACCTCTGGGATATTTACGGTGACATGTGGATGACTGGATACTCTAGGCGAGGAATCAACAGCCTTCCCCTTTAGTGTCTCGATGAGGATTTTCATTGTCTCACTCATCTGAGCTAGCTGATTCTCCATATTTGTCATTCGACTGTTCATTGCAGCTGTGTCTTCCTCAACTCTCTGGCTACCCTCCACTTGATGTTCTTCCATGAGCTTGGCTCTTGAACGCGTGCTGTATACCTTAGTAGGGTGGGTCTGGCTAGATGGAATATGTTTTGGGGGCACAATATTGTCTTCCTTTTATTTCACTCTTTATATTCTTTTCTCTGTAAAGATAAGGCAAATTTAATGTTGTTAAAAGAACTTCCCCTTATTTTTATTCTTATTGCCGTTATTATCGTTATTATTATTACCATTATCATTATTACTATCATTGTCATTTTCTTTTTACATATTAACTTGGGTTAATTGCGTTGACATAATGGCAGAGGAACATCGGGCCTACTGATTCTTAGAGGATTTTATTAATCCACATAACAAACATCAAAGTTGACCCTTGATGTAAGAGGGGATTAAGCCCCTACATGATCAGGTCTTTATGTTCATCTGAGGTACTTTCCTTTTAGATGGCAAACACAAAGGGGATAGAATTCTTTCATAACAAAATTTTGAGTAACATATCATATCAGCATTAATAACTATTAAGGTACTTTAACTTGTCTATAACATCATTACACATCATGAAAAATTCTGTCATTTCTTTTGGTATGCCCAATGGATTGGCTAGACCCTCAGCTGCTTTGAGCGAATTCTTGAAACTAGGAAGGGTCTCGTTGGCCATGAAAATCAACTTCTTGAACCAGGATGTAAACCTTTCCTTTTCTGTGGCTTGCTCGGTATGGAGTGTCTTCCATGTCTCATCGTCTCAGCTTGTCGATTAAGTTGTTCCACCAGGTTCTATATTATTGCGGCATTATCACTCCTGATGATGGATAATTCATTTGCTTTCTTTTCCAATTCCCTTGCCAATATGTCAATTTCATGCTGACCCCCACTAGATTCAGGCTTCTGTATTTGTCTTTCTAGTACATCTTTTTCTTTGAGGACTTTCATTAATTGGGCTCTACTAACAAGCATCTTCTTTTCATTTTCGGTTACTCGCTGTCGATTTTCCTCTATGGTATCTTTCAATTTTGCATTCTCTTCCTTCAATTTTTCCATCTCGACACCTAACCTATTTCCCTTGTATCTCTTTGCCCTATTTGCTTCTGCTCGCAGGACTGCACATTCATTGCATATCTGGCTTAAAATCTTTAAGTGTTCTTGCCTTTTTTCTTCTAAGACTTTCAACCCTTCCTTCTTTTCTTCGACTTGCCTAGCTAATTGTTCATCAATTACTTGCATGTCATTCTCAAGTATAGGGTTAGGTGATCCGAAAGAAGGGTTAGCCCCCTTTGTCCTTGCCTTTAACCACTCTCGATATGCCTCGGTCATGGCTACAATTCGTTTGCCCAATTCGCATCTTCCTTTGCATATTACTCAGCTCCATGTGCTTCTCATTTTCTGGCAAAGTATCTTAGCTTCTGGGTTATTGTGGTAAAAGTGAATTAATCGTATTGCCTCCTCAGATGGGATATCTTGTTTATATGCAAACTATTGGTGAACGACTGACGGGTTGTAATTAATGCAACCCCGGGGGCTTATCAGGGGTACTTTCAAGAATTCTCCATAATAGTATATAATTTCTTCACTTTCCCATTAGGCTAACTTCCACCAGACTGTATTTTCGTCCAATTGACCAAGGGATCGTGCCCAATCATCACGAGTCATTTTTGAGGATGATAGGATAGCACCTTCACGATTAAGGAAGTCCCTAACCAGATGGTGTATAGTGTCATGCCGTCGACCCAACTGATATGGTCTCCCATAAATATGATTGAACATCCAAACGGTGAGGAGTTGTAGACAACACTTTAACTTTCCTCCTTTTTCTTGTTGACAGAAACTTAAGGTCAAGAATGTTTCTGCTAAGATTGCTGGCACAGGATTTACACGATGATTTTCCACCATCCATAAAACACTCACGGCCGCCAAATCAATTATCCCTACTGCTGAGGGAAATAACACTAATCCGTATATGGCTAAGGCAAGAACTCTCTTAAAAGTCTCCCATTCTTCCTTTTCGGCTAGAATCCTCAAACGCTCCTCCACGTACTTCCTTAAAAGGCATTTAGTCTATCCCCTTTGATATAAATGGATTCTACTAGGGTCTTCCCCTAAAACCTGAGCCACTGTACGTTTTGATGGTAGATGTCCCGGATAGTGATAAATTGAGGCATCTTTTCTCAAAGGTGTATTTATAAAGCTCCCATATTCTTCCAAAGTAGGTGTGATCTGGAACGTAGATAATGCAAAACACCTTAATGAACTATCCCAATGTTGGACCAAGGCCGAAAGTGCATCTGGCTGTATTGGTATCCACAGCAAGTCTAGAATGTCCCCATAATCCCTTCGAAACTATCGAATATGCCTTCCACTTAATTTTTCATCCAGTGAAATTAGGCCTTCGACTGATTCTGCTTCTACCTTGATTTTAAGCTTCATTCCAATTGCAATTAGGCTAGTTTGTCTTGAACTCAGATATCGCTTATTGCCCAAGGGTTCCATTACCTCTATTATGCCAATTAGTATGTATAACCGTTTGCTGTTTCAAAATATCAAAGCTTATGGGTTAGTGTATCATCATCACTAGCTTAACCATTTTGCCAAATTCTCAAGAAATTTATTATTCCATAGAGAATGATGATGTGAGGATCAATTTAAGAAGGACTAACTCCCTACATAATTGACATCAATATTGTTCAGTGAGCTAGTATAACAATTCACTAACATTCACACTATGACGTTGGGCACAATGTCTCGGCATAAGAAAAAAAAACTTTGTACTCTTTCTTGAGGAGTTTATTACTCTATAGAAGAGAGGAGTTGACAATTAAATCGAGATAGATATGCCTTTATGCACGATTAATGTTCTAAAACATATTCAAATCTCTAGCCGAAGCATCATACATATTCATTGATATTAAACTTTTAGATTTTATAATCCTCAAAGTTTTCTTTTTTTCTTTAAAAAAAACTCTCTTTTTATCCGAAATTCGTTGTTTGATAGGGGGACCATTTTTTTTTATATAAAAATAAATTGCGCGTTGTTCATCATTTTTTTCATTTTTTTTTACTTTACCTCTTTTAAATGAATGTGAAAGCAAATGGATGTATGCCAAAAGATTCCCCTTTTGAAGGGTTCTAAGGAATGTGATTATGGCCTCTTCAGGGTCGAAAACCTATTAGGCAAAGGTTGGCTTAGTTAATGTAGACTTTCATCATAGTTAATGCATGTCTAACTACGCCAAGACAACCCATTAACTACTCTAGTAATAGTGACAATGTATCACTTTTCCTATGGATATCATCGAATGCATGGATGTGATGAGCAGTTGATTAAAAAAAATGCTCTCCTTTGTCTTAATATGGGTGGATTCTAGGTTGAGACCATTGGAGACTGGCTCTAATTATTTGGGAGGTATCTATGGTTTGACTATCAGTGTAAATTTACCAGATAGATCTATGATTCCTAAGCATTGGTCCCTAAATTGCCCCCACCATAAGGTGAGGATCTCACTATATAGATTCGACCATAAAAGGAAAGAGATCCTACGCAGGTCAAACCCATATAACAAGGTACAATTTAGGTGAGGTATTCATGATAGCCTTAGGAAGCACAAGGTTTCACAGAGAAATCAGTATAAACCTCTACTAACCTAGGGAGCACTCAGACCCAGGTATAGGGCCCATAATGTGTGTGAAGTGATTGTTTCTTGGTGAGGTGTGTGAGGAGAGCATTTACCTTTTCATCCTATAGACTACCCAACCCTCATCTGCTAGGCAGATTGATAGAACAAAAGGTAGAGAGGCATATATACAAATATAAGTAAAATATGTACAGATATGGTTGTCTACCCTAAGGTTTTATTCCACATGTTGTCTATCATAACGTATATTATATACACAATCAATGAAATAAAACAAACAAAGCAAGCATGTGAATGGCATGTTATCTACCCCTAATCATGTGAGATAAACAAGAAATAAGAGGAGAATCGAAATAAAAGAAGGCCATAATATTCTGCACAGCTAACTTAACTTGGGCTTGACTCTCAAAATCTCCCCAGTGGAGTCGCCATACTGTCACACCCAAAATGCGACCGTGTGGCGCCAAATCAAAATCGAAATTAAAATGTAGTAGAGTCGCCATCAAATTTTATTTTTGAAAAGACAAAATTTTAGAAAAAAACCTTTCTAGTTTGGAAAATAAGAAAAATAGTCTACGAACCAGAAAATAGATTCGGGAGTTGATTGTGAGTGGGGAAGGTGTTAGGCATCCCACTACACCCGTTCTTAAGAACAGTTACCCTAAATTAGTTGTGCAAAATTACTATACCCTTTAATATATTTTAATTCTCCTTAGCAAATCACATGCAAAATAAGAAATAGAAATAAAAGAAATGAAATTAAAAAAAGGAAGAAAGAAATTAAAGAAACGAAATTAGAAAACAAAATGAAATAAAAGAAATTAAGAAAATGAAAATTGAACAGAAAATTTTATTTACAAGGGCGGACTTGACCTAGGATGAGAGCCTAAAGCCTACGTACCCTTTCGAGACGGATCAAAGTCCACGTAATTCGACCAAGGGTAGATTTGTTTGTTTTGTTTTTGTTTTTGTTTTTTTTTTGTTTTCTTTAGGTTTTGTGATTTTTGGTTTTTGTGTTATTTTTTGTTTTGTAATTTTTGTTTAGGTTTCGTGATTTTTGTTTTTGCTTTTTTTTTTGTTTATGTTTTGTGATTTTTTTTGTTTTTTTTGTTTTTGGTTTAGGTTTTGTCTTCTTCCTTTTTCTATTTTAAGTGACCATGCTTTTATTGTTATTTTTTTTTGGGTAAAAAGATAAAGAAAATAAAACTTAATTTCCCCTTAACAAATAAAATGAATTTAGAAGTTGATTGGCATGTTTTGATTTGTCAAGAGTGAATTTAATTTTTATTTCCCTTGCATTTTCGATTTTGTTTTCCCTTTTTATATATATATTTATTTTCCTTTCTGCATCCTTTTTTAGTTTTATCTGATTCGTTATTTGTTTGTTTTTATCATGGTTTTTTTTGTTTTGTTTTGTTTTATTATTTTTTTCCTTTTTATCTCTTTCCTTCGTATTTTTTTTTCAGCTTTGCTTTTGTTTTCTGCATATTCTTTTTTTATGACGTTAAAAAGATTTTTATTTGACTTTACCTAGTTTTTTTTTTTGTGTTTGTTGATTTCTTCTTCTCTTTACCCCTTTTTGATGAAATTTTTTTTTTCTGGTTTTTCCATTTGTTTCCTTTTATCGGTTTTCATTTTGTTTATTTTTCTGTTTTTATTTTCGTTCTTATTCTTTGCTTTTGTTTTTTTTTTCCTTCATGTATCTCCTTTTTTGCTATTTTTGGTTTATCTTTGTTTTTACTTTGTATCATTTTGGTTGATTTAACCCCCTTTATTTTTTTTTAGTCGAATTTTCCTTAATTTTCTTGATTTGCTTGTTTGTGTTTTTTTTAATAAAAAAGACCAACTCTAAAAAAAATTCACTTTAGAACGCCATTTTTTTTAATTTTGCAAAAGATCTTTTTAAGGAAGGATAAATCTTTGAGGCTCGAAATAATTTACTAAGAATTCAATCCTCTTATGCTTTTTACCTTTCTTTTCCTTTTAGACTCTTTTAAATGGGGCCATTGAAGCCCAAAATGTCAAAACATAAGTTCAACACCCAAAAGACATCAAGGAGGCTTTATTGCCACACATAGCCTTTTGGTTCCTAGGTGCCTGTGAGGATATGAAATCCCACACGACTATCCTGACGTGAAAATTGGCGAAATAAATAGAGAAAGATAAGAAAAATATTTACAAACAAAGTAATAATTTGCAAGTGTGTGCCAAGTGTCCAACCAAATTCACTACATCATTTTTTTTCAGACAATATTTACAAGATTATAGGAGAGAATACAGATTCTGAAATCATTACAATATCCTTCCCTTCTTCTGAGTGAATCAGCGAAGCTATCCATTGTGAATCCAGGCTCCATCATTTGCTCCCTCAACACGTTGATCCAGCAAACAGGCAACAAGCAGAAAGGCAGTAAAAGCTTTTTTTTTTTGGAGTAAGAAACTTAAAAAAAAAAACCACTTCAGCGTTAAATCAGAACAGTACGAAATTCATTATATCAAGTCATGAATACAACATGTCTCTCTAACTTTTTATCAAACAATTGCCAGGCATCACTTATATAGGTTAGGTTTCACACTCACCCTTCCCACTCACTGAACGACCATTATACAGGCTCAAGACTTAAGACCAAGTAGTGTTTTCTAAACAATAAGGAGACGTTATACTGATCTCACCTACATTGACCTACCTAGTTTCTATTTTCTACTTGACATCCTCAATATTCGTAAAAGGGAATTCTAGGTATGTTTGCGAGTGAAATAGAAACGAGGTAAAGTAAGGGAAATTATTGCATGATTGATGAGTTTATAGGGATGAAGCCAGCCGATGGCACTTTATTCAACAATCCAGGAGTAATCAAACCATATCCCAGTGACAAACTAAAATCAAAACAATCCGGAGCAAAACAGAGATGGGACAGATCCACTAAAAACGGCTATCTAATTACTGGAATGAGACTAGATAACACATCTTTCAGCAATTTGAGACTAACACAAAGATGAAGACAGCCAACAGCACTTTATTCGACAATCCATGAATAATCAGACCATATCCCAGTGACAAACCAAACTCAGAATAATCAAGAACAAACACAGAGATGAGGCAACCCTACTAAAATAGCTATCTAATTATCGGAACGAGGCCAGATAACACGTCATTTAGCAATTTGAGACTAACACAGAGATGAAGATAGCCAACAACACTTTATTCGACAATCCATGAATAATCAGACCATATCCTAGTGACAAACCAAACTCAAAATAATCAAGAACAAACACAGAGATGAGGCAACCCCACTAAAATAGCTATCTAATTACCGGAACGAGGCCAAATAACACATCATTTAGCAATTTGAGACCAACTAACCTATTCCTAAAAAAAAAACAAATTAAGATTGAGTCAATACCTGAATGATGTCTCTGCTGAGGTTTGGGATTCTTGCCTTCTATCGAATCACACTAGCACCCTTCTCTCCTATGCTTCCTGTGCTTCTTTCGTCCCTTGGAGGTGCTTCTTCATAACCCAAAACTCAGCCTAGTGGAGGAACCTCCCCCAATTCTATCTCAGTCTCTTCTTTCTCACCTCTCCAGGAAGCCTCTCCTCTTGTTCTCCCCTTTTTCGAAAATGAAACCGTCACCCCCTTTCTCTCGACTCACTCGCACCCTGTTCCCTGAACGAAGTCCATTGCCTTTTTTTGGTCTCCTTCAGCTCATCTCTCCCCCTCGCTCTCCAATCCTTCTTCCTCCACTCGAGTCCTTCCCCCTTTGCTCTCGAGTCCGAACCCTAATTTTAGAACCAAAAAAAAAAATCCTCTTCATTTGTCAACCTCTGCTCCCTTTTTATTCAAACCCCCAAAACTCTCCTCTCTCTGATCTTTGCTTTGAAAAATCCCCCCCTCTTGTCACTGGTTCTAAACCAGAACCCCTTTTCTGTTTCCTCTTCCATCTCGATCTACGGCTCCTCTTTTCCTCCTCCTATTTTCGCGTCAGTCGTCTTCTGCCTCTGATGGCAAAAGGGATGGGAGAGGGAAGTCAAACCTTGAGCTCCCTCCGCTGCAGGTCTGCTTCACTGGACCCCTTCAGACGCTAAATCGTTCCATTTCTGTGCTTTAAGCCTCTGCCCCTTCTGTGTGTCTCACGTTGTATCGTTTCGGAATGCCGGTTTGGGAAGTCCGAAAAAGGAGCCAGGTAGAGTTATGAATTTGGGCTTGTGGCCCAGTCCAACAAAGGCTTCTAGCTTCAGTGGGGGATTGGGCTTAAGATTCAGCTAGCTGAGCCTGTGTTGGGTTTGGGCTTAGGGCCTCAGATTGCCCCTCCTTTTTTTTATTTTCTACTTTTTTTAAAAGGCTTTGGGCTCTCCTTTTTTTTTAATTTTCCTTTTAATAATTTTTTTTGATCGTTTTCTAAAGCTTCCAAAAATTTTATTATTATTATTATTATATATTTTTTAATTCTCTCTGTTTTTAAAAAAAAATCCTTTTGATTTGTTTTCAATTGCTTTCTATAGCCTAAAAATATTTTATTATTATTATTTATTTATTTCATTTTTTTTATTTTCCCCTAAGTTTCTATTCTTTTATTCTTTTTTTTTTATTTTCTCCTAAGTTTCTATTCTTTTTTTTTTGAAAGTTTTTTTTATCTAGTTTTGTCATTATTTTTGTAGTTTATTTGGATAAAATACGGTGTTCACACTATTCCTCTGATGTTCATGACAAGACGGTTGCTTTTTTTGACTTTTTTTTTCTTCCGCTGCTTCCCGTTGCTTTTCCTCTTGAATTATCACAAAATTAACAATGAAACCTCAAAACGCAAAATCACTGTCCTGCACAATCGTTTTATCTCTGAATTTGAATTTTAAATTCCAAATTTCATTTCACTTTTCAATAATTGTTTTCTTCAATTCTCTAATTTTCTCTTTCTCATGCTTCTTCTTTTTTCTTTTATGACTATAAGCCTCGTTTGGTGAGGGGAGAAAAAAATAAAAAATAAAATATTTTTAATTAAATATTTAATTTTATTTTTAAAATTATTATTTAAAATTATTTATTAATTATTATTTAATTATCAAAAATAACAATAATAAAATTATTTTCTTCTTTAAAGACTATCTTTCTCCTCTTTCTTTTCTTTTTTAATTTTCTGTGAACCACTGACCCTAAACCTTAGCCCTGATCTTTCTCGATCTCTCTATCTTATGATTCTACAATCTCTAACTCTTGAATTTTGATTCCATCCCAGTAACGAAGAAATTGTTCATTACTGCTCTCTTTCTTTTATTCAACACTGAAAAATTTTTGTTTAGCTCCCCCCTCCCCCCAAAATAAAAATAAAAACCAAAATTTTATAGCGCAGCAACAGTGTTCTATCTACTGTTTCTGTTGCCATTGCCATCCCATTAGACTTTGTTTGGTTGGAGGTTTTTGGAAGAAAGGGAAATAAGATGTTTGGTTAAAAAAAAATTAGAGGGGAGGGAAGGAAAGGAGAGGAGGGAGGAGACAAATTTCCCTCCCCTCCAAATAGATTTTGGAAGGGAGGGGAGGGGGGAATTTTTTAATATATAATTTACTTTATTATTTTTTAATTTTTTAATATATTAACATTTAATAAAAATTAAGATAATTTTTTAAGAGAAATTAAAAATAAAAAATATTGAAATTCATAATTATTTTTTAAAAAAATATTGATATAAATAATTTTTTTATAAAAAAAATTAAAATAATATAAAAGTAAATTTGTCTAAATATAATTACCTCTCCTTTTCTCTTGAACCAAACAATAATCTCCCCTCTCTTCCTTTTCATTCCAACCAAATAGAACTTATTAAACCCCTTCCCTTCCCCTCTCCCAAACCAAGTGGAAGGGGGTTTAATGAGTTTGTATTATTTTTTTTTAACCCCTACTACCATCTCTACTGCCATGGTTGAATTTCCCAAGAATACACGTCGCCCTTCCCTACTGCCATCACTCTCATTAAAGGTTAGTTTGTATTGTTTTTTTTTTAACCCCTTTGTGGTGATCGAACTGAAATGGTTGAATTTCTGAAATTTGTGAAGACAGTTGAATATAAAATCTCAGTGATTAATGGGTCTATGTAGTTTTCATAGTTTCACTAGATAATTTTCCACGAGCCATGTAACGGTGGCAGAATTCAATATTTCATCGTTAAGAGTGTGTTTGGTTAGGGGTTTTTGGAGAGGAGGGGAAGGGAATAAGATATTTGGTTGAAAAAAATTAGAGGGGAGGGGAGAGAAAGAGGGCAAATTTCCCTCCCCTCTAAATTAGGGGGTTTTGGAGGGGAGGAGAGGAGAGAGGAATTTTTTAATTTACAATTTACTTTTTTGCCCTTTAATTTTTTAATATTTTAATATATTAACATTTAATAAAAATTAAGATAATTTTTTTTTCATCAGGAATTAAAAATAAAAAAGATTAGAATTCATAATTTTTTTAAAAAATATTGATATAAATAACTTTTTTTATAAAAAAAATTAAAATAATATAAAGGTAAATTTGTCCAAATATAATTACCTCCCCTCCCCTCCCTTCCCTTCCATTAACTTCCCCTCCCCTCCTCTCCGTCGAACCAAACGGACCTTAACTCTTTGCTTGATACAGGGAAGATGGTACAAAATGGATATACTCTTGGGTGCTTAACTTTCATTATTTCCATAACAAATGGCTAATATATGGAATCATGTCTCCACCAATGTCATTGGTTATAGAAGATTTCACTGAAAGCTCACTATTGATGTAGATGTGGGTTTTTCTTTACCATTCACAATACGACTAGATATAATATTTGTTTTATTTCTTAGTTGTGTGATAGCTGGGATATCTCCTGCAAGGATATAACTTCTAATATCATCAAAGAAAATGACTTAGTTTACCTACTATTTCTGCATGGAGCAAAAAGTTGATGCAATGAAGCAGTCTTTTGATCTTTCATCTTAAGGTAATTCTCTACAGTCTTTCATTTTGTTTGGTTTTCAAAATGTATTAAGATACTGAATTAATTATATTCGTTGCATTGGTAGTAGTGGTCCTGATAAGATTCTATCTATAAATATTAAGGTATGATTATCTCTATGTAGTAATAAGTTAACTTTCTTTTTTTTTCCCTTGCTGTTGTTGAACGCTTGAACTATGTGGGTTTTGATGATTGAGAAGATTTCTTTGTTGGGGGTTCTTCTTATGGTGTTGTAGTTCAGTCGAAGTTGAAAAGCTGGGACTTGGAGTGGTACTTCTTCAGTGGGCTGGACAAGAAGTACATTTTCTTTCTTGGATGGAAGTACTATCTGTGTATGTGTATTGAATTGAAAATACTATCTGTTCATTTTCTTTCTTGGGTGAATTCTGATAAGGATAAATCAGCATTATTAATGTTATTAAGAATTTAAGGAAATTCTGTAAAATCTTAAGGTGGAGTGGCTAGGGACAATAAGAATGTGAACAAGGGGAATCAGGCATTAAAGTTTAAGAAAAAGCTTATGTATAGACATAGGAAAGCACGAGAACACATCTATGTCATACAGAATTGATCCATAGGCTTTGTCTTCCCCAAAAAAGAAGAAGAAAATGTTGCTTAACCACTATAGGCTTTGAATTCTATATAGGACCAATATGTTTAGGAACGTTATTTTTTATTGAAGCTAAAAGTTTGACACTAACTAATCTTATCAAGTTTGTATAGCTCTGTTGCTTTGGCAATAAAAACCATGAACTTCATAGTTTTTAACATTATATTATGTCTATCTTGGTAAGTGAGAAGCTTAACACTAATTGATCAAATGTTTCTAGTCTGATTTATATTTGTAGACAGTACAAAGAACAACTCAAGCTCTTTGTCGAGTTCTTGGAGAGACCTTCTAGATGATCCTATGCAGTGGTGGGATTGCCATGGCAATAAGCACAATGGATCGGTAGTGATTGATGACTTTTAACTTGTTATTTTTCTCTGACTGATTTATTCTAGGAAACCTTTTACTTTGGCATACTAAGGCTTCAATGTGGGTTTTGTCTGAACTTAAAGGACTGGTGTTGATGTTCTGATTCTGAAATCCAAACAAGCAAAGGAACCTAAAGCTCAGCATTTTGACTGTAATATGTAAAAAAAAAAAAAATCCAAATGCTTCACAAAAACGTTTTCTTAAAATGTTTATTATTATTAATTTTTTTGAAAAAGGGTCATGACATTGCATATGCCGTGACCCATATATATATAAAAAATATATACATTGTATATAATTTGTATATAATTTTGATTTGATATGTTTTATTATTTAAATTATTTAAAATGATAATTAATTTAAATTTTATAAAAAATGTATTTTTGTAATATAATTAAAAATTTTAATGATATAACAAGTGTACAATTTTTTAATAATATTATGATAAATATATATATTTTATAAATAATTATATAATTTTTTAATTAAATTAAATATTTGTCATAATATTATTGAAAAATTATATACTTGTTATATTTTTAGTAAGAAAAATTAATAGTAAAAAAAAGACCATTAAGTTTAATCTTATCCAAATACTTAAACATTTTTTACACTAAGATAATTCAATAGAAAAAAAAATTATAAAATCATCTAGTTAATTATATTTTTTCTAACACTTTATTGTTTTTATTTTTACGTAAAGGTAGTTTATTAAAGGGCATAGCTAATCCCTAAAAATTAAAAGAAATTCTTAATACAAGAAAAGAAGTTGAAGTTTTGTATCAGATTTGTTGGAGTAAGAAGACAAGGAACTAAAAGAAAATGGAGGAGTAATCCAGGGTATTCAAAAAAGAGGCATTTGAGGGAAGAATATGAAATTTCTTCCCTAATTTTGTTTTGTTTCTTACATTTATATATTAGCAAAAGCTTTACGACTTAAGCAAATAACATTAAATGTTTAACCATTCTCCTAAAAACTAGAAAAGAACTTTAATCATTGCAATTTTTTAGAAGCACAACCCTAATACCAAAAAACCTTTATTTACTTTGGTTAAAAGTAACAAAACATTATTTGACACACCATGCTTCTTTACTTCAAGTATGATGTAACATTCCAAAATTATTTGATATGGGTTATTGATAGAAAATAATTAAATTGAGGATTTTTGTGGGAAAACAAATAAATGGGGAATTTTTAAGAAAAATAAATATGCATTCATAAGGCTTTATGATGTTTAATTAAAAATTAAACAGGTAACTCTAAGAAAAATAATTAGAGTTAAATCATTTTTAAGATGTAATTAATTCCAATTAGACAGGCCTTGAATTAGAGCCTAAAGGAGGCTTAACTAAAAACTAGCAAAAGCCTATAATTTAGATAACCTAAAACCTAGATCAGTGGCTTAGAACCCAATTCTACTTAACTAAAACACTTTTCCTTCCTCTTTGTTTCAGCAGCCACATGTTCCAATAGCCAAAGAGGAGAGAAAAAGAAAACGTAGGTGAAGGAGAAGAGGTAGGGTTCATGTACTTTAGAGCTCCAATTTAAAGGGAAAATGTAGGATTCGGCTCAAGTAAGTGAATAGAACAATGTTCCTATCCTTTTTCTCTTTCCTTTGAATCAAACATTTTTTGATTGGGTAGTGGCTGATGGAAGCTTAGGTTGTTGGAATTGGAGATTTTAGTGTGTTCTTGGTAAATTGGTAATGGAAGAAGTAGGCAAGTGTTAGGTAAGTAGACCCCCTCCATTTTTATGTTATTTTGCTTTATATTCAGCTTTATAACTAATTTTTCTATGGGTTGCTCTCCATGTGCTAAAATTTAGAGGATCCACTGTGTTGACATAGATTCTTGAGCTTGAATTGGTATTTTGTAGCTATTGGAAGTTTTAGTAAGTTGAAATTTAATGATTTGTTAGCTATTAATTGATTTAAAGTATAAGTCTCTTTTAATTAATGAGCATGTGTTGGTTGCTCATGGTTCCTATATGCTTGTGTTTCTATTGGGTGGCTATTAGCGGCTAAATTGGAAGTGAAAATTAGCATTAAGGTAACCAGGGATTAATTTTATTTATATTTGTTGTGAATCCATGTTTATTGCTTGTATGTGCATGATTTTGTTTTATATGTTGCCATAATTGAGTTTGACTACATATTTGTTGTGGATCTATGTTTAATTTTTTGTAGTTACTACATATATTAGTTCATTAGTTGCTCCACACTTTTTAATTTTCAGGTCTTGAATCCCTTACCTGATTTAAAATTATTTCAAAAAATTATAAATTAATTTGTAAAGGTTCTAATTGATACTGATACAGATTTAACAAATAAAATGAAATAAAATTTATAAGGTTACAAAGATAAAGTACAAACGTTGAAATGGAAAAAAAATTGAACATTTTAACCAATATGCCCTCCAGTCCCGCATTTGAGTCTTCTTCGCAGCCGTTTGGGACAACGTTGAAGTGGCTCCTATTCTTCCTCTTTTTTTGCTGCTTCTTCATCTTCGTCACCATCAAACAATCCATTATCTGGGTTACAAGTTAGCTAAAGAGATTGAACAGGTGGAATCGATTGATTATGGGTGAAAAACCTTTGTTGGAAAGATGATCCCTACTATTCAAAATATGTACTAGCATATTCTGCACTGAATACAAATGGATTGGAGAATAGAGTAGTGAATGAGACACCATTAATCTGTATGGTTTGAGGTGGAGAGGTGGAAAAGAATAATTGATGAGCTAGTGATGTGAAGGATGACAAACTACTACCAAAAGCAAAAGAAGAAGGACCAACATCCCTAAAATGTGAAAAAGATCCACTGGGTGCAAAAGAAGAAGGACCAGCACCTGCATAGTTAGCAAATGATGCAAAAGTAGAAGGACTTGGATCCTCAATTGCTTCATGGACAGATGCTGGTGTGTAATAGAATGATAGGGCATCTATCTGATATCTATTGCTTTGTGTAATATCAACTAATGGCTTTCTAGTAGATATAAAGTCATGTCCCTGCTTTTCTAAGTGAGCCTTTGGCTTTGGTGGCCTTTGCAGATGAAGAGCAGGTAAAGTGGGTTGAGAGACCAACATCTCCCAATGTTCACCCAGGGCCTACAGTATCGTCCTAATATCTCTACTTGTCTTTTCCTTAAATCTCGCATAATCAAGCATTGGAGCGTCGGTAATGGCAAGTGTATATAAGTTCTCTATTATATTAGTCTGTGAAAATTAAAAAAAAGATTAGCAATTATATAGTTAGATAAAGTACAGAAGCATACAGAAGAAAACTAAATGCAGAAAAATATCTTGCCATGAAACCTTGAGAGCCACTTTCTGGATGGATCCACCATCGTGTGTGATGCCAATACCAATGCATATAATCAGAGGAGCGATCCAAAGAAGATACCTTTATATCTACTTAGACAATAACTTGCTCCCATGTATTCCATGTAGTAATAAGTATCACGTGGTCTTGACGCCAATCTTTATGTATTTTTTCTCTCAATTGAAGAGTATGCAAAGACCCCACATTGAACAATGTCTGGGGGATATGATGTTGTCGACCAAATTAGTGGAGGACACGGTCTGCATGGTGAATTTCAACAAACCAAAAGCAAACAATAGGAACAAATGCACGCCATATACTTGAATTTGCTAGGTAATAGTATGGAATTAACTGTTGGACACTTGGATGGTCATATGGCTACTAAATAAACTCATCTCTTTCTTCTGATCCAATAATGTTCTATAAGTCCACAAGGCCTCCATGGTCGGATAAATATGCTGGGGGACACGCCTCTATCTAAAACTCAGTGGTGAAATCAGTGGATATATCTCTATTTAAGGGTCTGGCTAAAGGGGAGTGATGTAGCTAGATGTAGGAAACGATCCCATGCCCATAAGTGTAACAATGTTAGATAATTACCAATATTTACTTCATTATAATTTGTTGCACTACACATTTCTCTATACAAGTTAGTCAAAACTGCTAATCCCTAACTATAATGACCAGTCTCATCAAAATCGATAAGTAATAACAAATACATCAACATCACCCTATGTCCAGTCTGATATAGTATCAAGTATCCTCCAATCAATATCACAATATATGTTAGAGCAAATCATTATATAGTCTCATCATTGGCATCATTCGGTAGGGTTGCAAATGTCTAGGTAAGCCATGGGACACTGAGTCGTTGTCCATTCATGATCTCTAGAGGTGGAACCATGCCAAATAACTGTTGGCACACAGTTGTCCAACTGTAATTTGTTTGATCTAAAATAACTTATCTTGTGCAGGGTAGATCAAGCTGAATAGCAACATCTTGTAGGGTAATTATTGCTTCCCCCTTAGTCAATTGGAAAGTGTAGGTTTCGAGCCGCATCTCTCCACAAGAGCTGAAACTAATGTTGCATTAAAGTTGAAGTAGCCAAGTTGGGACACCTCAGAAAAATCAACCTTGATCAAGTAAGGAACAATGGGAAGTGGAGGATCGAAGATGTAATCCTCCTATGCTACCCGTCGTATACGCAAAATTTGATTGGCTTGCAATATGCATTTATGTTATTAACATATGCTAATATATAATAAGTGAAATATAATAATTTTATTTGTATTATCTTACCCGTCCCTGTCACACAGCCTGTGAAACGTGACGAGTTTGCAAGTACAGAAGTGAGTCATCCTTAAGTCTTGGATCCACAACGCTCGGATAACTAGCCATTGTTCTTTTACAGTATTAGAATTAAAGTTAAAAAAATCATTGTCAAATTTATATATTTATGAATTAACTTTTCTATAAGAGGAACTATAAATCTAAGTAGAAAAATGATAAACATTACAAACAAGTATAAAATGAAGAAATAAGGGTTTATATAATGCAACTAAAGATCATTGAATATATTACGTAATACAACAAAAAAACAATAT
Organism: Erythrophleum ivorense; assembly: GCA_026724425.1. Classification (NCBI taxonomy): domain Eukaryota; kingdom Viridiplantae; phylum Streptophyta; class Magnoliopsida; order Fabales; family Fabaceae; genus Erythrophleum; species Erythrophleum ivorense. The sequence goes on from JAIUCV010000007.1 coordinate 41,061,607, forward strand.
ATTTAATGTAACATTTTTATGTTGCGTAGGACTTAAGCAATTCATTTCATGCCTGTGGATCTCATGAATCCATCAATATCATCCTCCACTTATACTCCATCCATACAAATCATCAAATTTGTAGAATCATTACATACAACTTGGATTTGAAGGCCACACGCTAGAAAATTCAAGATTGCTCTTAGGTCACACTAGACAATATACTATTTCCCATGTGATTATGTGAAGCCAAGCAATTGAAATGGGAATGAAAGTCTAGAAGAGTACGGTATTAGAAATACAATCTGGTAAAAAGATCCACCATGTTATAATAGAAGTTTATTGAGGGAAATAATCTTAGTTATAGTGCACTGATGGCAATCAAATAAAAAATATGACAAAATAAATTATATCAACTTCTACTCAGTCGTTGCAATGGGTAGGTTACTTAGTTATCACCAGTTTGTCTGCATAAATCACATCGTTGTTGTTCTCTCAGCCTTTTACATCAATTCATCTCATTCTGAATTCTGAAGGATTTTGGTCTACCTTATTGGCGAATCATAATAGGATCAAGTTCTAACTGTGGACCTACAGTTTGTGACTAATATAGTTCTCCTTCCATCAGTTGAAACTCTGTCTTGTATGCTTTAATGATGGTGTCTAGCTAGAATAGTTAGTTCACATACTGGAGCGGATCAATGGAGACCATGGCACATGTGGTGAATACATGTTAGCACAAATACTTTTGAATTTGAAATTCACTACCATCACATGTACGGCGGGACAAGCTCACCTTATAGCACTAACCATATTGCTTGTTTGTCAAATCGTATGGTTCTTCAACTTCAAATTCTGATACTCGCCAGTCAAACCTACGTACAGTTAAGGTAGATGCACTTTGTATCAAAGATGATAATTTTTTCATCAGGTCCTTTGGGAAAATAGCACCAGTCTCAAGTTGTGCGGTGATCATTTATGCACACTCTACCCAGTATCTGATTAGTCTATAAATTGTTGCCTTTACCAATCCATTGATGGGTAATAACTTGACTTCCTTTAATACATTGTTGATATATTCAGCCAAGTTTGTAGTCATATGCTCCCAACATCGGCCCTCAACATCATACACATGAGACCATTTACTCTTGGGAATATTCTTAATCCAGTTTGTAGCTTCCGTATGGAGTTGACGTAATTAGGTCAATTGTTCATCCATCTGATATCACTTATGCAAGTAATCTACATCAATAATTATCTATTAATACACATTTTGACACAACAACCATTAAAACAATTTATAGGATCAGTAAAACATACCAGTATTAATGAACCTCTTCTTTAACTACTTATTCCTAAATGTTGTATTCATATTATTTGCAATATGTCTTAAACAAAACACATGATATGCATGCAGTGGTTGCCACCTAATTTCGGGATTAGAGACAGTAGCTAAAATGTCTATCAAAAATCAAGCATATTCCCATTTTATTTGGCAGTACTCAATGTTAGAGCAAAGAAAGGAACAATGCTCATGACTTATGTATTTCACCTTTGACAACTGTAAATGATAGGGGAACAACTTTGTTGGTTCTATCTTGTGAACTTGCAATAAGCATAGTCCCCTTATACTTTTCATACAAGAAGGTTCCATCAACTTGTACCATTAGTTTTAGGTGATCAAACACATCGATGCATGGTTTAAAAGTCCAAAAAATGTGACGAAACATCACTAAAGGATTTTCAACTGAGCTACTCTATTGGTACTTCTTATGAACAAACTCATAATATGACTTAGGCATGAAGTGGTTAACCACTGCCAACCATTTTGGCAAGAAAGTATATGATTGTTCCCAATTTCTAAATGTATTGCCGATTGCTCAGTGCTTTGCTGTCCATGCCTTTTTGTATGTCACAATATACCTAAATATGTTATGCACTCTTTCAATGATTTTCCTAATAGACATTGATGGATTCTCAGCCACTATTGACCTAATGTGCGATGAGATGACATCAAAATTAAGTTTTGGATGATCCTGTGATAATAATGGGGAAAGGCATGAGTGTGGGCCGTTTTATCTTGTTATTTTCCACTGCTTATCCCTTTCATTTTGACTTATTCTAACTCTCCAATTACACTGACTATTATATTATGGACAACAATATTCTTTGTACTTCTCTAACAAGTAATGCACTCTAAAGGTGTGGTATTTGCAAATAGAATATATCTTCATTGCATAGTGCATAGACTATTTATCTAAAAATTGCATACCAATATATAACTCTTGACTATTGTTTAGGTCAATGTTTTCAGTCATCTTGGGGATCTCGATAGAATTTCCTCCATCCGAACTAACCTGTGAAAGCATGACATATGTTGGGTCCACATATTGAGCTAATAGAGTGATCCCTGCCTCATCAACATTGTCTCCTTCAGAATCATCATCTCCATAGTCATTAATATTAGGTGGAGCATCATATTTATCTTCATCTTCAAAATCGTCCATGATATCCTCCACTTCATTTGGAGGCGACGGAGGACTTGCATTGAAAATAGGTTGATGCAACAAATTTGGTTGGCACGTCAAGTCGAGGGTAGGCTGAGAATTAAAATGGCCAACATCTGTCATGTTAGAATGAAATTGTGATCCATAGTCATTCGTACTTTAGAACTAGCCAGTAGATGGGAGGGATAACGTTAGATGAACCTCACCTTGGGCCACATTCAAATTTGTATCAATAGTTGATAGGTGTGCATATATATCTGGTGCGTCCAATTGGATTGAAAATTTCTAGTTGGCTTCTGACATGGTTTAGATATCAGAATCATCTTTTAAAGTGCACACCAAGTACCTGGTGGGATTATGGGAATGAGAGTGCCTATATACCAACTTAGACACAAATTTTTCCATTTGTGTATATGTATATGATTTCTTTTCTCAAACTTATTATGATTCCTATCATAAAATTAGTGTAATGATACGTGAAAAAAATCCATTAATAACATTTAGATACATATATCAAATCATATATTATATAGATTTAAAAAATATATATAGACTTATTTTATTAAGTTTGATAGTCAACTAGTTAACAAAAAAATTTTATTTTTCATTTTATAGAAATATAAATACAATTTATCCTCAAAACTACAAAATAATGTAATAAACCAAAACCTAAATACTCACAGATATATATATATATATATATATTCAAAATTTTTTTAATTAAATGATAGCAAATAAACAATATAAACTCAGCATATTCACTACATCAATTTGTAGATAATACATTATCTCAAAATTTATTTCTTACCTGTACAAAATTTTTAACCAATCAACAATGAAGTTTATTCAACTTTTCTCTTCTGTTGAATCACATAATGATTTTTTCCATAAACATACAAAAATATCACATGTCAAAAATACAAACTAAATATATGCAGGTCCAAATTTATTCACAAACTTAAAATATTAATTCTAAGTTAAATAAGAATGCTTTAGACTTCTTTTTTCCATATCATATATTAAATGAAAAATTATTTGGCAGAAGCTTAATATTTTTTCCATTATATATTATTTTACCTTAATATTCATACTTAAGGATCTTGAAGAATTCTTTTAAAATGATCTTATGAAACTTTGCTCACTTCAAATTTACTCTTCCACTTGTTAACTAATAAAGTAGGAGATTACTTGATTTCTTTTACGATGAAGGCAACAATCGAAAATGAAAAATGAAGAAGTGGAGAAATGATAGCACAAAAGGAAAGAAAATAGAAGATGTAGAGAACTGATAGAAATGTAGGAAGGGTATAAGAAAAAAATGAAAGGGGAATGACGGAGAGAGAGTATGAGAGAAAGAAGAAGGAATGGAAGATAGAAAAATGGAAGGAAGAAGTGAAGAAGATGAGAAAGGTGGAGAGGAAGATTACAGGAGGGGAGGGGAGGAGGAAGTGAAGAAGCTGAGGAAGGGGGAGGGGAAGATTATGGGAGGGGAGGGGGCTATAGTTGCAGCTGCAGCATGTGTTGAACGCTGCAGCTTTACTACAGCAAAGGTGCAGCATAAGGGGTCACGGGTCAAAGGACCCATGACCTAAAAAAGTAAAGAAAATTTTTATTATAATGTTGCGACCCTCATATATACTTTTTTTTTTTTAAAAATATGGGTCGCAACATCACATTAATAATAAAAAAAAATTAAGCGTATGGAGAAAACGTTTTTGTGGCTTAGTTTTTTGGTTTTTTCTTTCTTCTTTTTGGTTATATTACTGTCAAAAAGCCCATAAAGCTCTGTATGAATGTACTTCTTGCTGATCATATGCCTAGACCTTCCAAATTCTGATGCATCAAAAGCATAATTGGGGTGGGTGGTAGAGTTGATTTAAAGATATTCTCATAGTTTTTGGGTATTTGGGTTTGTATCTAATGCTTTGTGATCTAATTGGCATTGTTTCATTTGTAATATATATTCTTATTCTTATTGATTATTAATGTGAATCTGCAACATTTGCAAGGAATTCATTGCGGCTTCCAATTCATGCATCTGACTGGAAATTGTAGTATTTAACTGTGTTCATGGGTTTGTTTCCCATTTATTTAGGTCTAGCATCCCTAAAACTATAGATGATGTTCTTTTATTTGTTTTATTAATATTTTCCTATTTGATCTCTTTCAAAAATTTTATGGTCTATGGGAAGCTCTACAAACTTATTTATGAATTGGGATTTCTTTTGGCTATTGGCATGGAGGACTGAGGACAATAGTATGGGAATCTTGCTTGTGTGTGTAGTATTTGGAACTTAAATATGAGAATCTAGAAATGGTGAGTATTTTTATTTTGGCTATGTATGTTTTAGATACATACTTGTGATTTTAAATTTAAGCTTGACTGATGTTTGGGCAAAAATAAATATAGATTTACCATCGGGGAGCATTCAACCCAACATATAGCATCTTAATGACATTTGTTGATGGGAAAAGTAGAAAGAATGTGAGCCGCTCTTGGTGGTGGACTTCAAATTACCTGGCCAAAATTTTATTTTACAGCATATTTAGTTATAAAATTGTCAATAGTTTAGGTTCACGCGTTTTCATTGCTTGTGTTTCAGCTTTTAATATTCTGCCTTCATATATGCATGATTGAGTTTACTATTTAAGGTGTGTCAAAGCTAAAATAACTGGGTTTCCTTTGTCTATTTTCAGGAGGATTTCTTTTTCTCCCTCTATGTAGTTCTCTTCTTACTCCAAACATATTCTTCTTTTATCAAAACAAAACAGCAAAAAAGAAAAACAAAATACTAGGACTGAATGGTTTAGAGTTCTTTATTCGCTACTATGATATTTAAAAGTTCTTTGTTCAAATTTTATTACTATATATACAGCTTAGTACCATAATTTTAATTGCATTACCCCCATAGGTATGCACTTGCAGATAATCATCTCTTCATCTATTAATTGGTCTTTTGGTATCTGTTCTGAAAAGACACTGTCTAACAAGTTCTATTTTCATCTTCTTATGCAAAATCCAGAAAACATCACTTTTAGTTTCAGATTATATAGTGGCTGTTATATGCTTATGATTTTACGTCTTATCCAAGCATATAACAAATGCAATCTGTAGGTTTACTTTACATAGCTTTAAGCTGAATTCCAAGACCCTCCAAGAGCTATACCCATACAGTTTTGACTTTCATGAGAAGTAGGGAATCAAGCATTAGTTTTCTATATCTTAGTATGTTGTGCAAGGGGGGATGAAAGAACCTTACTTTATTTTGGTGTGATCAAATGGAAAGTATGTTGTAGAAGGCTTAAGTTGATATAGAAAATAATAATTTTTCTGATGTACATTATAATCTATAACTGGTAATACTGTTTATTATATAATTTTTCTTTTTTTTTTTCCTCCTGTGCAAGGTCAATCTCATGTCTTTTAAAAAAGTTTTCGTTTGTGATATTTTCCAATTCAATTGGTAGAAGACAAAATGTACTTTGTTAATGTAATTTATTAAGTAAAATTTTAATGACTTTCGAAGGCAATAATTTGTAGAATGATTTATTATTATTATTATTATTTATTCTTGAAAATTTGTAATTTTCATACTCTAAATTTGAGCATTCATACATATATTTTATTATTAATTTAATTTTATAAATACATGTTAATAATATATTTATTTTTGTGCACGGTTGTCTTACGAGATGTCCGTTCATTGTGCGGACCCTATGTTATGTTTTTAATGTTTGCTCAGTACTTAATTTTCTAAATAAGTATACCAGAAATTTTTCTAATATAATTACCCAATCCATATTTTTTCTAATGTGATTATCAACATCTACAAAGTAGCATCAAAACAAAGCCAGTAACGTTATCCAATGCACTAGAAATTTTCTTTCAAGGCAACGTAACAAAATAAAGTAATTCAAGCATAAAGGATTTCATAAGTATATTTTACTTATCATTATAAGCATAAAGGTTTCGTGTATCTAATGATACGGATCGTAACTATTAGAAAACGATGATGTTTAATGAAATTTTGTTCAGATCAGAAACTTTTTAATTGCCTTGATAAAAACCTGTTCTTTTTTTTTTTTTTTTGATACATAAGTAACTAAATTTTGATAAATTTTACAAACGATTATAAAATTTTTGTATTTGATATATAAAAATTTATTTTTATTATAAGATACATGCGCGCATGCTATGTATGCACATGTATATGTATATATATATAATATATAAATTTTAATTTTTTTTATATTTTTAAATCAAAACATTTTAAAAATACTTTATAGATGTTTAACCCAATTTAATTTAATTTTTTTTACATACCAAACGGCATTTCAAAATTCAAAGAGAGAGACGTCGCTAACAATGGTGTAATTTTTTTCAACAGAATTAAAAATATTTTCTTATGACAAATGGGTCAAATTTTGTCAATTATTTAAGTGAATAGATAAACACTACAAGTTTTAACAACATATCGTTATCTCATATGGCTATTGCTTTCGCAACTAATTTACAACAACAAAATAGGGTTACCTCTTCATTAGAACCTTTAAAGTTACTCATTTTTTGTCTTATTCTACTGTAGATGTTATTTAATACCTATAAAATCATTATGTAATTTATAACGTGTCAATTCCATATTAAATTATAAATTATTATAGTATGCTGTGCATCGCACAGGTAGAAACACTAGTTTTAATCAATGACGAAAAAGAAGTTGAAAAGCTGTGCAAGTCATCTTATAAATGCATCATATTTTTTTAAAAGGAAAAACTATGAGCTTTGAAAACGATTGATTTCATATGTTGACCAAGAGATTGGGATTAGATTTAGATACAAATTCTTCTATCCTTATCATTAAGTTCTCGAATTAAAATATCACAGGTGTATAGTTTAATTAAAGAACTATGTATTTATCTATAAATATTATACACTTATTATGTTATTATTAGAGATTTATACATTTATGGTATGTTTGGTATATTGTATAAGACTTGATAGTGTAAGTTAATACAAGACATTATGAACTTATTTTATGTTTGGTGCATATAATGTATTGTATAAATTAATACATCGTACCTCTCTTATACGTTAAAATGATATATAACCTAATCATGCCTTACAGGATGAGATTAAGCTTGATTATGTTTTAATATATAAAGTCTTATCAATACTTTCTGATGATTCTAAATGATTAGGCCGAATCAAGTTTAATTAATACTAGTTGGGATTGAGTTAGTTGAGTCATTTTTAATTTTTTTTTTTGTAAAAATTATAAAATTATAAAATGACCCTAAAAAAATAAAATTTTTATATAAGTCCTTATGAAATAATTTTTGATAAAAATTATAAAATAATCTTAAAAAATAAAAATTTTATATAAGTCCCTATAAAATAATTTTAAAAAAATTGATAGGATTGAGATAAATTACTCAAAAACCAATTTAGTATTGAACTCAATCTAATTGGTTTAATATGAGGTTAGGATAGATTGATTTTTTAAACTTATTAAGTCATTTTTTAAAAAATATTTGGTAAAATTATAAATTAACTCTTAAAAAATAAAAATTTTATATAAGTCCTTAAAAATTATATTTTGCTCTTAAAAAAATAAAATTTTTATTATGTTAGCTAAAATTTGTTAATATAACCAACTCGACTTAGTATACCCAATTATTTTTTAGCCATTTAACTTGATATGACCCCACAGGATCAGGTTACTAGGTAATCGTGCACTATGTGCAGCCCTATTCATCCATCCTTTTTTTTTAAATTAAAATAACACAATAAATTTATATAAATATAATATATTTTTCAAGTAAAGGATATTTTTGTCAAAATGGTTTATTTTTATCGTATCCAATATTATATAATATATTATCAAATAAATAATAATATTATCTTATACGATACATTATTTTATACAGTATCATATTAAACACCGTATAATTTTAAAATTTTATCAGACTTTATCCTATAAAAATTTATCTTATCAAGTTTTATACTATCATGTCTTATCCTATATATCGTACCAAACGAGCCCTTGTCATATTTTAATTGAAAAAAGTTAAAAATATAAAAAAATTTCACATAAATGTTTTCCAATTACTAAATATTCTAATCTCTCTGCCTACCATGCAACGCATAAACATTAAGTGTTCAGTATGTAGTGTTATGGTTAATATGTTATTGATTTCTTATATATGGTTAGTCAATTATGTATATGTTTATATGATTAATATTGCATAATTTTGTATATTACATGCACGCGCACAGTTCAATGGTAGTTTGTAACACACACACACACACGCATATATATATAAACAACAAAAATTGTGGAATATCGGCTGAAGGATATAGACCAGCCAAAAGGGCAGTTAAGGAATCTGAGTTGAAGAGATTAGCTATGAAAGTGGATCCTCTGCTGTTAGTTGTTGTTACAATTAAAAGAAATTGAAAGAAAGATAAGATAAGTGAATTTAATTAAAAAAAAAAAAGAATCAAAATATACTCTGCTTCTCTCTCACTCTCCCAACAGCACAACAGAATGAAAATTCCAATAGCAGATGATCGACTCTCGATTAGCTATCGATATGAGAGTTTGCTGAAGTCCCATCACCAATTGAGGATCCTCACATAATAGAAAAGTTGAAAATTAGAGGAGCGTGGATTTAGAAAGATAATGATTTCAATGGACAGTTAGGTTTTAACACTAGGCTACCACGCATGATAAAGGGACATGGCCTAGTTGTGAATGTATAGGGCCATCAAAATGCAAGTAACTAATACCATAGAAGACATATACAAACATCTAAAAAAAACATTGCAATTACAACTTTTATTTTTTTAATAATTTATCAGTTTTATCTATTGTTTTATTTACAATTTTTTAACTGCTTTCTATTCAATTTTTAATTGAGTTGCTTTCAATTTCTTTTGCAATTTTCCTATTATTAATTTCAAAGTTTATATAGCTTGTTAGTATTCAATTCAACAATAATTTGATTTACCAATTCTTTGGCTCCGTTACACATACACACTTGAGACTTCAATCAGAAGCTTAGTTATTTTTAGGATCTTGTGGGTTTCCTTACTCCAAAACAGGGATTAAAAGTTAATTCCTGAAGACCACTTCCATGACTCAATCATGTCGACTGTCTATCTAATCTCTTTTCAGAAAAATACACCAATAACATATAATTATTTTGACAAATATTTGCATTTTTACATTTTAAACATTTTTTAATAAACGCGGTAACGGCATTTTACAGTGATTTATTGTTTGTATAACTATAAACATTAATCAATGTACAAATTGTGGAAATAAGGAAAAAAGGAGGGGGGGATGTGCCATGCATGAACAGGTCAAAGAAATATCATTATTTGAGCAGTGCTCTTAATTTATGGACTTGTATTGACCTGAGTTGTTCAATGCATATAGAGGTCACCCCTCTTGCTGAAATTATGCTGAACGAGGGTAAACAATTACAAGCCTTAAAATTTTTTGGCCGATAGTCTTCCTATTGAATTTGAGTATTGTCATATGTCGTAAAAACAATTAATCATCGGTTGTTTGATGATTCAAAATTTAGGGATGATTGGGTCAAAAACCTTTTTTTTATTTTAAATTTCTTACGGATATTCACATATTCTTTGAGTGTAGACCAACTTTCTTAGATTTGTGACTGTCTTAATTTGATTGTTTTGCATATCATTTTTTTAATTTAAATTTATTAAATTACAGTATCTTTATATTAGTTGAGTTCTAGTCATAGTTTGATAAAATATTTTGTTCCCATTGAAAAAAAAAAACGTTAGAATACAAATTAAATATGAGTATCAATCGTGCTTAGCTCACATGCTACTCGTTTCACTTGAAAAACTCTTGGTTTCAGCATCGACTCTACTCCATATATCCCACTTGTTCCCTTCTCCACCATTAGTCAAATCTACAAAAATAACAATCCAAGTTTATTACAATCAAAAGATGCATCAGATTAAATTCTTGTATAACAATATATAAACTAAAACTACATCTAATTTAATCAAAATAATTTTAAATTTATTATTTATATGCATTAAATATGCATTTAATTAACATAAATTAATTATTTTTAAATTTAAATTAAATTAAATTTATAGTTTCTAACACAAAATAAATAAAATTTAATTAAAATTAAAAAAATACAGGTTTTAATAAGTTTTATATTTAATTAAAAATAATAATATTATTCTTAAGAGTATTCAGGTCATCTATTATTTTTAAAGGAGAATTATGTATATTTTTTAAATAAAAAATAACCTAATACTATTTCAGTATCACTAAGAAAAGAGAAAATGGTTTATTTTTTAATTTTTTTAAAAAAATGAATTTATTCCAATGTTAAATAGTTTCAAACGACAATGTAATTTAACTTTTGTTATTTGCATGTATGCGTGTGTGTATATATATAAAATGTGTATAAATAATAAATTCATCAAATATTTGATTTATTTTGAAATTATTGAATTTTAAATTGAAATATTAATAAAAATCTATTAATGAGAAAGTTCAAAATCAAACTTGCCATAAAACATTATTAAATCAACTGTTGTTGGCTACAGCCGGCTTCCACAATGCTGTCCGCTTTCAAATTTTCATCATTGAAGAAAAAGAATTTAAAAAACTGTGCAAGTCTTTTTATAAATGCGTCATTTTTTTTTAAATATCTATGTACGAGCTTTAATCTATTCTTCATTATGGTGGCACTATAACGAAAGAGAACAGACAAATTAGTAGTCTTCTGCTGAAGTATTTTGTACCTTCAAATAGATGCCATTATAAAATGAAAATGTTTGACAAAATGCTAAAAAAAAAATGACTTCGTATGTTGACCAAGAAATTCAAATTAATTACTAAATACTTTAATCTCCCTACCTACCATGTAACGCGTAACCATTAAGTGCTTAGTCTGTAGTGTTAAAGCGAATGTTTTTAATTTCTTATTCATGGTTATTCAATTTTGTATATATTAATTTTTATGATTAACATTGCTGAATTTTGTATATTACACATGAACAGTTCACTGGTGATATGTAATACACACACACACACACACACACACACACACGAACACACGTAATTATTTGGACAACGATCTATATTCTTACATTTTAATCATTTTCTGATAGTCTTTTTCTTATTATTATTTTTTTGGCTGAAAGTCTTCTAATTTAATTTGAGTATTGTCATATGTACACTTCAGTCATAAAAACAATTAATCATCGGTTGTTTGATAATTGAAAATTCAGGGATGATTTGGTGAAAAACCTTTTTTTTTTCGTTTTTAATTTCTTACGAATATTCTTCTATTCTTTAAGTGTGGACCAATTTTGTTTTACTTTTTGTGCAACAGTCTTAATTTGATTGTTTTGCATATCGTTTTTTAAAATTTAAATTTATTAAAGTTCGATATCTTTATATTAATTGGGTTTTAGTCATAGTTTGATAAAATATTTTGTTTTCATTAAACAAAAAATTTAGAATATAAAGGAAATATTCTAGGAATCATTCTCAGCTCACATGGTACTCGTTTCCTTGAAAGACTCTTGGTTCAGCGTCGACTCTAATACATGTACCCTTCTCCACTATTAGTCAAATCTACGGGTATAATAATTCAAGTTTTGATAACTTTAAACTAGAGTGCCAAAAAAGAAGAGATATTCAAATTATATATATATATATATATAATCAAAAGGTGGATTATATTAGCCTCCTGTATAGCAAAATATAAACTAAAATTGTATCCTATTTGATCAAAATAATCTGATATTTACTATTTATAAGTATTAAATATGTATATAACTTACATAAAATAATTATTTTTAATTTAAAATAAATTAAATTTATAGTTTCTAACACAAAATACATAACATTTAAATAAAGTATAAAAAATGTTTTAATGAGTTATATATGTAATTAAAGAAAACAATATTATTTTTGAGGATATTTAGGTTATCTATTATTTTCAAATGAGACTTGCGTATATTTTTAAAATAGAGGATAAAATAATGTTATTTGTGTATCACTAGGAAAAGGGAGAGTAATTTATTCTTAATTTTTCAAAAAAACATAATTTATTTAAATATTAAATAGTTTCAAAGACAATAGAGAGAGAGAACAAACAATAAAATCATGAAATATTTATCAAAATAATAAGATAAAATATTTTGTAATTATATAAAAAAAATTTGAATACACCTTGCATTTATCATTTTTTTTAAAATTAATAAATTATAAATAGAAATATTAATAAAAATCTATTAATGAGAAAGTTCAAAATCAAACTTCACATAAAACAATAGACAAACCACAACCATCACTATTTAGACTTGTAAGTCTAAGTCATTTATATATATATATATATATATATATATAATTTATTTAGACATATCAAATAAAATTTTTTTCATATGCCTTTAACTAACTCATCCCTATTCAATGTGAGACTTCAAAATACACATTATATTACAAATTATATAACAACACTTTGCATTTATCATATTTATTCTGAAATTATTAAATTTTAAATTGAAATATTAATAAAAATCTATTAACGAGAAAGCTCAAAATCAAACTTCTCATAGAACATTTAAACCAACGGTTATTGGCTACAGCCGGCTGCCACAATGTTATCTGCTTTTAAAATTTAATCAATGAAGAAAAAAATTTGAAAAAACGGTGCAAGTCTTCTTTTAAATGCATCGTGTTTAAAATAAAATAAAATAATAATAATAATAAGTACTATGAGCTTCAATCTGCTCTCCATTATAGTGGCATGATAACGAAAGAGAAAAGACAAATCGGTAGTCTTCTGCTGAAGTATTTTATATCATCAATTTTGTATCATTAAATAGATACCATTATCACACGAAAATGTTTGATGAAATGCTATAAAAAAATTGACTTTATATGGTAACGAAGAATTTCATATTAATTACTAAATACTATAATCTCTCTACCTCCCATGTAACTCGTAACCATTAAGTGTTAAGTCTGTAGTGTTATGGCTAATATGTTTATATATATTTATCTGATTAACATTACTGAATTAATATGACATATGAACAACTCAATGGTATAGTATGTAATATATGGATATATATTATTTTGACAAAGCTTTGTATTTTTACATTTTAATCATTTTCTAATAAATGTGGTAACATTATTTTTCAGTGATTTATTGTTGGCATAAATATAATCATTAATCAAAGTATAAATTGTGAAAAATAATCAAGGAAGAAAGGGGGAAAATGTACGCCCATGCCTGAACTGGTCAAAGAAATATCATTACTTGAGCAGTGCTCTTAATTAATTAGTGGACTTGCATTGACCTGAGTTGTTTAATGCATACAAAGGTTCTCCTTCTGCTCAAATTAAGTTGAACTTGGGTAAAAAATTACAAGCTTTAACATTTTTGGTTTGCATTTGATTGAGGCGCTGGTAAGAGTGTGAAATTTGGATCATTTGGAAATTCCTATGGCAGCGAATATTTCAGACTGGAGGATGAGAAGACTGAAGGCTATGCGGTTCGATTTACCTGTTAATCATGAGCTATTTAGGGACATCAAGGAAGATATTATGATTTATGAATTGTACAAGGCTGTTCGTGTTGGGAATGTAGATGTACATGACTTTGTTGAGCTATTGGAGGAAGTATGTGTACAAGAGCAACTCGATTTGTCCACCGTTATCTATCAAGTCACTCCCGCGGGTGAGTCGTTGCTTCATGTTGCAGCTGAATTTGGGAGAGAAAAGATTGCAGAGCTGATTGCTTCTCACTATCCTGAGCTGCTGAGTAAGACAAACATCAGAGGCGATACTCCACTTCACGTTGCCGCCAGAGCTAGGAATATTGAAGTGATCAAGGTCATTCTTCTCACATATAGAAATCCCGATAAAGATGACTTTATAATGTCAAAGAATAAGTATGGGAACACAGCTTTGCACGACGCTGTTTTGAGCAAGCATCTTGATGGGGTTACTTGCCTTTTAAATGCGCATAGTAGTCAAAGTGTTCAGGTCCGCTATTGGAACAACAATGATCCTTATAAGTCACCAATATATCTGGCAGTCCTGACAGGGGATGAGGGAATTCTTTGTCATCTCTTGCAAATTCCATTCCCCCCAAACCAGGTCATTCCAAAGTGCCGTGGAAACTCTCCACTTCATGCCGCCATATCAGAACGCAATCCGGGTATGTGTATATTTATATCTACATAGAAACTCCTAAATTGATTAATTGATATGCTGCTTTTCTGTTTGTTTCACTTTCACTTAATATATGTTTGCTTTTACGGGGAGGTCTATTGCGAAAGATAGTGAATGTAAGAGAAGAGCTAATGTATCTAAGAGATGAAAACAGAGACACTCCCCTTCATTATGCAGCATACATCGGTTACGTGGAAGGTGTTCGTATACTGTTAAACAAATCTACCCTGAGTGCCTTTCAACGAAACTCAAATGGCAATTTTCCAATTCACCTTGCTTGCGAAAGGGGCCATGTCCAGGTTGTCAAAGAATTGCTTCGACTAAAATATCCTAATGTCAGACTTTGGCTCAATAATGAAGGTCGAAACATTCTTCACATTGCAGCAATGAGTGGGGAAAACAATGTAGTAAAATACCTATTGCGAAATCCCAAAATCCATCGTGAAACTGTGAATGAAAGAGACCTAAATGGAGATACGCCACTGCATTTGGCTTCAAGAAAATTCTATCACTGGACCCTACTCTTTCTTTTACAAGACAAAAGGATCGATGTGAACCTTGTGAATAACGAAGGTTTGACAGCTCGAGACATCGTTCGGAAGCGGTGTAAAATTCCAATGAGACGTCAAGAGGTATGATCGATATACAAGTATCTATCAATTATGCTTTTTTTCCTTCTTCAAGACTTTTTTAAAAGGTTTTGATTCTAGACAGTTATAGTTTTATAAAAGAATATAGCATGAAAACATCCTTATTTGATTCGATTACCATGCAGTTTCTATCAGATGTGATTTTAAGAAGTGCTGGTGTCCCCCTGAAGACAATGTTGCGGGTAAGACGAGTAGCATCCGCCAATACAGAATGGAACGTGAAGGATGCAGCCAACACACTCATACTTGTGGCCATACTGATAGCCACTGTGACATTTGCTGCTGGTTTCACAGTACCTGGTGGCTTATACAGTTCGGATGACCCAGTCCCAAAAAACAGAGGCATGGCAGTTTTGGCCGATCAAACATTATTCAAGATATTCATAGCTTTCAACACGGTCGCTATGTATGGCTCCACCCTCGGTTCTGTTTTGCTTCTATGGATCCAGCTTGGTGATCGTCGTCTTGCAGTAATAGTATATCAGTATGCTCAGTTTTTTATTTTTTTGGCTCTTATAACCATGACTGTGGCCTTTATGGCTGCTACACGTTTGGTTGTGAGCAATAACACATTGTTTGCAGATGTTATAAATGTCATTGGATTCATCTTCATTTTCTTCATCTTATTTAATGGCATTTTAGCATGGTTCCCGGTTGGAAGTCGTCTTCCTTTTTTCCGTCAAGCTGGAGATCTCCTTGTTAGGATTATTCTTATTTTATTTTATATCAGAAATGATATTTGGATTGGTGAAGACGGCGAAATCAATCAAGTCGATCAAGTTGATAAAGTCAACTAAGTCGATCGAGTTGATTAAAAAGAAAAAAAGCTCAAATCAATCTAATTAATGAAGTCAATCAAGTCGGTTCAGTCAGTCGTTTATATCAAATTCCCAGCAAATTCTCAGGCCACTAGCTATGACTCACTATTTTGTACTTTGTTATTTTCCACGATCCTCACTTCACTTCACTTTGCCTCTCTCTGCTCTATGTGGGAGCCATTAAAGGGCACTGGAGAAGGGACCACATTTTCAATAATGTACTGTTTGTTAAAATAATAGCTCATTGTTTAGTATATTTTATTTCGGATACACTGGTCAAATTAAGATGGCTTTGCTAGAATGAACTTTGTTCACAAGACAGCATGTAAATGTGGAACCCGTGTCATGCCACAGCAAAGGTGCTGTGACTCTCCAAACACAGGTTGTAGCTTTTTGTTCTTTTATTTCTATTTTATTTATTTATTTTTAAAATTTAACTTTCCTCTATTGGGACAATAGATGCTGTCCAAGCAGGGGATTTATTTTCATAAATGTGATGAGTTGAGCTGGCAAATTACTAGCCTAAATAAAAAAATGACTTTTTCGTCCGTCTGGTTTCAACTGGATGGGTTGAGCTAGTCTTCTTTAGACTGATAAAAACATCTTTTTCTAATTACTATTTTTGTAATAGCCATTGAAGTTAATAAGAATTGCTTCCTAGTATTTTATTATTATTTGGATTTTTGTTAAAATATAAAGACTAATACTTATTTTATTATTGTAAATTTCAGATGATGATGCGACAGATTTGTTTTACATGCGATTTCATCGAGCTTTGAAGAAGAGGGAAATGAAGATGAAATGTTAATTGGTTGGATATTAGCTTGTTTTGATAGATTAGCGTGATGATTTGAATATAATCAAAATATTTATGATACAATTGTACTACTTTATCTTTTTTTTTTTATAATTAAAAATCATGGATTAGCCTTGCCTAAGGCTCTTCGGACGACGGGACTAGGCTAGTCATAAAAAATTCCGTTTGGTACAAGGTAAAATCCATCTAAATGTATAATATAACATCAAGTCCTTAAAGCTTAAGTTACACCAACTCATTGACAATTTCATGAGTAGATGCGAGTCATTTAAGGAGAAATAATAAAGTTTTGTGTGATTAATGCATCCTAATCATAATACTTAAATCAAATTATTTATTCAGCATGTTTATATTCATTAGTGTTGGTACTAAGGTGAACTTTGTTGCTAATTTGCTGGTATCAAAAACTGGATGGAGGTTTCAAAGTTAATCTATTTTTTTCCTCATCAAAAGAGCTTGTGACATTCTTCTTTGTCCGTATTGTACCCTGACGTGGGATTCTTTAATTAAGAAACAAAGATGGCACAACCAACGTTCAACACAATAGAGTGAAGTCTTGGAGAACTACGAACACACGGAAGTACCAAACCAAGTCTAGATGGTTGAAAATTCAGAGGTGATTTGGTCAAAAACCTTTTTTAATTTAATTTGAATTTTTTTGTTTCCACAAATACCTCCACACACGTATGTGCCACATATTTTGATTTGAAAAACCAAGAGAGATATCATTATTTGAGTTGTTTAATGCATATAGAGGTCGCCCCTTCTGCTGATATTAAGCTGAACTAGGGTAAACAATTACAAACTTTAACATTTCTTGTTTGCGATTGATGCACTAATTATAGTGAGAAATATGGATAATTTGGAAATTCCTATGGAAGCTAATGATTCAAACTGGAGGGAGCGATGCATCATAAGGGTGGACAGACTGAAGAATATGTAGATCGGTCCACCTGTTAATTATTTGCTATTCTTGTATGAGAGTCTTCAGGCCATTAAGGAAAAAAATTATGATTTGAGTTGGACGAGGCTGTTCATATTGGAAGAAGTATGCGTACAAGAGAAACTCCCTTTGTTTATGACAGGGTTATCTTTTAGAAAGTGGAATTTAATTAAGAAACAAAGAAGGCAATACAACTGCGTTTAGCATAGTACAGTAAAGTCTTCAAGAATTACGAAGCCCCCCAAAGTACCCTAACAAGGTATTTCAATCATAGCAAATACAAAGACCTGGCAAGTCTTCAGTCTTCTTTTGTTTTTGGCTGATAGTCTTCTTATTTAATTTGAGTATTGTCATTTGTAGACTTCAGTCATAAAAACAATTAATCATCGGTTTGATGATTTAAAATTCAGGGATGATTTGGTCAAAAAACCTTTTTTTTTGGTTCTTTAATTTCTTACGAATATTCTTATATTCTTTGAGTGTGGACCATGTTTATTTTATATTTGTAACTGTCTTAATTTGATTGTTTCGCTTATCATTTTTTTAAATTTAAA
The DNA here is from genome assembly GCA_026724425.1 of Erythrophleum ivorense. Classification (NCBI taxonomy): domain Eukaryota; kingdom Viridiplantae; phylum Streptophyta; class Magnoliopsida; order Fabales; family Fabaceae; genus Erythrophleum; species Erythrophleum ivorense. The sequence goes on from JAIUCV010000007.1 coordinate 41,080,126, forward strand.
ATTATTAAATTTCTGCATCTTTATATTAATTGAGTTTTGGTCATAGTTTGATAAAATATTTTGTTTTCATTAAAAAACAAAAAGCTTGTTAGAATATAAATTAAACATGCTATCAATGGTTCTCGGCTCACATGGTACTTGTTTCCTTTGAAAAGCCCTTGGTTTTAACCCTAATTATATATCCCACTTGTTCCCTTCTTTACTATTAGTCAAATCTACAAGAATAACAATCCAAGCTTAGATAACTTTAAAATAGAGTGCTAAAAAAGAAAAGATATTAAAATTATATGTATATAAATACATATATATTTTAAATAAAAATATGCATTATACTTACATGGTGTATAACAAAATATATATAAACTAAAACAACGCCTAATTTAATCAAAATGATCTTATATTTATAAATTATAAATATTAAATATGTTTTTAACTAACAATATTTTGACTTTTGGTCAGAAGATCTTTAAAGCAAGGACCATCATAATAGGAGCGCCTTGTTAGGATAATGTCCTTGAGGGCATTAGAAGGCGGCCTCCATGTAAGGGTTTGGTGAAGGTTAATTGCGATGGGTAGAACAAGGGAAACCTTGCCCTTAGAGGTTGTGGCAGCATTATTCAGGATTCAAATAGCAATTGGGTGAAGGGCTTCTCCATAAATATGGGGTTGTGTTCATCCATGCAAGTGGAAGCTTATGGTACACTTGATCACTGATCTTGAGCTTGCTTGCAAGAAGGGATATGATTAGTATCCAAAAAAAAAAAAAAAGCTTTTAGTGATAACATTTGTTGTCACTAAAAGTTAAAAAGTTGCTACTAAATAGTTTTAGTGACATTTGGTCACCTCTAAGTAAGGCTAATGTCCTTATAGTAAAAGGCCTTTAGTGCCAAAAAAGAAGTCACTATTATTTTGGGGGTAACAAAAGTCATAGGTAAAGTTACTTAATGTAATAAACGGTAAATTTTGTAAAATGACAAAATAAGCTGTATAAAAGCAAGTTCTCTGAAATAAGTTAGATAATATTCCAAAATATTTAGGTAGTATCCTAGGCTCCTAAAAATAATAATTTTAGACTCAAACAGAAAGAAAAATGGAGTCAGGATGTTGAAGTAAAATTGTTATAAAATTGACGAAACGTAATGACATTTTTGTAAATATGTGCAAATTTTGAAAAAACTCATAAGATGACTTTTTAAATGAAAAATTTGAGTTGCTCAAGGTTCTCAAATGCCCTAAAAACTATGGGAAATCTTGGAACAATTAAAGCCCCTCTAGTATACGTTTTTCAATGTTGGTGAACCTAAATTTTGACGGATTCGTTCTGGAAGGTTTTAGGTCCAAATTAAATGATTTCAAAGGCATTTTATTAAATTGGGAACCTAAATTTTATAATGAAAAATATGGTTCTAAAAAATGAGCTAACACGAAGCCAAAATGAAATTGCCATTATGGAAAGACGAAATTAAATTTTTTGAAAAAGCTAGCTTCTTGAACATTCTACAACTTTCACGCCACTTCCTCTACCTTCTTTAGGTCGACAACTTCTGCCCAAAAATAGAAAAAGAAGCAGAACTCTTAGGCACACCAAGAGAAGGAGAAGAGGGAGAAAGATATCAAGGAAAAGGTAAGGAAATCTAAGGAATTTCATGCTCCTTCTTCTTCTAATCTTGCTAATCTCCTTCCATGCTTTCTTTCTATGGTTTACTTGAATGAATTGGTTCTATTTTGAGTCTAGAACAAGGGGGAGTAGTTCAAATTACTTGAGAAGAGGCAAACCAAGAAGAAAGACTCTTGAAATCAAGCTAAAATCCAAGGTACTTCATGCTTTGAATTGCTTCTCCTCTTTGCTTTTTCTTACTATAAGTTTCAACCAACCTAGGGAGGAGTAGGAGGAGATGAATTTTGGGTAGAGCCAAAGGTGAATCCTAAAAAAAAGCATGTGAGAATTAAGATTATGCAAAGAAATTAAAGAAAAAATCAATGAAAATCAAGTTAGGAAAGTGTGGTGTTCTTGAGGAAATTATGAAATATGATTTGGTGTGTGAATTTCCTAGGCTATTTAAGTGTTTCATTAAACTCCTAAGGCCTCCAGAAAGCCTCCCAAATGGTTCTCCTATTAAAAAAAAATCAAGAGGCTCATGAACCCTTTTCTTTAAGGGTGTCTCGGCCAAACAAGAAGAAATAGGGTGGGGAGTGTTTTAATTTGTTCTAACTTTGGTTTGAGACTTCATATGATGAGAGACGGTAGGAGGAATCCTTGAAAAAAAATTAGGAGTCTTAGCTTGGAAGATAAGACAATAGTGTCCATAATGGAGCCTTGTGAAGCAAGATGTATCTAAACTTGTACAAGTGAGTGTGTGATAGCTTCAAGGATCTTGAATGAGATCAAGAGGCCTAGAAATGAAAAGAGAATGAAGCCTTGAACTTGAATTACAAGGGTTGCTTCAATAGGCCACCAATGGAGCCATTATGTGAACTATGGAATCATTTATGTTTCTAAGAAAAAGTCTAGTGTCTTGGCTTGCTTCAAGGTGTAATTATATGCTATTTATAATGTTTAGGCCAAGAGAATCTCAATCCACCTAGGTGTGCTTGTCGAACTAAAGGAGGGAAGGAAAAAGACTAAGAAAAACTTGCATAAATACTAAGGTAGCTCTCCACCTCATTCTCTTTGCTTTTTTGGTTGTATATATATTATTGTATACATGTGTATGCTCTATGACTTGAGAACATGCCACTTGATGCTTTAAGATTATATTGGTACCATTGTGTTATTTTGTATGTTAATAATTGTGGAAATGGCTCATAAGGTTGAGGTGATGCCAAAAGTCCTTTAATGAAAGTGAGAAGATGCCAAAAGTCTCATGGCATAAGTGAGATAAGACCAAAAGTTTCTTGGATGGGTAAGGCTAAGTCAAAAATCCCTAGGCCAAGAGTAAGAAAAATCCAAAAGTCCTAAAAATAGGGTGAGACAAAACTAAAAGTTCTTAAAGCACATTCTTGAACTTGGTGTGAATTGGTGGTATAGAGTTGTGATTTTGCATACTTTATGGTTGTGCTATTTTCCATACGTGTGCTTTGATGTGTATATGCGATGAATATGTGTGTGAATGGGTGTGTGAACTATTGAAATTCTAGGAATCTCACTCCCTTCCCCTTCTTCATCTTAATATGCCTAGGTGGCACCCAAGAAGGAAAAAATGCAAGCCAAAGGTCTTGAGAAGCTATATTTTGTTAATTATGTAGTTGTATTTGCCAATGAATATCAAAGTAGACTTGTACATATTATTTTTGAGTTTTAAATTATTGAACAAATATAATATTATGTATGAATGATGTATGGACCATATGTGGCACAAAATCAATGCAAACAAGAGAATTTGACACTTGATGGCATGTATGTATTAGTGTATTCTTGGACGTGGAAAGTCCAAAATAAGATGCAAGAGGTTTGAAACTACTTGAACAGTCCATATGAGTCACATTCATGCTTTTAAACTTGCCCAAGAGGTGCTAAACTATAATATAAGCCATTTAGACTAAGCTGATGCATTATGGGAGCCAAAATTGGCTAATGTGTGAAGCTGTGTCACTTTTTGTCCAAATGAACTCTTCTTGGACTAAACCTTGGCATGCATCTAGAGATTATTGAGAACTTTTTGGAAAGCTAAATTGCAGAATATTTGGAGATCTATGGAATTTTTGAAATTGGAAAATTTTATGGTTTTAGTCAGTGTTACTATTCATTTAGTCTGAAATAAAACTCTATCATTTATGGGGCAAACAATGTCCAATTACTATGAAATTTTATAGGGAAAACTTAGACATTCCCAGTGACCTGTGCCAACTAGAATCACTTCATTTGGATGTCTAGAGAGGGATATATGAATTTTTGAAGTTTCTATTCTGCTCCAGGTGCATAGCCAGACCCTCAACACTGTTCCATCAATTTTCAAGGTTTGAATGCTCTTGGATTGATCTAAAACTATTTTCCTCCTCTAGTTCACATCTTTATCTTTCCAAATTGGTATAGTTTTCATGAATTTGATTTTTTTGGAATTAATTGTGAATTTTCAAAATTTATATTAGTAAGTTGTATCAGTAATTCTAGACAGCCTGACTTTTGTATCTTTTCTACTATCAAATATGGCCCAAATGAGATTTTCGTGTCTGGAAATTATTTTCAGTGTAAATTTAACATCCAGAGCTTTCCATAAAGTTATGGTTTGCTTGATTTTAATGTTTTTAGATTTATTTATAATTTTTCAAATTTGCCTCAGAAATCTACCACCATGGAACCACGAGGCAAAACGTAAGAATTTGTGATTTTTGACTATTGGTCTGTGGTTCATGTAAATTTTTGAGATTCTTATGATTTTTATGCATGGAAAATAATGAGAGAATGTTTTTGGTAATTTTCTGGGTCTATCGATTGAATTTTAAATTTTTAACCCCGACGTAACGAAATTAAATTCATTATTTTAATGTATTTTTCTTGGCATTCCTTTGATAATTTGTGTAATCCCACTTGGATAAGGAAAAGGGATGCTAAAAATATTATGGTATGACACTTAACAATCACCACTAAAGCATCATTAATTTGCCTTTTGTAGGAGAATAGCACTAAATGAGAACTTTTAGTGGTAATAGTAGTTGTTGCTAAAAGTACACGTTCTTGACGTCACTACTAAAATGGACTTTCAATGGCAATAATAGTCATTATTAAAACTCAGTTAGTAGTAGAGTGAGACTTACCCTTCTAGTGGCATAATTAAATTTTTTTATTTATATCATATTTTTGGTTGCCTATATAAAGTTTAATCCAATTTTATGCTCAATACTATCAAATTTAGATTTAAATTTAATAGCGACACTTTAGGGTCACCATTAAAGGTCTTAGCACCAAAATTTTTGTTCCAAAGAAAAAATTTACGTGTTTTTAGTGGCAACTAAATGTCGCCACTAAAAGTAACTTTTAGTAGCAATACTTTAGGGTTGCCACTGAAGGTCTTAGCAACAAAATGTTTGTTTTAAGGAAAAATTCTTCATGCTTTTAATTGTGACACTCCGAGGTCTCTATTGAAGATATTGGCACCAAAATTTTTGTTTATGAGAAAAAATTTTAATGCTTTTGGTGGTGACACTCTAAGGCCACCACTAAAGGTCTTAGCACCAAAAATTTTGTTCCCGTACAAAATTTTTCATACTTTTAGTGGTAACCCAATATCACCACTAAAAGTTACTTTTAGTGGTGATGTTCCAAGGTTACCACTAAAGGCTTTGGTAGTAAAATTTTTGTTAATGGAAAAAACTTTTCATGCTGTTAGTGCCAACTCAATGTTACCACTAAAAGTAACTTTTAGTGACACCACTTTAAGGTTGGTACTAAAGGTCTTAACACTAAAACTTTTGCCCTCATGAAAAATTTTTCATGATTTGAGTGGCAATCCAATGTCGCCACTAAAAGTAACTTTTAGTAGCTATACTTCAGGGTTGCCATTGAAGCTCTTAACACTAAAATTTTTGTTCTCTAAAAAAACTTTTCATGATTTTAATAGTAACCCAATGTTGCCACTAAAAGTCACTTTTAGTGGCAACACTTCAACACTATATTTTACTTTCAGCAGTGACTTATATTGTCACTAAATGTCCCCTTTTAATGACAACCTTTTATGAAAACCAAGTTAATATGGCTTCAATGGCTAGTGGTGGCTTTTTTGTTGTCACTAAAAACCTTTTATTATAGAGGTTGCAACAACGATTAAATGTTGCCACTAAAAGAAAATTTGGGTGAATATTTCTTCTATTTACAAATAAAATATGATTAAATTATATACTTAGTTGCTCAATTTTGAATAACTCTAATGTAAACTTGTTTCTCTTTTCGCATATTTTCTGATTTATGCATTCACTGAATCAGTAGTGAACTCACATAACTCTTTATGTTTATTTTTTAGATCAACAGGTGATTGATTGAAGTACACTAAGACTTGTAGACTTCTTAGACCTATTGAATATGTACTTCGGTTACATGGTTGCATACGCTAGACTCCAATGTCATGGCTACTAGTTTGAGAGTGATCTAGATTGTTTGAGAGTCATGATGTTGTAGTCTTATTGTATTGGCCATTAGTGTGTGTATATATATATATATATATTTGTTTAAGCTACCTTGATATATGTTCTAGTTACTATTTTGGATTGATTGAATAGATTTGGCATGTCTAATTTTCAGGGAAAGTCCTGCTGAATTTTAGGCAATCCTTAAATATTATGAATATGGCTTACAAAATTCTAAATTTTGATTTTTAAATATGTGCAAGTATATGTTTCTATTTTACCTATCAAGTTTATCTTGTGTTTATGAATGGGTTTTTGTAGCCTTGCTAGTCTAGGTTATTTGTAGATTGGCTTAGTTTGTGTACCACTCCTAACTTGAGATTTTTTGTCGTGACAAATGTATTTTTATTTAAAAATTAAATATCACATTTATACCTTTCTAAAAATTTTCTCATCACTATTAACTTCCATATAATGTGTCTAGGCCAAAGGAATCAAGTCTCACACCCTTATGAATGTGTGGCCGAGGGAGAGGAAGAGTCTTCAAGGAAGAAAGTGTGCATTTGTAACCAAGGTAGCTCTCTCTTCTTTCTTTCATGCATGAGTGGATGTTTATCTTGTCTTTGAATGTGTGTATGTATGTTGTAAGCCATGAAAGATGTTTTAGCATGTATTTATATGCCATGGTACCATGATATTATGTTATAGACTTAAATGATGCTTTGTAAACATGTTTTGGTTTGTTTGAGTGTGGTGAAGCTAAAAGTCCCCAAGAATAGGTGAGACAAGGCCAAAAGTCCCCAAAGAGAAATAGTGAGGCTTAGTCAAGAACCTCTTAAGAAAATGGGTGAGGCAAGTCCAAAATCCCCCAAGAGAAGTGGATAAGGCTAAACCATCTTCTTGGGAAACCTATGTATGCCTTATATGACTTCTTGAATGCAAGAAAAGCTCCATGAATGATTATGCACTCCATAATATCCATGCATGCATTTTTAGACTTAGATTTGCATTCTTTATGTATGGTTGAAAGGGAAAAGAGCTATTGGAATTCCTAGAATCTTATTCCTTCCTTTCCATTTCCTAACATATCTAGGTGGACCAAGTGAACCAAGAAATGGGAGCCACCAAGTTTGAAGAAGAGAGATTGTCAACAAAGTGTATGAAATTGTCCATCTTGTAGCCATATGAATGGCCTATGATGTAATCCCATAATGAATATGTTGTATAATCTTTTGAACATATGTAATTACATGAATAATTGATGTATAAATTAGATTTGATGCCATGTGAATGATGTAGCAATTTTTGGGTATTGAATGGCAAGTTGAAGCATATGTGTTCTTGTGCATACCTTAGGGTGAGAGTGTGAGTTTGTGAAATATGGGTTTATGCACCTTTAAGACATGTTTAGTAGACCATTTTGGTACTTTCCCATTTGCTTAAGTGGCCATGAATGTCTTAGAAGCTAATGTAGACCATTTGAGACCCTTAGAAGGCACAAAATTGGTCATTTTGGAACCCAATGTCAAGACCTGACCAAATGAACGAATTTTCTCATGAAATTTGGCATACATATAGATCTCATTCAGATATTTTTGAGAAGCTAAAGACCAGATTATTTGGAGCCCTGTGGGATTAATTATAAATTTTTAAAGTTATCAAATTTCAGCTATTCTAGTATGGTTACTGTTCATATAGTTAATTTTTTCTCTTGTCATTCGATGGGCAATGATGTCCAATGCTCATGAAATTTTACAACTTGACATGATAAGCTTTCTATGGCCATCAAAATCATCCCAATTGGATGTCTGAGTAGGGAGATATGAATTTTTAAAGTTCTATGATAGTACCAGTAGTACTAGGCAAGTTTGGTTACTGTTCCATTGATTTCCAGTGGCTAGATGTCCCTGTTATGGTATGGACTTATTTTTATATAAATTAGATATCTATAGATTTCCAAAATAGTATAATGTGTTTGATTTCAATTTTTTTAGAATTAGTTATGATTTTTCAAAGTTCATGACAGAAAGCTAGCACACTAACCCGAGGCTGCATACACATTTTTTGTGTATATGTTCCATGAGCTCAAGTTTTTTGCCACATCTTGAGAGGGTTTTGAGTTGTATTTGTGTATATAAATAGGAGAATGAGATGGATGAGTTCATATGATCCACGGGACACGAAATGAAACATTTATTCGCGATGTAACGCAAAATAATCTATTTTTTATTGTATTTTTCTTAAGAAAGTGGCTAGGCCAATGCAAATGAATTAGAAATGAGATGAGATGAGGTAAATGAATATGGTGTTACACTTTATTGGTATCAAAGCAAAGGTTTAGGAACTTTGATGTGGGTTGTGACTTATGAATATGAGTTTTCCTTTGTATATGAGTTCATTTCGGATGAATTGAGTGTGATGGTGGTGAGTGTTCCTATTTGATGCTAAAGATTACTAATGATATTTTAGAACAATGGTGAACACTAGGAGAGGTAGGCCTTCCAGAGAGGCTCGTGCAGAGGATAGAGCCGAGCCTAATGATCCGATGGCTGGAGCCTTCTAGGCTATTATTCCTCGTCTAGATCAACAGCAAGCCGTGATTATGTAGCTTCAGGAACGACTTATATAGGAAGACAGTGAGGGCCCTACACCACCTCCTCCACAACCACCATAGCACTTAGATCATCCTAAGCATTCAGAGGTGACTCATTTCGATCCACAGCCTTACATATAAATACAGTAGATTGCTCAGACTCCACCAGCTCAAACACCCCTAACCCTAGAGGGTCTTGGCTAAGCCTCACTCTTAGGAGACTTTTGGCTTTGTCTTACCTATTCTTAAGGGTTCTTGGCTTATCCTTAGCATTGCTAGGGGACTTTTGGTTTTACCACACTCAAGCAAACTAAAACAATCTTACAAAGCATCATTTGAATGCATGACATAACATCATGGTACCATGGCATATAGATACATGTTAAAACATATTTCATAGTTCAAAACATACATACATATATTCAAAGACAAGATAAATATTCACTCATGTATGAGAGAAAGAAGAGAGAGCTACTTTTGCTACAACAACACACTTTTTTCCTTGAACTTGATTCCTCTCCCTCGGCCACACACTTACAAGAAGGTGGAACTTGGTTTCTTTGGCCTAGACACATCAATTACACTCTTGGAACAATTTCTAAAGCTACATATTTATTACAAAAGCTAGATTGTTCTTATGGCTTATATATGTTTCCATAATGCACCTAATGAAGCAACCTTGGGAAAACATGATCTTAGTTCCATTCTTTCCATCCATCTAAGGTTTTTGACTCTACTGAAGTCTCTTGGAGGCATCATGCCTTCATTTCAAGAAGCCTAACTAGGTGTTGCTTCTTTAAGTCATAATATGGAACCTATAATACCATTTCACTATCCATGACTTCTATAATTTTTCCAAGGCTTTCTCTCATCCTCTCCCATCATATATGACTCAAAACCAAGTTTGGAAGAAATTAAAACACTTCCTTGATACTCACACAAACTCTTAGACACCTTAAAGTATGACTAGAAAGCTTCTTACAAACCAAGGTGCAAGTAAAACCCTAGGCTAGACATCTTGTAAATCAATGGTTATTTATTGGATTTCTTTGCATATTCTTATTTCCTATACTTTAAATCCTAGGATTCATCCTTGTTTTGGTTCAAAAATAACTTCCTCTTGGCTATCCATATATGGGGCAAAATTCACAAGAAGAGAACAAGGAAAGAGCAAGCTTGAAACATAACAAATTACCTTGATTTCCTATCCTTTCTTGGATGCTTCTTCCTTTGCTTGAATTCTTCTCTTGAGGTTCAAAATTTCCCCCCTTGGTTTGACCTCAAAACAGACCTAAAAACATCACTAAATCCATAGGAAAAAAGAGGAAAAGGAGGAAAGCAAGATTGGTGAAGGAAAAAGCATGAAAAACCATGGATTTTCTTACCTTTTTGCTTGGTTTTCTCTTCCCTTCTTCCTCCCACTTGGTGCGCCACTTCAAGGAGCTTAGGGTTCTATTTTGGTGTAGAAGAAAGTCAGCTAAGGTGATAAGAAGAAATGGGGCATGATATATATAGGCTAGGGACCCATTTAAGACATTTCAAATTTCTAATTTTGCCTTTCATTCTTGGTTTTTTTCATTTTAGGCTCATTTCAACTCCTTTTTGAGAACCTTCTTTTCGATCATAAAATTTAGATTCTCTAATTTATAAAATATTTTTAGAATCACTCAAATTGGATCTAAAACCTTTATGAATGAAAGGGTCAAAGCTTGGGTCCACAAACATTTTAAATCGTAAACTGGAGCGATTTTAATTATTTTAGGGGTTCTTATAGTTTTTAGAGCCTCTGAGAACATTGGAAAACTCATTTTTTCTATTTAAAAATCCCTCATATGAGTTTTCCAAAAAGTGCTTGAAATTACGAAAATATCATTGCATTTTCGTTGAATTTCGTCTGGTCATTCTGGCTCTATTTTTAGGGCACCTCTGGCCTTGGATCCTTATTATTTAAAGTTTAGATTATTACTCTAATTTTATTAGACCTTAAATCATTCTATCTGGGGGACTTCCTTTTGTATCCGGTGAATTATGTACGTTTATGGAGAAATGGGGCATTACATTTCTCACGTTTACGAAGGTACTAGATATTATACTCCTCCCCTGCCACAACACTTAGATCGTCTTGAGAATTTAAAGGTGGTCCCTTCAAGCTAGCACCCACATACCTTAGACTCCACCAGCTCAGACACCTCCCAACCTACAGAAGCCTTCCACATGGCATACCATAGCCCAATTTAGGAAATTTAGGCTCCCACCTTTGGCGGTGAACTAAATATAGAGAAAGCAGAGGCCTGAATCATGCAATTAGAGAAGATATTCAAGATGATGGATTGTACATTTGAGCAAAAGGCCGTGATAGCCATTTTTCAACTAGAAAAAGAAATAGATTATTAGTGGAGAAGCACTGAACCATTGATTAAATCTAAGAACCTCCTAATCAATTAGGAGACATTCTTACAAGCTTTCTATGGGTAGTACTTCCCTAGTTCCATTCAGGATTAGCAAGAATCAGAGTTTATCCTTCTGAGGCAGATAGAAGGAATGTCAATAGACTAGTACGTGGCTAAGTTCCTAGAGCTCTTTAGATATTCCTCCTACCTTCAGAAGCATGATAATGAGAAGTGGATAATAGACAAGCTAGAGAAGAGGTTATTATCAGAGATTAGAGATAGGGTGGTACCACAGAGGATTAGGAATTTTAATGCCCTAGTTGAGGTTTATAGAGTCACAAAAGCAAACCTGAGGACAATACAGATAGTCCCACGTGCTAGACCTCCCCTCCCTGACAACAAGAGGCCATGAGAATAGACACAGGCCATCGATAGTAGTAAAAGAGGTGGTAGAAGTCAGTGGAATAGAAGAGGCAAGGGTAGAAAGAGATTAGCCCAGTCCACTAAAGGCAATTCCACTCCAATGGTCTACAGTCAGTATGGCAGGAATTATAGAGGCAAACCATGTTACGTAGAGCAGAATGTGTGTTACAGATGTGGTAGGCTGAGGCATATAGCTAGAGATTGCATACAACCTACACAATAGAGGGAGGTAGCTCCTGTGCTCAAACCACAGACTTAGAGTAGAGTCTCTGTCCTGATATAGTAGGAGACTAGCAGATCCCCAAGTCTGATTCAAAGTATTATTAAGATTAATGATTGTTCTATAAATGCTTTATTTGATTCGAGTGCTAGTCACTTTTTTATATCCTATGACTATACTAGGAGGTTGGGTTTGAGTATGCATACATTGCCTTATAATTTACATGTATCAACCCTCACAGGAAATTGAGCCATCATCTCCCATGCTTATTTGAACTGTGTAGTTTAATCATTGTTTTACCATGATTTGATATACATGCTCCTAATTGATATTGACTTAATTATTAGAATGAATTAGATGTCTATAAATAATGCCATACTTGATTGCTATTGTAGGTGTATTTCTTTACATGAATGTGGAATTATGCCTAGTATTAAGACTGAGCTAGCTTTTATGACCACTTCTCAGGCTAAGAGGTCTCTGGAGCATAGTTGTCAGGGATTCTTAGTTTTCTTTTTAGTATAGGCCGAGGTAGAAGAGGGTATAGATGAGATCCCTATAGTGAGAGAGTTCCTAGAGGTTTTTCCCAAAGAAATTAGTGAACTACCCCTAGATATAAAAGTAGAATTTGCTATAGATATTGTACCTTGGGCAGATCCAATGTCTAAGACCCTATATAGTATGGATCCCACCAAGCTAGCAAAGCTAAATAAATAAATAAAAAATCTTTTAGAGAAGGGTTTTATTAGACCCAGTGTTTTACTATAGGGAGCTCATGTCCTATTTGTAAAGAAGAAAGAATGGAGCCTTAGATTATGTATAGATTATAGGGAACTTAATAAGATAACTATTAAGAATAAATACCCTCTTAGATCAGCTAGTGGGAGCATCAGTCTTTTCCAAGATATACTTCAGATCAACGTATCATTAGCTCATGATTAAGCTGAGGATATCTCTAAGACAATCTTTAGAACTAGGTACCGGTATTATGAGCTTTTAGTTATGCCCTTTAGGTTAATGAATGCACCTGCAATATTCATAGACTATATAAATAGGGCGTGTAGGCCATATCTAGATAGATTTGTAGTTATCTTCATAGATGATACTCTCATATATTCTAAGAGCAAAGAAAAGTATGAATAACACCTGAGATTAACCCTAGAAATCCTGAGAGAAAAGCAGTTATATGTTAAATTTAGTAAATGTGAGTTTTAGCTCACTGAGATGCAATTCCTAAGCCATGTGATCTCCTAGGCAAGGGTTGCAATATATCCCAATAAGGTAGAGGCAATACTCCAGTGGAAGAGACCTAGGATAATGACAGAGATCAAAAGCTTCCTAGGTTTAGCAGGTTATTACAAGAGGTTTATTTAGGGTTTTTTCTTAAATAGCGATGCCACTAACTAAGATCACTAAAAAGAATGTGCCTTTTGTGTGGGATAAGAAATGTGAGCAGAGTTTTCAAGACTTGAAGCGTAAGTTAACTATAACCCCAGTCCTAGTACTTCTTGACCCTAGAGAGAGTTTTATAGTTTACAACAATGCTTCTAAGAAAGGGTTAGGATGTGTACTAATGCAGGGAGGCTGAGTAGTAGCTTATACTTCTAGGTAGTTGAAACCACATGAGAAAAACTATCCCATGCATGATTTAGAGCTTGCAACAGTGGTGTTTGCTCTTAAGATATAGAAACACTACCTGTATAGAGCAGTCATAGAAATTTACAGTGACCATAAGAACCTTAAGTATTTATTTGAGTAGAAAGAGTTAAATATGAGGCAGAGAAGATGGTTAAAATTTCTAAAAGATTATAATTTCACCCTGAAATACCATCCAAGTAAGGCTAACATGGTAGCTGATGCACTGAGTAGAAAATCCATAGATATGGCTTACATGATGATTAGGGAGCAAAAACTTATTAAAAGGTTCATGAATATGAATCTCTCATGTCAAGTGCATTCGGGGAAATTGTTTATGAGTGAGACTCGAATAGAGAGTGACCTAAGGAACTAAATAAGGAAAGCCTGACAAGAAGATGAATATGTAAGAAAGATTATAGCCCAGATATCCTAAGATAGTACTTCAAACTTTAATCTATCTAAGGATAGGATAATGAGATACAGGAATAGGTTGTATGTGCCTAGGAATTTAGAGATAAGAGAAAGAATATTAGAGGAGGCACACAAGAGTGGATATACAATCCACCCAGGTAATAAAAAGATGTATCAAGATTTAAAGAAAATATTTTGGTGGCCTGAGATGAAAATAGACATAGCTGAATATGTCTCTCGATGCCTAGTATGTCAGAAAATTAAGATAAAAGGTTGATTGGGTTACTTCAACCCTTATATATCCCTTGAGTGGAAGTGGGATAGTATAGTTATGGATTTTGTCATGGGTTTACCTAGGACATCATCAAGGCATGATGCTATATAGGTGATAGTAGATAGATTAACGAAGTTAACTCACTTTTTAGTAATGAAAGCCACTTACACCATAGATAGATTAGCCCAATTATGTATCAGGGAGATAATGAGATTATACGGAGTCCCTAAGAGCATCATATCTAATAAAGATCCTATATTCACTTTAAATTTCTAGAGATCATTACAGGATGCCTTAGGAACTAGGCTGAGTTCAATATAGCTTATCACCCTTAAACAGATGGTTAAATAGAAAGAACCATTTAAACCCTAGAAGACATGTTGAGGGCTTGTGTTTTAGAGTTAAAGGATAATTGGGATACATATTTGCTTTTAGTGGAGTTCGCCTATAATAACAGTTATCGTGTTAGTATTCAAATGGCACCATATAAGGCATTATATGGGAATAAGTGTAAGTCCCCAGTATGTTGGGTTAACCTTGGAGAAAAGAGCCTTATAAGCCCAAAGTTAGTGGACTAAACCTCTAAACAGATAGAAACCATTAAAAAAAAAATTCTAATGGCTCAAAGTAGACAAAAAAGTTACGTAGATAAAAGGAGAAGACCGTTAAAGTTTGAGGTTGGAGACCATGTCTTTGTCAAAGTGTCTCCAGTTATGGGAATAGGTAGGTCCATTAAGAGTAGAAAACTCAGTCCAAAGTATATAGGTCCATTTCAAATTCTTGATCAAGTTGGACCTGTGGCCTACATACTTGCCCTTCTCCCAAACCTAAGCCAAATACACAATGTCTTTCATGTATCCCAGTTTAAAAAGTACCAACCCAACCCCTCACATGTCATAGAATATGAGAATGTGCAATTATAAGACAATCTATCTTATATAATATTACTAAATCAGATCGTGGATATTAGACTTAAGCAATTAAGGAATAAAACGATACCGCTAGTGAAAGTGGTTTGGAAAAGATTATCTCCTCAGGATGCCACCTAGGAACTAAAAGAGGAGAAGAGAAAGAAGCATCCAAAGCTATTTATATGAGCCTTGAATCTAAATTTCAAGGATGAAATTTTATTTAAAGGGGGTAGAAATGTAATGTCAAGTTTTTCTAAAAATGTTAGAAATAGACCATTTATAAAAAGAAGTCCCTTAAATAGAAAGATTTGAGGCAAAATAAAATTAGGATAAAATTATAAATAATGAAAAATGAGGATTTAAGATTTAAGATACTTAAAAACCCGAGCCAGAAGAGCTAAGAAAATTTGCAGAAATAAGTTAGGGCATTTTCATAGTTTTTGAAAATTTTGGAAAACTCATAAGAAGGCTTTTTAAACAAAAAATTTGAGCTTTCCAAGGTTCTCAAAGGTTTTAAAAACTATGAAAACCCCTAGAATAGTTAAAATCCTTCCGATGAGTGATTTCAATAATTAGTTGACCAAAACTTTAATCGAACCGTTCAAATTGGTTTCAAATCCAATTTGGGTAAAATTAAAGGCATTTTATTAATTAGAGGACCTAAATTTTATGATGGAAAAGACATATTTTGAAAAGGAGTTGAATTGAGCCTAAATGAAAAGAACCAATAAAAAGGACTAAAATGCAAAGTAGAAAAGTTATTAAAGTGACTTTAAGCTCCATGAAACACATTCCATCTATTCCCCATCTCTTGATCGACTTTTGGCTAGCTAAAAATAGAACCAAAGGCTTCTTGAAGTGGTGCACAAAGGGGGAGCAAAGGGAGGAGAAGGCAAGTCTTGAAAGTGTAAGATTTAACCACTTTTTTCCTACTCCTTACTTTATTAAACTCCTTCCTCTCTTCTTCCTCTTCCTTCTTATAGTTTTAGTGAGTAATTTAGTGCTAATATGTGGCCAGGAGAGGGGAAGAATTAAGCAAAGAAAATCTTGTGATTTTGCTTTAAGGTAGTTCCCTAACTTTTCTCTCATGCATTGCTTGAATGCGTTCTTGTCTTTGAGTGCTTATGGTTATGTTTGAACTATGAGATATGTTTCTAGCTATTGCTTACTTGCTATGGTACTATTATGCATCTTAAAATGAGTTTATGAATACATTATGGCTTAAATGGGTATAATGATGCTAAAAGTCCCTTAGCATGGGTTAGGATGAGTCAAAAGTCCCCAGGATTGGGTAAGACAAAGCCAAAAGTCTTAAGAAGAGTAAAGCTAAGTCAAAAGTCTTTTAAAAATAAATAAGGCAAATCTAAAAGTCCCAAGAAAAATGGGTGAAGTTAGACTAATGCCTTTGAGAGCCTATGTATGATATGTGTGAGTCTCTTTGACATGGAAAATGCTTTATGTATGTTCACTAGTAGCCTAAATGCCATACATGCGTTCTTTGACATGTTAATGCATCCATTATATATGTTTGAAAGGGTAAAGAGCTATTGGAATTCTTGGAATCTCACTCTTCCCCCATAAATGTCTAACCATGTCTAGGTGAGCCAAGTGGTCTAAGAAAATAGAGGCCAACAACCTTAAAGACTAAGACTTTGACAAAGGAATAGTTATTTACCCATTTTGATGACATATTAATGTCAAGATATGTAAATACATGATGCATAAATGATGTAGATCATTAAACATGTCCAAATATGTATAATGATGATGTATGTTCTAATTTTGGAACCATATGAATGAATATGTAAGTTTTTGCCACCAAGAAACCTTTATGTGCATGTGTATAATTGTAAGTGACATGGTGAATATTAGCTCTATGATGATTTGAACCCATTGGCATGCTTCCATAGGCTATAAATGTGCTTTTGGGTGTGCCTAG
Source organism: Erythrophleum ivorense (assembly GCA_026724425.1). Taxonomy (NCBI): domain Eukaryota; kingdom Viridiplantae; phylum Streptophyta; class Magnoliopsida; order Fabales; family Fabaceae; genus Erythrophleum; species Erythrophleum ivorense. Next base: position 41,096,985 of record JAIUCV010000007.1, read on the forward strand.
GTGGCTATGAAATAGTGAGAAGGTGATTTGGTGCATGTTGAACCCATTTTAGACTTCAAAAGTAACTAATTTGTGAGTTGAACCAAAGTATGACCAAATGGATGAGTTTTTGCATGAAATTTGCCTAACAAGTAGATTTTATCTAGAGCTTTTCACAGAGCTAAAGAGCACCCAATTTGGAGCGCTAAAGAATTTATTATGATCTTTCAAAGTTGAAAAATTTTGTAGAAATGGTAACAACACTATACTTATGAAATTTTACAAACATAAACTAGACACGATAAGCTTTCTGGAGCACTTAAGCGAACCCTAATTAGAGGTCTATAAAGGGAGAACGAATTTTTAAAGTTGCATGATAGTACTAGTCATGCAGCTCAACCTTTAGTATTATTTCTTCAATTTTCATGAGCTAAATGTCATTTTCTTGATCTTGAACTATTTTTAATCATTAGTTAACATCTAAACCTTTCCAAAAAGCTCTCATATGCATGATTTTAATTTTTCTAAAATTAATTATGAATTTTCAAATTTTACACTAGAAAGTTGTGATAGCAAACCTGAGAGCAACTTCTTATTTTTCTAATGCATGGTTCCAAATCCATGGTATATGAGATGAATTGTGATGTTTATAATATGTTTAGATATGTGATGGATGAAAAATGACATTAATGAGTTCACATGAGTCCTAAAGCTAAGAATTGTGTATATGGCTTCCCAATCACATAAATTTTCCAATTGTAAAAGTATAGCTTTTCTTGCAAATGTGCACCAATATACTAGTTATGTGTTAGGATAACCTATGTATCCATTCCTTGAGAGCTAAGAGGTTAAGGTATTACATTTCCTTTTGTTGTTTCTAAAATGAGATTTATTGTTTACATCCACATAGTTAACCTTAGATACAGATTTTGAATGCTTTTTTTTTTTTTTGTAAATTCCTAGTTTTCCCTTTAATTTTCAAATGCTTTAGAATTTGTTCAACAGTGAAGTTTTTAGTGTTATGCAACAACTTTTTTCTATAGTCATTCCAAATTGGAGGCAACTTTGCAATTATAGTCCTAACTTGTAATTACTTAGAAATTTCAACCTCCAGGTTTTTGTGTTTTAAAACTAATGCTTGTAAATCATGGACTTGATTTAACTTGATCCATGATAGAAGTGTTATCATTCATTAAATAAGAAAAATAATTCATAATTAGAAACTTATCTATCCTTTATTGTTTAGTGTTGTACTTGAATTCAAGAGTGTTTAGGATATGGACATAATTAGATGGATGTAAAGAGATTGTACAAATAGTCACAGAGTGTTTAAGATATGGCCATGACATAGCAACTCATCTTCTATCCTCTTTTTCTGTTAAGCTTTGATTTGATCAGTATCTTTGTCAAATGGTTTAAGAAGTAATTGCAGGCTCAGATCAAGAACATTGCCATCTCCATGGCTATAAGAAGAAATATCATTTTGTCCTTTCATTGTTTGAAATTTGCTCCATCTAATTGATTAAGTTTGACAAAGTCTTGGTTCATTACTTCAAAGGTAGACTCAATTGTGGACTTCATTGAAATCTTGCTTTAACATTGTTAAATAAATTGTATGATAAGAGAGTTAGAAATACAAATATAGACTTAAAAATGTGTGAAAATCACATTGTCCTCAAAGCAAAATTTACCCTCTATTAGTTGCTGCATGGTATAGAAAAATTTATTGCTTCTAAGAGTAACTAAAGCACACTAAAGAGTGACACTTAACAATTAGTGAAGCTCTTTCTTTCAAAAGTGTATGTAAAAGGCTCAAAGAATTTTAGATGAAGCGAGAATAGTTTCATGTAATTCCTCATGTGTCTAGAATCAATTATTTATAGTTGATTTTGAGCAATCATATCTTTCTACAAAGATTTGATTTTCAAAATGAATAAGTGCAATCTCATATTTCCATGCAAACCAATAGTCATATGACTATTTTGTACAAAAGGACATGACCACTTGAACCCATAGAACTTAAACTGACAATAATTTTTTTAATTTTCTAAGGTTTTGTAATCAATTAGTTGACAACCCAAAGAGACCAATCAATTATCATGTTAAAGAATATTCTAGGATTGATCTAGATTTAGATAAGTCGATTGGGTTTGATCATCAGTCAACTACCCTAACTAGACCAATTGACTAGCATATGACATTTGTAAGAGTAAAACTTATTCCTTCTATATTAGACCAATCAACTAACATCTACTAGAAGCCAACCTTCTTATTTTTCCATTAAGCTAGTTGACTAGTCTATGCAATCAATCAATTGATTTTTGTCAAACTTGGTTTTTTTAGGTTGTTTTTCAAATTATTCTCAACATATTGATCGATTTATTCTATTGAAAAATTATTATTGCCTAATCTTTATTCTTAGAGGATTAATTAATTAAATCATTTGTATCAGTCACAATATAACAATGTTATCAAAACTAGACTAAAATTGGCTGAACTAATCAAAAACCAATCAAGAATTGCCTAAACTGGCCAAACCAATTAAAACTAAGTCAGATCAATATTCAACTGGTTTTAAATTTTTTTTAGATTCTTTCTTGTTTTATCCTGGACAGATTTAGGAAAAGAAAACTGAAATCAAAAGGTAATAGAAGAAAGATGTTGAAATAGAGGAAAGTTTAAAGAAAATAACATATAATAGAAACAAAAGGCATGTACTTGACTATTTTCACTATTTGTTCTTTATTTTACTTCATCTCTTAATAGTATCTCTCTCAAATATCAAGATATTTCACCAAAGTTACTCATTTATCTTCATTAATATTTAAAATTAATAATTGGTAATATTCTAAAATATAAACTTTAAAAAATGTATATTTAATTATTATTTATTCAACAATGATTTAATCATAGTTAAATCATAAACTAATAAATCTACCAATTCAATAACTAAATCAATTTTAAAATCATTGCGGTATAACGACTTGCATAGAAGATTAATGTCATTGGTGTTTTTCAATAATAAATTAAGTGCGATGGTGATATTATATTTTTATTTCAATGGGAAGACAAGTATGAAAGATGGAATCGAAATTACTAAAATAAATGAATTTAGTTATGCCTTTTTCTTTTATCACACATAAAAAGTACAAGTTAGAAGCAATTGCATATTGCATAATAATGAACAAATTAATTAATCTCAAAATTTTTACAAATTATTATGTCATATGCATCTAGAAGGTGATTTTTTTTTATAAGTAAAAGAAAAGACTATCAACTTTTTTATAAGTTCTGCACTTCTGTAAAAGGGGTTAAATTAGTAGTCAATGAAAAACAATATGAATTAATTTATGTATCTAGAAAGATTTTGTCGAAATTCAATAGCATGCATTTTAGTTTCAATATCAAAAGATATTTCATCATCTTGCACTACAAAAAAATAGAATTTTAGTGGCAACTTTTAGTGACGGTTAAAAAAAGTCATCGCTCAAAATATATTTTTAGTAACGACTTTATTAGGTCGTTACTAAAAACTGTCGCTAAAATACTCTTCTTTATTTTAGTAAAACCTTTAGTGGCGATACAGAAAAGGATGCCATTAAAGTTCTTTTGGGACAAAAAAATATTACTACAAAACATTTTTTTGTGACAACACTAATATGTTTGTCACAAAATTTTGTCATTAAAAGTGATTTTTTGTGATGACATTTGGTTGTCACTAATTTAGTCACCACTAAAACTTTACCAATTTTTTTTATCCAAAATTTTTTGTGCCAAAACTTTTAGTGGCATATAGTCACCACTAAAAGTCACTTTTAGTGACCACTACTATAAGTTGCCATTAAAAATTTGACTAAAAAATATTTTCTTTAAGGATCAAAAAATTTTTGCACTAAAACTTTTAGTGGCAAGCTATGGAGTTTGCCACTAAAAGTTTGGCAACATTTTTTATATGTTAATGCCATCATTGGGGCTTGAACTAAAAACCTTGAAGGAAATTGTTAACATTTTAGTTGATTGTATCGCAAGCTTCTTTTAATTATATTATGCATTACTTAATATATATAATCTTTTAAATAAAATAATGTAACAAAAAATTATTTATATATATATATATATCATATATGTAATATATAAAAAAAACAAAACTAATATATATATACTATATATAAGTATAATTATATATTTAATTTGGTTAAATTTTTTATTTCATAAATTACTTTTTTTAATTTATTATTTTTAATTCATTTGATTTTTTTTAATGATAGTAAAATTTTAATATAATTTGATAAGCCCATAAGTTTAATATTAAATATTCTTAAATTTTGATCGTAAGTAATTTTTATTTTTTAATTAAAAATAACATCTTAAACATTTTAAAAAGCATGCTATTAGTAATTATACTTAAAATTTATTAAAATTCATTTATTATCTCATATTTTTAATATATAAATTTTAAGAAATATATTTAATTATCATCAGTTTAACCATAATTTAACTATGATGAGATTAATGAACTCTAAGTAGGTGCCTTCACCAATTTAATGACCAGTCTAGTCTTAAAATATTTGCATTTTTAATATTTATTCCTTTATAATTTAATATTGTATGATGAAATATTTTTAAAATTATATATCTATATATCATTTTTTTAAACAATTTTATAAAGAATTAAAAAAAATACCTAATCTAATCCTATTTTTTTTCCTCCTTACTTCTAACCACAAATTATATCTATGTTCTCTCCTTTAATACTGATTCACACCCACACTCTTCTCTTCTCTCTTCATTTAGCTTTTCTTCTTCAATCTTCATATCTGCACGTTATAATATCTTTCTTAGAGGGCTTAGGGAAGACTATCTTGTTTTGGCTAGTAAATGCAGTGAAGTAGTTGAAAGATCTCAGTAATGCAATTTAAGGAATTTCTTTTTAATTATATTTTTATCAAGTTTTAGGAGCTATGTAATACCTTAGCCTTTTGAGCCTTTCCATTTTATCTCAAGCCTTAATTAAAAGAATTCAATGGAAAACATGATAAATAATGTTATTTAATTACGTTATATAAGGTCCAAAATTTTCTTTTCATGCGTTATGGACCATATGAACCCATTAATATCATTTTATATTTCTAACACATCCATACAAAGTTATAAATATCATAAAACATCTCATATATCTTGGGCTTGGAACCATATATTACATAAACGAGATTTTGGCCTCGGGTTCACTATCCTAATTTATTGATATGAATTTTGAAAATTCATAACTAATTTTAAAAAAATTGAAATCAAGCAAACCATACCATTTTGGAATGCTGTGGATGTTTACTAATGGGTAAAAATAATTTCAAACCACATAAACATCAATTGGATTAAGAAAAATAATAGAACAGTATCGAAGGTCTATCTGGGATAGTAGTACTATCCTCTAACTTTAAAAATCAAGTTCTCTTTTTACAATACTCCAAATGGAATGATCTCAATGGCTACGGAAAGATTATAGTGTCTAATTTATTCTTGTAATATTTCATAGATATTGGACTTTGTTTGACCTATGAGTGACATAGAGGAATCAACTAACTATATGAACAGTGCTATCACCATTTCTACATAATTTGGATGATTTTGAAAAATTATAATAAATTTTTTAGAGCTCTAAATTGAGTGCTCTTTAGCTCCATGAAAATCCCTAGATGAGATTTACTTCTTAGCTAAATTTCATGGAAAAACTCATTCATTTAGTTAAACTTAGTTTAGCTCAAGATTTGGTCAATTTTGAAGTCCAAAATGATTCTTTAACACACCATCTTATGGTTCCATAGCCACTTGGGCACATCCAAAAGCACCATTACAAACTAGGGAAGCATTTCAAATGGTTCAAATTATCATAGAGCTCAATCTTACCATACTACTTACATTTATACACATGCATACATAAGCTCTTGGGTGGCAAAAACTTACATTTACATGCATTTAGCTTTAAGATTGATACCTACATCATAATTATATACATTCAAGTTTGTTCAAATGGTTACATCTCATATACATCATATGGATATAATTCTTGACATCAATATGCTATTAACACATCTATTTCTCTACTCTTTTGTCAAAGTGCCATACTTCAAGACCTTTGGCCTCCATTCTTGAATCCTCTTAGTTCACCTAGGAACAATTAGGCATATGGAGAGGAAGAGTGAGATTCAAAGAATTTCAATAGCTCTTTAATCTTTTAGACATACATAATGGATGCTAAAACATGTCAAAGAATGCATGTATGGCATATAGGTTACTAGTGAACATACATAAAACATTTTTCATGTCCAATAAACTCATAAACAACATACATAGGCTCTCAAGGGCATTGCCCTAACCTCACCCATTTTCCTTGGGACTTTTGAATTTGCTTCATCCATTTTCAAGGAATTTTTGACTAAGCCTCATTTTTCTTCAGTCTTTTGGCTTTGTCTCACCTAATTTTAGGGACTTTTGGCTCATCCTCTCACCTTTACTAAGGGACTTTTGGCTTCACCATACCCATTCTACCCAAAACACATTCATAAACTCATTTTAATATGCATAATGGTACCATAAGTAAGCAATAGGTAAAAATATTTCTCATAGCTTAAACATACATACAAACACTTAAAGACAAATAAACATTAAAGGAATGCATGGGAGAAAGGTTAAAGAGCTACCTTGAAGCTGATGTCGCACACTTTTTCCTTAAATTTGCCTTCCCCTTTTTGGCCAGGCTTATGGAATTAGGTGACACTTGATTCCCTCGGCCTAGACACATCACATGAGTCATATTTAAGTCATTGGAACAAGCTTTAGCTTCTCACAAGCTTTATGTTAAGCTACTTTCTCATATAACCTCATTATGGATCCATTAAAGACACAATGAAGTAACCTTTGGATTTCATGATCTTGGCTCTCATTTCTCACATAATTCTAGTCTTTTCACTTCATTTAGATTCCTTGGAGTTATCACCATTTCATTCTAAGGAGCCTACACATTAGTTGATTCCTAATGTCTTAAAATGGAACCTACACCTCCATCTCACAATCCATGTTTTATAAATTTTTTCAAGGCCTCCTTTGATGTTCTTATATCATATCTAGTCCCATTTTAACCTTAGAAAAATTTAAAACACTCTTTAGGTCCTCCAAGCCTCCTTGGCTGAGACTAGCACATAATATGGAGCCCATGGATTTTTGAAATTTTTTTTGAAGGGAATGACACTTGAGAGGCTTCCTAGATGTCTTAAGAACTCAGTTACACTATTAGACAACTCAAATTACTACTATGAAGCTTTATCTTGGCCTAGGTTCAACTAAATCTCTAGGTTTTGCATTTTGTTGTTTATAGGTTCTTTTTAAGTTCTAATTGCTCCATGTGGTTCCTTTTGCCTCAATACCTCATTTCTTATCAAGTTTAGGTTAAGATAAGGTCTCTAATATCTCCCCCATATTCTGATCAAAATAGAGAAGGTGAAAGGAAGACAAGAAGAAGCATGAAAACCATGATTTCCTTCTCTTATTTACAATCTTTTCAAAGGCACTTTGTTATGCTTCCAAGAACTCTTGCAATTTCTACCCTTTCCTTATTGAACTAGCCATTAAACATGTCCATATTAATCAACAATACCATAGGAGAAGAGAGGAGAAGGAGAAGAAGAGGTTTAGTAAAGGAAAGAGCATGAGAAAACTAAGGAGATATTACACTTTTAAAGCTTTCTCTTCTTCCCTTAACTCCCCTTCTTGGTGTGCCACTTAAGCTATAATGTCTAGTTTTTGTTAAACAACGGAAACAGATGTGTTTTTCAAAGTAAGCTTATTGGAATGAGTTATTTAAGACAAAAAAATAGAATAAATTTTTAAATAATGAAAAATGAAGATTTGAGCTCTAAGTTGCCTAGAAACTAGGGCCACAGTGATTCAAAAAATTTATCAAAAGGCCAGTAACATTTTCATAAATAAGTGTAATTTTGGAAAAAAAAATAGAAATGATTTTTAAATGAAAGTTTTGAGTTCTCTGGGGTTCTCAAAAGCCCTGAAAACTATGGGAAGCCCCGGGACAATTAAAACCCCTCTGGTGGATGTTTTCTAAGATCAGCTGACCCAAACTCTGACCAATTTATTTAGGTAGGTTTTAGCTCCAATTTGAGTGATTCTAAAAGCATTCTACTAAATTGGGAACCTAAATTTCATAATAGAAAAGAAGATTCTCAAAAAGGAGCTAAAATGAATTAAAAACGAAAATGCCAAAAATGAGGGACAAAATGAAAATTTTGTAATTGTTATTTCTTGAAACTTCTTTAAGAAGCACGTTCCACTTCTCCTTCACTTTTAGACCGATTTGTTCTACCCAAAAACCAGAGGAAATTCAAGAGGCCTAGGCACACAAGATAATGGAGGAAGAAGGAGAAAACCAAGGCAAGGAAGGTAAGAATACTTAAGAATTTTCATATCCTTCTTTTTTGAAACTTGTTCCTCTCCTCTCAAGCCTCCTTTTTATGGTTTTAATAGGAATTTTGGTGCTATTTTTATGGCAGAACAAAGAGGGAAATTTCAAAATTGGAGAGAGCAAGCCAAACAAAGGAAGAACCTCCTTGAAAGGACTTAATTCAAGGTAACTTTCTTGTAAGATGTTGCTTCTATTTCTTTAGTTTCTTCTCCCATATTTCAACCAAAATAGACCCAAGGGGAGGGAAGGGTTTTTGTTCAAGAACCATCAAGAATTAGTGAGATTAAGTTAGAGGAAGATGGAAGATACCAAGAAATTTTAAGAAAATTCATTAAACTAGAAGTTGGAAAAGTGTAAAGCACTTAAGGGAATTGTAAAAACTGATTTAGTCCATGAGTTCCTCTAGCTATTTAAGTGTTTCCTTGAACTTCTAAAACTCTTAACAACCTCCCTAAGTGGTCCCCCCATCAAGGAAAACTCAAGAAGCCATTAAACCCTTTTAATGCTCTATATTTCGGCCAAGCAAGGATAGTATAGCTAGGGAGAGTTTTAAATTTTTTCAAGCCCATTTTTGAGTCATATATGATGAGTGAAAGTAAAGAGAAGCCTTGGAAAAAATTTAGGAAGCTTAAAGAATGAGTTGGTGCTTTAGGTTCCATATTATGACCTAAAGAAGCAACATGTAGCTAGGCTCTTGCTTTTAATTGTGTGATGACTCCAAAAGACTTAAAAGGAGTTAAGAATCATATTTGAAGGGAACGAATAGACCTAAAATTTATTTGATGAGTGTTGCTTCATTAGGTGCACTTATGGAACCATAATGAGGTTTATAGATCAAGTTAGAATTCAACCAAGTTATGTAGCTTTAGAATTGAGTTCATGAACCTAATTAGCTTCTATGAATTGTTTCTAGGCCAAGAGAAAGCATCCTCACACGTTTGTGTGTGAGAGGCCGAAAGAGGGAATATTCTTTCAAAAGGAAAAGTGTGTGGTTGCTTTTAAGGTAACTCTCTCTATCTTCTCTCATGCATGGATGTGTACTTAGCTTGCTTAGAATATGTGTATGTGTATTTTCAAGCCATGAAAAGTATACTAGCATGATTTCATATGCCATGATTTCATGATGACATATTATGTTTCTAAATGATGTAATGATATTTATTTGGATTTGCTTGAGTGTGGAGAGGCTAAGAACTCTTAGCCATAGTGAGGGTAAGCCAAGAACCCTTAGAATTGGTTGAGATAAAGTAAAGAAGTCTTCCAAAATGAGATGGACTCCTAAGAACAAAGTTGAGTCCAAAAATCTCTTAAAGAATGGGTGAGGCAAGTTCAAAATCCATGAGGAAAAGGGTGAGGTCAATCCATCCACTTGACAAGCCCTTGGATGCTTTGTATGACTTATGCACATGTCAAGCTTGCTTCTTGAATGTTCATGTCATCTATTATATCCATGCATGCATTTTCAAGACCTGCTTTGCATATATTATGTGTGACTGAATAGGAGATGAGCTATTGGGATTTTTTGAATCTCATTCCCTCCTCTCCAATGATCTAATATGCTAGGTGGATCCAAAGAACAAGGCAATGGGAGCCAACCACATGAGAGATGAAGGAATGACGTTAAAATGTGGAAATTTTGCTACTTTAAGGCCATAAAAATGGCATATATTGTAATCCATAGTTGTACATGTTTTATGAAGTCATGAATATGTATAAATGTGTTGATATATCATGTATAAGTGAGAAATTATGGCATGTGGATACTAGAATGTAAAATAAGATTGTTATGTCAATGTAGCCTCTTGAATGATGTTATGAAAATATGCATAAATATGGGTGAGATGGCCAAAATGAGATGCATGGGGGTTGGAACCATTTGGGCAGCTCACAAGTCCTAATTATACTTTTAGACTTGCCCAAGAGATGCCAAATCTCAAGGAAAACCATTTAGACATTTTGGTATCCCATATGGAGCCAAATTTCATCAATTTAGAATCACTTTTTATCCAAATAATCTCTTCTTGATCTAATATTTGGTATGAAATTAGAGCTTGTTGAGATATTTTTGGAAAGACAAAGAACATAATTTTTGGAGGTCTACAGAATATTTGATGAATTTTCAAAGTTGATAAATTTTCTGGTTTTGGTCATGTCAATGTTCACTCAAATCCGAAAATGAAATCTGTCACACAGGGCTCAAATGATGTTCAATTGCTACAAAATTTTATAAGTAGAAACTAGATGTCTAGAGAGGGATATATGAATTTTCAATGAATATGTCCAGTATTAGGAACTCCACCCGACCTCAGTTATTGTTTGATTGAGTTTCGAGGTCTAGACATGCCTAAACTGGTCTGGAGTTATTTTTTCCCTCTATCTAACATCCACAGATTTCTAGATTGGTATCATTTGCATAGATTGAAATTTTTTGAAATTAATTGGACATTTTTGAAATTTGATGCAGAATTATGTGATAACACCAGTGGATAGCTTAACATCTGGATCATTTCGAATATCAAATGGCTTCTATGTTAGATTTTATGATTTGGACATATTTTTAGCATAAAGTAGACATATGTAGATTTTCAGAATGGCTAAGATTGCATGATTTTAATTTTTCTAGAATTAGTTATGATTTTCCAAATTTGGTGACAGAAATGAGCAAAATTTGGTCGAAAATGAATATGTATATTTCATGCTTCCTTTCGAGTTTTTTGAGATGTAGGACACTTTTGATGATGCAAATGAGTTGTATTCATGTAATTAAATATGAAAATGTGTTGTATGAGTCCACATAATCCACGTAACACCGAATAAAATTTTTATATACAACGCAGCGCTAAAATAATCAATATTTTTATTGCTTTTTCATTGAAAACTTATATGATTCATGGAATTAAGTTATTTAAAGTCATGAAATGAGCTAGAAATTATGGTATTACACAAGCTCCATTGGAATTTGTTTGGACCAGAAGCAAATTGGTGGAGAGAGCTGGAATAGAATGGGATATGATTTATAAGCCTATGAGTCCATTTAAGCAACTTTTGAAATTTACCTTTTAGTCCCTATTCTTGGTTTTATCCAATTAGGCTCATTTCAACTCTTTTTTGAGAATAGTCTTTTCTATTATAAAATTTAAATCCTCTAACTTAAAAAATGCCTTTGGAATCACTCAAATTAGGTTTGAAACCATTCCGAATAGTTTGGTCAAAATTTTAATCAACTGACGCCCGAAATCGCTCATCGGAGGAGTTTTAATTGTTCTAGGGATTCCTATGGTTTCAAGGCTTATGAGAATCTCAAAAAGCTCAAATTTTTTGTTTAAAAAGCTCTCTTGTGGTTTATTCAAAATTGTCAAAAATTACAAAAATGCCCCAACTTTCTTTCACAAACTTTTCTATCTCATCTGGCTCGGGTTTAAGGGCAACTCAAATATCAAATCCTCATTTTTTATTTTTTAGAATTTTCTCCTAATTTTTTTTGGCCTCAAATTATTTCATTTGAGAGACTTCCTTTTATATCTAGTGAGTTTCGTGCATTTACAGAGAACTAGGATGTTACAAGCTATATAATCATTAATTAAATATAAAAAACCAAATAGATAATTTTTTATAATCATTTAATTTCTAATTAAAAAGATAATTACAAATTTATTATAAATTTGCGCATCATTTATTAAAATTTTAATAATTATCTTATAAAATAATATTAATGTAATTTAAATAATCTTAAAGAATATATTTATCACTTAAACTATATTTTTATTTATATATCAATTATCAATTATTTCTTTTTATTCATTCTTTATCCAAGTTTATGAGCTATCTAATTATTAATCAATAATAAAAAAATCAAATAGATAATTATATTATAATTATTTAAGTTCTAATTAAAAAGATAACTACAATTATTAATTTTCTTAATAAATTTGTCCAATATTTATTAAAATTTTAATAATTATTTTATAAAAGTTCATATTAATTTATTTTAGATAATCTCAAATAATATATTTATCATATTAACTTTATTTATTTCTAGATTAATTATTAGTAGTTTTTTTTAATTATTCTTTAGAGTTATATATATACATTATGTTTTTACTAAAAATTTGAGAATTAGAACTTCAAAATTATTATTTTCCTTTGATAGCTTTACAAAGAAAACATGTTGTATGTTTATAAATAGAGAAAAATTTAATTTCTTATTAAAAATAATTATAAATTTATGAAATAAATTTTTATAATATGTATTAAATATTTAAAAATATAATATCAAGGACACCTTAACCACTTAAATTTTTACATATTTTCTTAATTTTATTTCTATTATATTTATATATGGTAATAAAAAAGAAATAAAAATAAATTTGTACAATATTTATTAAAATTTTAATAATTATCTCATAAAAAATAATATAATATTAGTTTAATTCAAAGGATCTCAAAGAATATATTTATCAATTAAGCTAATTTTTTATTTATATATCAATTATTGATATTTTTTTCTTTATCTAGTTTTATAAATTATATAATTATTAAAATTTTAATAATTATCTCATAAAAATTAAAATTAATTTAATTTGGAGGATTTCAAAGAATATATTTATCAGTTAAACTATTTTTAATTTATATATCAATTATTAAGAGTTCTTTTTTATTCATTCTTTTTTTCTTTTGGAAATCAATGTTGAGGCTCAAGTCCATAAAAAGAAATTACCTAAACCTATGATGAGCAACTCTCTAAAGGTCAATAGTTAGAAGAGGAATACAATCATCACGAGGATTATACAGAATATGAAAACCAAGGAGAAGGGAACTAGCAAAATTAGCATGGGTGTTGTAGTTTACAATTATAAGATAAGGCTGATTATTACCATCAAGTTTGTTTACAAGCTAGTCATTAGTAAAAAATGAAAAATAAACCAAATACATAATTCTATTTAATTTTTTAGTTTCTAATTAAAATGATAATTATTAAAAGATGGATATAATAGAAATTAAATTGCAAATTTTAAATTAAGAGTTAAATAATATTTAGTTAGAGATGACATAATATTTTGACTATCATAAGATATATAATTTTTTAGTGTTATAATTTGTTGTTTAAGATTACAAAAAATAGCAGATTTTTATTTCTAATTTTTTATTATTAAAATAAAATTTTAAATTGTAGAATTCAAACATCTAAGATTTAAAATTTAAGATTTAAAAACTAAATAAAGAGAGTAAAAAGATATTTAAATAAAAATTGATAATAAGATTGAGAATGTAGAATATGGATTTGTAAGAAAAAGAGAAATAATAACCTAAGATAAGCAACTCCCGTATTTAGAAGGGCAATGCAACCTTGAGGAGGAATATTATACGGAACATGAAAAACAAGGGGAATGAAATCAGCAAAGTTAGTAAGCGAATTTGTGCTTCCATTAACTTTTTAGATGTAATTGATTGTAACTTCCCACTAGAGAGACAAGCACCTTCTGAGATCCAAAACAAAACTAAAGCAGCAGTGTTGTGGTGTACAACCATTTAAGATAAGGTTGATTGCTACCATCAAGGCTGCGTACAAGATAATTATTAGTCAAAAATGAAAAATAAATCAAATACATAATTCTATTTAATATTTTAATTTCTAATTAAAAGGATAATTATTGAAAGATGGATATAATAGAGATTAAATTACAAATTTTAAATTAAGTGTAAAAAAAATATTTAAATAGAGATGATAGAATATTTTGACTATCATTAGATAATGTCTATCATAAGATATATATATATATATATATTAATTTGTTATTTAAGATTAGAAACAATAGTAGATTATTATTTTTAATTTTTTAAATTAAAATTTTCAATTATAGAATTCAAACATTTAAGATTTAAAAACTAAATTAAGAGAGTCAAAAAAATATTTAAATAAGTTTGAGAAAGTAGAATATGGATTTAGTAAGAAAAAAAGAAATAATAATTGTAAATCAAAATTTTAAATTTTAAAATTCATATATCTAAGATTTGAAATTTAAGGCTCCAAAAACTTATAGGATAATATTTTAAATTTATTACAAATTAGCCAGAATTAATTTAAACTAACATGTTTAAACTAATTATTGATTTTTGTAATTAATTATAACATATCTTATTTATAGATATAACTAAATTAGATTTTTCAATTTTAAATACAAAATTATTTGATAAAAATTAAAATTTTTTATTAATTTTATATCTTCACACCTCTTAATTAAGAAACTCATTATCTTAGTTTAAATTAATAGCAAAGAAAGTCATCCATCCCTCACCTTTCCCTCTAACCATATTAACTACATTAGTAAATAATTATAAAATAAATTAATAATTGATATATAATACAAAAATAATTTTTAGATAACTATTAATATAAATATATCTAAATTATTAAATACTTATTAGATTAAAGATAAATATTAATCTAAAACAAATTCATATTAAATGAAATAAAAAATAAATTAAAATAAACTGCTATTAATCAATATACAAATAAAAAATCGTTTTAGTGATTTAATATAAATTTTGAGTTTCTTTAAATTAAATTAATATTAATTTTTATAATATAATTATTAAAATTTTTAAAATAATTTAATATTCTATACTACAATCTTCTCTTTTGATCCATTAATTTTCTTTATTCAATATCCTCTTTTAAGTTAATTTAATTTTTTTAAGTATTTTACTATATAAAATTAAATTGCAATGTTTTAAGTATTTCCTCCCTTTTCTTTTTTAGTATCCAAGCCCTTGTGCCCTCCAAATTTTTGCATTCTAAAATTTGAAATCCCTTTATATTTCTTCTTCTTCAGGCATTTTCCCATTCTCCCACAAAAATAAAAAACCTTAGCAGGCATCTTCCATCTTCATCTTTTTATTTTTGATTGAGGCCCAAAGATGAAACACAAAAGTGAGCAAGACAAGGAGGATAATGGGAGGAAGATGATTAATCATCATCGTGAAGCTTCTCTCTCACCTTCTCCATCAACAAATCAAGTCTCCATGATAGAGGGTATGGTTTCTATCACATCATAGCAAGATATCACCCAAAATATATTACAAGGGGCATTTATGTACCATTTTAACCAATTTACCATTTTTAATAATGGAAATAACTGATACGTAAGGCCAAAATAATTCATTAATAGAAAAATAAACCATATGAGCTTACCAAATATAATAACTATTCTCACCACATTTATTCAACCATGAATAACATATTTGGAAGCTCAAAATCAAATGACGAGCCATATTCTACAAAATCATATCACCACATGCACTTAGCCATGGTGCCCATTAGTTTCCTTTAGCCTAAGTGGGTTCAAAATTTAGTTAAATGGGCCATATGGCATTACCAACACTTTCTTTCATCTATAATATACTCAACCATAGCAAATCATCACAATTTATCACACAAGTTTTTGGTTGGAAGCCATTTTCCTCAAACCAGAATTTTTTGGCCTCGGGTTCCAAAGAAAGTTTATTGATATGAAGTTGGAAAATTGATAACTAATTTTAGAAAAATTGAAATCAAGCAAATGATACTATTCGGGAAAGCTGTAAATGTCTACTTTCAACTAAAAATATTTTTCGATCAAGAAAATGGCATTTAGCCCACTAAATTCAATGATACAGTACTGGAGGTTGAGCTGCATTACTGTCACTAACTTCTAATTTCAAAAATTCATATCTCCCTCAATATAAATCCAAATGAGGTGCCTTAGTGGCTATAGAAAGCTATGATGTCTAGTTTATGCTTGTAAAATTTCATATTCATTGGATTCCATTTGGCTTATGAATGACAAAGGAAAAAAAAACTGATAATATAAACAGTACATACCAAATCTACATAATTTTCCCAATTTTGAAAAATTATAATAAATTATCTTGAGCTCCAAATTAGGTGCTCTTTAACTCTGTAAAAAGCTCTAGATGAGACCTATATTCATGCCAAATTTCATGCTAAGACTAGTTCATTTGGTTAGAATTTGGTTTGGCTCAAGAATATGGCACTTTTGGTACTATAAAAGGGTCAAATTGGTTTCAATTGATCTCCTAACCATTCCACCACCAATTGAGCACGTTTATAAGTATAAACACATCATGTATAAACTTCTCAAGTGGTCCAAAACATTATAAATCATAAACTCACCCTTCCACATGCAAACGTAAACATTCAAGAATGGGCTCCTAAGTGGTCAAATCACATTTTCTCATTCATTTGGCTTCTACTTTGGTTCATACACTATATTTACATACTTTTATATTTGCTCAAGGGTTTACATCTCAAAAATAGTTCATACATACAAAATTTGACATTTAATTACATCAAGAGCTATACTAATATCAAAGTATGGCCAATCATGGTCCTTGGCTCCCATTTTTGTCTCCTTGAGCTCCACTTAGACATAGTGAGATGAAAGAGGGAAGGAGGTGAGATTCAAAGAATCTTAATAGCTTAAACACTCTTTCAAGTAAGCAAATAAGATATATAATCATGTCAAAGAATACAAACATGCTATAAACACTTTCAAGAATCATTCAATTTATAATTTCCATGCCATACAAACAAGTCAAAACTAAGAACAAGCTTTAGGGACTTTAGGTCTAGCGTCACCCCATTTTTAGGACTTTTGGATTGGTCTCACCTTTTGTCTAGGGAATTTTAATTTAGCCTCACTCATTTTTAAGACTTTTCGTCTTGTCTCACCTATTCCTAAGAACTCTTGGCTTCACCTTACCCATTTCAAGGGACTTTTGGCACAACCTTACCCATAAAGAGCAAATCATATTATAAAAGCAAATCAAGAAGCATAATGGTACCATAGCAATGACACAACATCAAATGGCATGTCTCATGATGCAAATACACACACAAGCATTCAATGACAATCATATAACCAATAAATGTATGCAAGAAAGAGTTGAGAGTTACCTTGGTGTTAGAAGATAATTTTCTTCTTTACTTTCTTTACTTTCTTGGCTTGGCCTCACACCCACACTTAGGAGGGACTTGATTCCCTTAGCCTAGACTTATTTAATAAGACACAATTCAATCATTGGAACTAACTTTAACCTCACATAACCATTACATAAACTCACTTTCTTATATGACACTAATATAATTCCATACAAGGCATAATAAAGCAACTCATATAATTTAAGATCTTGGCTCTAATTTCTCACTCAATCTAAGTCACATGATTCCATTCAAACTCATTGGAGTCATCTCCAACTCTATTCAAGGAGCCTAATACCAAGTTGCTTCTTTATGCATAATGGAACCTAAAATTTTTAACTTTTAAAATATAGTTTTTAAATTCAGACTAATGATTCCTTTGGTATCTATAATTCATATCTAGACTATTCTTAACCTTATAATCAAGAAAAACTCTCCCTAGGTGTGCTATTCCCTTCATGGCTGAAACACACATGCACACTTGCACCCATGAAGCTTCTTTCATTTCCTTAATGGAGCTTCCTAGATGTCTTGAGAACTCATTTATACTCTTAGAAATCTTAAATTACCATTAGAAAGTTTCCTAATTGCCAAGGAGCAACCAAAACCCTAAGAGCTACAAGTTATTTTATTTTGATTCCTAATTGTTCCACTTGGTTTTCCATACCTCAAAACCTCACTTCCTACTAAGTATTAATCAAAATAAGACCTCTAACATATGTCCCTAAATTTGGCCAAAATAGTAGAGGTGGGAAGAAGCCAAGAAGAAGTATGAAACCATGATTTTTCACCTTGTTTACAAGCTTTTCCAAAGTTTCCTTGCTATGCTTCCAAGAGCTCTTGCAATTTCTCTCTTCTCCCTACTGAACCAGCAACCAAACATGTCCATATTAATCAACAAAACCATAGAAGAAGAGAGGAGAAGGAGGAGAAGAGGTTTAGTAAAGGAGAAGACAAGAGAAACTAAGAAAATCTTATACTTTTTGCCTTGAATCTCCTTCCCCTGATTCCCCCCTTGTGTGTGCCACTCTCAAACCTCATGGATTCTATTTAGACCAGATGCAAATCAGTGGTGAGGGCTAGAACAAATTGGGACATCATTTATAAGCCAAAGGGTCCATTAAACAACTTTTAAATTTTGTAATTTAGTCTCTCTTCTTAGTTTTGTCCAATTGGGCTCATTTGAACTCCTTTTTGAGAACCATATTTTCTATCATAAAATTTAGATTCTATAACTTATAAAATGGCTTTGGTTTCACCCAAATTGGGTTTACAACCATTTTGAACAATTCGGTCAAAATTTTGGTCAATCAACAGCTGAAATAGTTCACTAAAGGGGTCTTAACTATTCCTAGGGTTTTCATGGTTTTCAAGGTCTTTGAGAACCCCAAAAAATTCAAAATTTTTATTTAAAAAGCTCTCTTATGAGTTTTTCAAATTTTTTAAAAATTACAAAATTACCCTATATTTTTTCGTAATGTTTTCCTAGCTCTCTTGGCTTGGTTTTTCGAGCTACTCAAGCCTTAAATCTTCATTTTTATGGATCTAGGTTATTAGTCAAATTTCATTTAGCTTTAATTCTTTCTATTTAGAGGACCTCCTTTAGAAATTCCTTTAGTTTTAGATATTTTTCAAATAATCGGGTATTACAACTTCACTTGCTTTTGATTCTTATTAGATTCTCATCTTCTTCCTCTTTCTCTTTCAATTTCTTAATACTTGATTTTTCCTTAAACCATATAAGTAATGAGGTTTGAGAAGATTAAGAAGCTTAATGCTGAGCTTAGTAGATATAAAGAATAAATCAAGAAAACAAGGCCTAATCCTGCACAAGAAACAATCAAAGTTAAAGCAACATATGTTCTTAAGCAAAAACCAATGCAAATCGATTTATTCCTTATTTACTTAGTCAGTTTATTGCAATTTTATTAGCAAATTGATTTAGCTAACTAAACCATGTTTTTGATTCTTTATCGAAATTTCATTTCTCTTAATAAATTTTTTTTAGATGTTAGCAGAAATAATTCCTTTATCTACACAACTTGATTGATGAAATCCATGAGAGTGAACAACATTACTTGTTAGTGTTTCAAGTAATGGAGGTGAACTCTCAGTCGCACTTGCACTGGGTGTTGACAGATGACAACTTAAAAAAATGGCCATCCCTTAATGAACCCAGAAAAAGGAATTGGAATCGGTCTTACAAAGCAAAAAAAAAAAAAAAGCCTTCACTTGTCTTCATACTTGAAAACATGGTTTCTATTATTGGTGAGTCTTAGAGTTACATAATATTAATCTTTGTTTGGAATCATTATAATACCCACCTTAATCTACTATTGGTTTCATCTCCTTTTTGTATTTTTGCAGTGCATCCAACCTGTTAAACAAGTTGTCTAAGACATGCATGGTGTGTTCTTTCTCTTATCTTGGTAATCCATTTTCTAATTTTTTTTTGGAATTGGGATTCTATTTTGTATTTTGTTTTTGAAATTGTGTATATATATATATATCTATGATTTTCAATATGCTTGTGGTTATGGCTGGGAAAATAAGGGATTCTATTTTATTGTAAGATGGATTCATATATTAATTGAAATCATGTTTCATCATTTTTTTCTCATTTGAAAGACTTTAGAAACAAATCCAACAATCAGTTGCCATGTAATACCCGCTTATTCTAAAATGCTCTAATTACTAAAGGAGGTCTCCTAAATAGAAAGATTTGAGGCTAAATAAAATTAGGATAATAATCTAAAAAATTAAAAGTGAGGATTTGAGACTTAAGTTACTCAGAAAACTGAGCTAGAAGAGCTAGGAAAACTTTGCAAAAGAATGTGAGGTATTTTCATAAGTTTTGAAACTTTTGAAAAACTCACAGGAGGGCTTTTTAAATGAAAATTTTAAGGTTTTTGGAGTTCTCAGAGGCCCTAAAACCATGAAAACTCATGGAATAGTTAAAACCCTTCTAGTGAGTAATTTTAGCTATTGGTTGATTAAAATTTTAACCAAATAGTTCAAAATAGTTTTAAATTCAATTTGGATGAAACCAAAACCATTTTATGAATTAGAGGACCTAAATTTTATGATGGAAAAGACAGATTTAAAAACAAAGTTGAAATGAACCCAAACATTAAAAACTAAAGATGAGGGACTAAATTGCAAAGTTGTGCAAATGGACACTTGGCCTTCTTAAAAACGTCCCAGATCTGCCCTCTCTCATGATCGACTTATCTTCACTCCAAAATAGATCCAAGAGCTACTCTTTAAGGTGAACAAAAGGAGAGGCCAAGGAAGGAAGAAGAAGCTTTGAAAAGTGTAAGAATCCTTTAGTTTTTTATGTCTTCTCCTTTACTAAACTTCCTCTCTTCCTTTTCCTTTCTTTGTGTAATACCTTAGCTTCTTTAGCCTTTTCATTACTTTGCCAAGGTTTTACTTATGCAACTTCAATCATTTTTCAAGGAAAGCAATATATTTAATGTATTATTTTTGCATTGCGTAAGACTTTAAAATTTTGTCTTTTGCTCCATGGACCCCATGAACTCCTCAATATCATGTTTTACCCATAATCCATCCATATAAGTCATAAACATTATAAAACATCACATACATTTTGGATTGGAAGCCATACACTAGAAAAATGAAGAGTTGCCCTCGGGTTTCTAATATAGCTTTCTAGTGCAAATTTTGGAAAATCATAACTATTTCTAGACAAATTGAAATTAAGCAAACCATACCATTATAGAAATCTCTAGATGTCACATAATGATAAAAATAGCTTTAGACTAAAATAGAAGCATTTAACTCACAAAAATTGATGAAATAGTACCAAAAGTTAGGCTACATTATTGGTACTATTATACAACTTCAAAAATTTGGTTCTCCTTTTACAGAGCTCCAAATTAGATGATCTTAGTGCCTATGAAAAGCTTATGGTGTCTAGTTTATTCTTATAAAATTTTATAGCCATTGGACATCATTTGGCTCATAGGTGACGTAGAAACAAAATCTGACCATATGAATAGTGCATCCTACCATTCTGCATAATTTTCCTAACTTTGAAAAATCATAATAAATTATTTAGAGCTCCAAATTAGCTATTCTTTCACTCTATGGAAAGCTCTAGATGAGACTACTTATCGGCCAAATTTCATATGAACACTCATTCATTTGGTTAGAATTTGGTTTAGCACATAATTTGGTCACTTTCATGTTCAAAATGATTCATTAAGGTTTCAAATTGCTTTCTAGATCATCCATGGCCACTTGGAAATGTCCAAAACCCCATTCACAGCCTAGGGAGATATGGCATTTGATTCAAAAGATCATGGAGCTTATTTTGCTATCATACACATTAAAGTAATACACATAAAGGGATCTTGAGTGGTATAAATATACATTCTCATTCATATGACTCCAAGGTCATTATACACATCATATTCACACACATTTAAGTGTGCTCAAGTATCTACAACTTATATACATCCTATATTTACATCATTTGACATCAATATATCTACAAAATGGCTAAAGAACAAAATCCTTGTTAAAGTCTTGGTCTTCAAGGTTAGTGGCCTCCATCCCTTGGCCCATTTGGCTCACCTAAACATAGTTAGATATTGGAGAGAGAAGAGTGAGATTCCAAGAATCTCAATAGTTCTTAATCCTTTCAAACATACATAATGGACACATTTTTAAGTCAAAAGATGTATGCATGAAGATTAAGCCACTAGTAACCATACATAAAACAATTTTTATGTTCAAGAAGCTCAAACATATCGTACATTAGCTCTCAAGGGCATTAGTTTAGCCTCACCCCTTTTCCTTAGGACTTTTAGATTTGCCTCACTCATTTTCAAGGGACTTTTAACTAAGCCTTACTCTTATTGAGACTTTTAGCTTTGTCTTACCAAATCCTAGGGACTTTTGGCTCATCCTCACCCTTGCTATGTGTAATACCATATCTTTCTAGCCTTCTTTATGTAATTAACATGCTCCATAACATGCATTACTTAGGAGTTATAAGAAAATGGGATATAAATAATGAATTAAATTTGCGTTGCACTACATATAAAAATTTCATTCGATGTCACATGGGCCGTATGACCAAATACTATACTTTTCCATATTTAATTACATCAATACAACTCCTTTGCATCACAAAATCATGCCCACAATTCATGGAAACCAAAATGGAGCATAAAATGTGGCTATTTAATTTTGGTTAGATTTTGCTCTCTTTTTGATCAAAATTTAAAAAATCATAACTAATTCTAGGAAGCTATGGATGTCTATTTCACATAAAAATATGTCCAGATCATAACATCCATCATAGAGGGTGTTTGACATCCAAAATGGTCCAAAAGTTAGACTGCATTTTGGAATTGATATAGAATTTTGCAAAAAATTTTGACAATGTCCAATTAATTCCAAAAAAATCTAATTCATGCAAATGATACCAATATAAAAAGCTGTAGATGTTAGCTAGAGAGAAAAAATATCTCCAGACAAGTTCATCAAGCCTAGACCTCGAAATTCAATAGAACAGTACCTTTGGTCAGGCAAAATTTCTAATATTGGACAGAATGTTCAAAAATTCATATCTCCCTCTCTAGACCTCCAAATGAGGTGCTTCTAGTTGGCACAAGTCATTTTGAATGTCTAGTTTCTCTATATAACATTTCATGGCAATTGGACAACATTTGAGCCTTGTGTGATAGAATTCATTTTCGGACCAAATGAATAGTACAGCAGACCAAAACCATAAAATTTGTCAATTTTGAAAAATCATCAAATATCTTGTAGACCTCTGAAAATTATGATCTTTAGCTTCCCAAAAAGCTCTCAATGAGACCTAATTACATGCCAAATCTTAGATCAAGACTAACTCATTTGGCTAAAAAGTGATATAGGGTTCCATTATAGTCAATTTTGGCTCTATATGGGGTACCAAAATTGCCAAATGGTTTTCCCTTGGTTTTGGCATCTTTTAGGCAAGTATAAAAGCACATTTAAGACTTCTGAGAGCTGCCCAAATGGTTCCAAACCTCATGCATCTCATTTTGGCCATTTAACCTACACTTATGCACATTTCTATAAACTCATTCATGAAGCTACCTTTCCCATACATGCTCAATTCACATTCTTTCATTTCTACATCACATAATATCATAATTATATATGTTTCAAGGGTTATAGACCATTTATAATAATAATATACATCATGAAGCATCATTATGGTTTAAAAAGGCAAAAACTAGATATATTGATATCAATCTCCTTCCTTTAATGTTGTTGGCTCCCATTACCCTAGTCACTTGATCCACCTAGCATATTAGATCATTGGAGAGGAGGGAATGAGATTTAAAGAATTCCAATAACTCATCTCCCATTCAATCATACATAACATATGCAAAGTAAGCCTTAAAATTGCATGCATAGACATAATACAAATCATGAGCATTCAAGAAGCAAGCTTAGCATGTGAACAAGTCATATAAGACATTCAAAAGCTCACCAAGTGTTTGGATTGGCTTCACACTTCTCCTCATGGATTTTGGACTTGCCTCATCCATTCTTTAAGAGCTTTAGACTTAA
Source organism: Erythrophleum ivorense (assembly GCA_026724425.1). Taxonomy (NCBI): domain Eukaryota; kingdom Viridiplantae; phylum Streptophyta; class Magnoliopsida; order Fabales; family Fabaceae; genus Erythrophleum; species Erythrophleum ivorense. The sequence continues at coordinate 41,121,008 of JAIUCV010000007.1, forward strand.
CCATACTCTTAGGAGCCCACTTTGCTTTTGGGAGACTCTTTGCTATGTCTCAACCAATCTCAAGGGTTCTTGGCTCATCCTCACCATAGTGAAGAGTTCTTGGCCTCTCCACACTTAAGTAAACTCAACAAACATCATACATTTATTTGAAAACATAATATTACATCATGAAATTATGGCATATAAAATCATGCTAGCATACTTTTCATGGCTTGAAAATACACATACACATATTCTAAGACAAACTAAACATACATCCATGCATGAGAGAAGGTAGAAAGAGCTACCTTGCACACAATCACACACTTTTCCTTGGATTTCAAGCCTCCTCTTTCAGTCACACACTCACAAATTTGTGGAGATGGTTTATATTAGCCTAAATACAATTTATGGGAGCCAATTAGGTTCATGAAATAAACTTTAAGGCCATACAACTTGCTTAGATACTAGATTACTCTATAGGCTCCATTATGGTCCATAAATGCACCTAATGAAGCAACACCCCTCAAATAATTTTTAGGCTCCATTCTTTCCTATCAAATATGATTCTTGACTTCTTTTAAGTCTCTTGGAGTCATCACACAATTAAAACAAAGAGCTTAATATCATGTTGCTTCTTTAGGTCATAATATGGAACCTAAGGCACCAAATTACTTTCTATGAGTTCTAAATTTTTTCTAAGGTCTCCCCTCATATTTAGCCATCATATATGACACAAAAATAGGCTTGAAAAAAATTTAAAACTCTCCCTAACTACTCCATCCATGCTTGCCTGAGACTATGCCCCTTTTTAGCCTCCTTGGAATTTTCTTGGTTTTCTTGAAGGAGGAAGCATGTGGGGAGCATCTTAGGGATCTTAAGAGCTTATTTAAACTCTTAATTAGGCGTAGGAATTATCATATAAAATCAGATTTTAGAAGGTGCACACAAAACCCTAGAATTTGCATCTTGAAATCTAATGATTTTTTGATAATTCCCTTTGCATATTCTTAAACTCCACATTCTTTTTCCTTAGATTCATACTTGGTTCTACCTAAAAATCATCTCCTCTTAGGGTTTTCTCAAGTGGGGAAAAATGGTAGAGAAGGGAACCAAAGATGACAATCATAGGAAGAGAAATTACCTTGTTTTCTTACTTTTTCTCACTTGAATCTTGTGTTCTTTGAGCTCCTCTCTTCAAATCAGAATTTTCCCCTCAATTTCTCCTTTAAAAAAGTTTATAAACTTCATTATAATCATAGGAAACAAAGGAGAATGAAGGAGAAGAGGTTTAGAAGAGAAAGAACATGAAAAGCCATGAAAATTCATACCTTTCTATCTTGAATTTTTCCTCCTTTTCTTCCTCCTCTTATGTGCCTCATCCCTTAGGGTTTTCCTTTATTTTTGGGCAGAACATGGTTGTGCATAATGAAGTGAGAAGAAGGGTGTATCATATATATAGGTGGGAGGAAATTACACTTTTCAAAAATTTCCATTTTGCCTTTTGATCTTGGCATTTTTGTTTCTCCTTTGTTTTAGCTCCTTTTTGAAAATTACCTTTTCAATTATGAAATTAAGGTTCCCAATTTAGTAAAATGCCTTTGGAATCACTCAAATTAGAGCTAAAACCTTCTTGAATGAATCAGTCAAAATTTGAGTCAATTGATATTAGAAATCGTCCATCGAAGGGGATTTAACTGTCCCAAGGCTTCCCATGGTTTTCAGGGCCTCTGAGAACCCCAGAGAATTAAAAAATTTCATTTAAAAGCCCTCCTATGTGACTTCCAAAATTTGCTCAAAATTATGAAAATGCCATTACGTTTCGTAAGTTTTTCATAAGAAATTGTTTCTTCATTTTAGCTTCATTTTTCTTTCTGTCTGAGCCTGAGATTCTCATTTTTAGGAGTCTAGAATACTTCTCAATTTTTTTGGGACTTTAACTATATCATTTTGGGGGACTTCCTTTTATATCCAGTGAGTTTTGTTTGTTAATGGAGAAACTATATGTTACATTTTTCATGTTTTCTTTCATTTTTAGAGAACTGGATGTTACACTATAGGACTTTTGGCTTCACCATACCTATTCAAGCCAAAACACATTCATAAAACACATTTCAAGAACATCATGGTACCATGGCATGTAGGAAATGGCTAGAAACAATTTTCATGGCATAAACATACATACACACATCCAAAGACAAGAAAACAACCAAGAATGTATGAGAAAAAAGTTAGAGAGCTACCTTTAGAGTAAAACACAAGTCTTTCTCTTGATTATTCTTCCCTTCTCATGGTCACACACTTGCAAGTGGATGGAGCTTTATTCCTTTGGTCTAGACACATCAAATGGGATCTAATTACTCCTTAAACTAAGCTCTAACACCATACATATTCTAAGGAAGCCTACTTGCTCATATGGTTCAATTATAGTTCCATATAAGACCTAAGGAAGCACCCATAGGAATTCATGATCTTGGCTCCATTCTCTTCAATCTAGGACTCTTGACTCCATTTAGACTCCTTGGAGCCATCACATAATCATTTTGAGAAGCCTAACTATATGTTGCTTCTTTATGTCACATTATGGAACCTACACCTCCAACTCTCAATCCATGGCTTCTAAATTTTTTCTAAGGCTTCTTTTAGTGTTCTTCCATCATATCTAGTCCCAATCTAAGCCTTACAAAAGTTAAAACACTCCCTAGGTCCTTCATTTATGCTTGGCCGAGACATGCTTAAGGATTTGGACCTATGGACTTTTCTTTATTTTCTTAAAGGAAGAGGCACTTGGGAGGCTTCCTAGAGGTCTTAGAAACTCAATTAAGGTCTCACATAAGCTAGGACATTCTTGGAAGAAACCAAATTTTGCTATATGTCTAAGAATCCCTAGGTTCCCATTCTTGAATTTTAATGGTTTTCCTTTGGATTTAATTGCATAATCTTGCTTCCCATACTCTAAAACCTAGGTTTCATGCTTGCTCTTGGTCAGAAACTAACCCCTTCTACAATCTCTCAAAGTGGTCGAACCATCACCTAAGGAAAGCAATAAGAAGAAAGCAAGAAAGATATGATGTTTACCTTGTTTTTAGGCTTGTTCTAATATCTCTTTCACTTGGTATAGTCCTTTCCTTCAAAATCTAATCTCCTCCCTTTAAACTAGACCTAAAATAGTCCCAAATCATTCATGGAAACCATGGAAAGGAAGTGGAGAAGGAGGAGAACAAAGTTAAAGAAGGAAGAAGCTTGAAATTCTATGATTTTCTACCTTTTTTCCTTAGTTTTTCTTCTTCTTCTTCCCCTCGTCTTGTATGTTATTCTTAAGTAAAATTCTCCTCTATTTAGACAAAACCAAAGTGAGATAAATAGGAGAGGAGAGAAGAGAAGAGACATACTTTATGGAAGATGAAAAGTCATTTAAAGCACTCTTTAACTTTGCATTTTAGTCCATTTTCTTGGTTCCTATCATTTAGGCTCAATTTAACTTCTTTTCAAAGTTCATCTTTTCCAATATAATATTTACATTCTTAAAATTACAAATTGGCTTTGGTTTCACTCAAATCGGATTTAAAATCATTCTAAACTGTTCGGTCAATTGACGGTCAAAATCACTAACCGAAGGAGTTTCAACTATTCTGGAGGTTCCTATAGTTTTCAGGGCCTTTAAGAACCTCTAAAAATTCAAATTTCTTGTTTAAAAAGCCCTTCTTTGAGTTTTCTAAAATTACCAAAAATTAAGAAAATGCCCTACTTTCTTTCACAAACTTTTGTAGCTCATTTGGCTTAGATTTATGGGCATCTAAGACCTTAGATCTTCATTTTTCATTATTTAAAATTTTATTTAGCCTTAACTCACTCATTTCAGGGAACTTACTTTCCAAACTGACTCATTTCATTATTTTTACAAAAAAACCAGATGTTATACTTCCCCCATGGGTTTAATGGTTTGTTTGATCATGTTTGGTGGCTGGTCTAGTGGAGAGAAGAGAGAAATTTGAAAAGCTCTTAGAAGCATAGCAAAGCACCTTTGAAAAGCTTTCAAATAAAGTAAACTCCCATAGTCCATCTTGCTCCTTCTTTTCTTATGTATTTCAGTTAGAATTGAGACCATATGTTGGGGGTCTTATTTTGATTGATACTTGATAGTAAGTGAGGCTTTGAAGCATGGGAAATCAAATGAAACAATTAGGATGCAACAAGAACCATTAAAGAACAAAGTATGGTAATCAGGGATTTGGATGAACCTTGGCAAATCTGAAACTTTCCAATGGTAATTTAGGTCGTCTAAGAGTGTGCTTGAGATCACAAGACATTTAGGAAGCTTCATGGATAGCAAGTTCCCTAGGAAAATCAAGAAGATCCCATAGGCTTCGATTATGGTGTGCAATTCAGCCAAGAGGAGGAAGAGACACCTAGGGAGGTTTTTCTTTGATTCCAAGATTAGAAATGATCTATATATGAATTATAGACACCAAAAAAACTATTAGTTTTAATTTAGAAACCATGTTTTGAAAGTTGGAAGTTAGATTCCCCTTTTAGGCATAAAGAAGCAACTTGTTATTTGGCTCCTTGGATTGAATTTGTGATAGCTCTAATGACTTTCAATGGAGTCATGTGATTTAGAATAAGTGAGAAATGGGAGCCAAGACCTTGAATTATACAGTTGCTTCATTATGCCCTTGTATAGAACTAGAATTGTAACACCATATTTTTCTAGCTCATTTCACAACATTCCTATGCTTAACATTCATAGATTCCATGAAAGGGTAAGAAAAAGGGAGATTAAAAATTACATTTCTTTGCGTCGCATAGCACATAAAAATTCTATTCAATGTCACGTGGACTGTATAAACTCATGTATCATATTCTCCTATTTAACTACACTACTATAACTTAAAACCATTCAAGAAAGTGGCTTGGAACTCATACAAGTGGGTGAAACACATTAATTCCCATGAATTTGCCATGGTCAGAATTTCAGTGTTTCTATCACAACTTCAAAAATTTATAACTAAATCCACAAAAATCAAAATGTAACAAACTTTACCATTCCAGAAAGCTCTAGATGTTTACCCCATGGTAAAAATAATTTTAGTTCATGAATCATCAAAGGAAAGACGTTTGACATTCAAAAAGTCACTGAGGTCGTTGCTTCTTGGGCCTCTGTTTCAAATTATTGATACAAACTTCTAAAATTCATAACTAATTCTATAAAAATCGAAATCACATTATTTGGTCATTTTAGAAAGCTACAAATGTTAAATTTATGCTAAAAATAATTCTAAAATGAAACAAATACATTTAGCCATTGGAAATATATGGAGCAATGGTGCACATAACATACTTAGGCTTGCCAAATGAATGGATTAGCTTCACCCACTTTCTTCAAAGTTTTTGGACTTGCTTCACCCTTTTTCTCAAAGGCCTTAAACTAAGCCTTGCTCTTGGGAAACTTTCTCTTGGCCTCAACCACTTCTAAGGGTTCTTGGCTCATCTTCACCGAAGATGGAAGGTTCTTGACCTCTCTACATTCAAGCAAACCAATGCAAGCATTTTAGGCATCATTGAATACATAATGCAATGCTATGGTTCCATGGAACATAGGCATCATACCAAAACATAATTTATAACTCAAAGTATATATACACATATTCAAAGACAATGTAGACATTCATTCATGCATGGGAGAAAAGAGAGAGAGCTACCTTTGCCACACAAGCACACTTTTTCTCTTGGAATGGAATCTCCTCCCATAGGCACACACTCACAACTAGGTGGGGTTTATTTTCATTGGCCTAATCACACAAAATATGAACCAATTAGACTCTTGGAACCATTCTCAAAGCTACCTATCTAGTTGGAACTTTAATTTTGTTTTATGATTCAATTAGGGTTCCTAATGGCACTAATGAAGTAACATCCACTCTTGGAAGTCTAGGCTCCATTCTTTCCTTTTATATATGACTCTTGACTCGCTTTAAGCCTCTCGGAGTCATCACCTGATTAAAACCAAGGGCCTAAGTATATGTTGCTTCCTTATATTACATTATGGAATATAAAGCACCAACTCATTCTCTAAACTTCCTAAATTTTCCCCAATGCTTCCCCTCACTTTTATTCATCATATATTACTCAAAAATGGGCTTAAAAAAAATTAAAACTCTCCCTAGCTATGCTATCCTTGCTTGGCCAAAACTTAGAGCATAAATAAGGTTTAATGGCTTCTTGATTTTTCCTTGATGGGAGACACACTTGGGAGGCTTCTTAGAGGTCTTAGAAGCTCAATTAAACACTTACATAGCCTAGGAAATTCATGAATCAAAATAGATTTTACAAACTCTTCAAGAATCTTACACTTTGCTAACTTGAAATCCAATGGCTTTTACTTGGTTTCCTTTGCATATTCTAAATTCCCACACCTTAATTCATGTGATTCATTCTTGGTTTGGCTAGAAATTTAATCCCTCATGGCTGGTCTTACATGGGGGGAATTGAAGAGAAGAGGAGCAAGGAGACCTAAGCTTAGGAAGTAGCAAAATACCTTGGATTCTTGGTTTGTTTTTCACTTGGCTAGCCTCCCCTCACCAAATCCAAAAATTCCACCTCTGTTCTTCCTTCAAAATAGATTTAAAAGTACCATCAAACCTATAGAAATAAGGAGGAGAAGTGATTTGCTAAGGAGAAAGCTAGATTTTTCATGAAATTTTCTACCTTTTCTTGGCCTTTTTTTCCCTCTAAAAGTGCTCCTTCTTATGTGCATAAGAGAACTAATTCTCCTCTCTATTCTAGGTAGATGAAAGATGGTGGAAAATAAGGGCAAGGGAGGGCATGAGAAAGAGTGAGTATTAAAAGCAAAAAAATTCCAAAAATTTCTATTTCGTCCCTCATTTTTGGCATTTTCGTTTTTAATTCGTTTTAGTTTCTTTTTGAGAACCATCTTCTCCATTATGAAATTTAGATTCTAATTTAGTAAAATACCTTTGGAATCACTCAAATCAGAGCTAAAATCTTTCCAAACGAATCTGTCAAAGTTCGGGTACACCGATGTAGGAAAACATCCATCGGAGGGGATTTAACTGTCTTGGGGCTTCCCATAATTTTTAGGGCCTCTGAAAACCTAAGAGAACTCAAAACTTTCATTTAAAAAGACTTCCTATGTGAATTCCAAAATTTACTCAAATTACGAAAATGCCACTGGTCTTTCAATAAATTTTTGATAAGGTAGGACCTGTGACCTACAGACTAGTCCTTCCCCTAAATCTAAGCTAAGTACACAACGTATTTCATGTTTTTTAGCTTAAAAAATACCAGTCTGACTCCACACATGTCATAGAATATGAGAATATGCAGTTACAGGATAATCTATTATACATAGTATCACTGCAGCCCTAGTTTTTGGGCAACTCAGGGCTTAAATCCTTATTTTCCATTATTTAACATTTTATTCTAAGTTTTGTTAATCTTAAATAACTCATTCTAAGGGGCTTGCTTTGAAAACATATTTGTTTTTGTCGTTTAATGAAAACTAAATATTATAATAATTATGTGCACTTTTTTAGAAAACTCACAAATAGGCTTTTTAAATGAAAATTTTGAGCTTTTTCGGGGTTCTTAAAGGCCTTGAAAATTATGAGAATTCTCAAGACAGTTAAAACCCCTTCGGTGTATGGTTTTGAATATAAGTTGACCCAAATTTTAATATTTTCATTTAGAAAGGTTTTAAATCTAAATTGAGTTATTCCAAAGCTATTTTATAAAATAGAAGACCCAAATTTTATGATAGAAAAAATGGTTCTAAAAAAGGAGCTAAAATGAGTCTAAAATGAAAATGCTATGAAAGCATAATGTAAACAGTATTTTTAACAAACAAATTCTTCTTATTCCTTTCCAGATAAGAGGCATCCCACTTTTTCACTTCTCGTAACTGAGTTATTTTGTCCAAAACAAAGAGAGGCTCTGCCCAAGTGAAACGCACAAGGATAAGCTTCAAGGAGGAAGAAAGAGCAAAAAACAAAGATATGGAAAATGGAAGATCTTCATGGTTCTTCCTTCTTTGATGTTGTTTTCCTTCTCTTAACCTTTCTTCCTATGGTTTGGCCATTCATTTGGGATTGTTTTGAGCTTGATTTAGAGGGAGAATATTAGACTTTGAAAGAGGAGGCTATACCAAAGGAAGAAGCTCTTAAAGAAGCAAGAAAATCAAGGTAACCTTCTTACTTTTGTTGCTTTCTTCCTTTTTACTTCTTGTGTGCTTGGTTTGGCTAAGAGGAGAGCTTGCAGGGGGAGGAATTTATGACCTAGAACAGGCAAGAAACCTATGATTTAGAGTGTGGCAACCTAGGAAATGCAAAGAAAATTGAAGAAAACCTAATGAAATTCAAGATAGCAAAGTTAGGGATTCTTGAACATCTTGTGAAATTTAACTTTGTCCAAGAATTTTCAAGCTTATGTGAGTGTTTATTTGAGTTCCTAAGACTCTTAGAAAGCCTCCCAAAGGCCTCTTCCATCAAGGAAAAATTGCAAACTCCATAGGTTCCAAATGCTTCCTATGTCTCGGCCAAGCATAAGTGAAGGGGGTAGGGAGTGTTTTAATTTCTTCTAAGCTTGGTTTGGAACTATATATGATGGAAGAAGATGAGAGGAAGCCATGCAAAAAATTTATAAGCTATAAATTGAAAGTTAGAAGCATAGGTTCCATATTATGACTTAAGGAAGCAACTTGTACCTAGGCTCTTGGGAAGGAAATTGTGATGGCTCTAAGGAGTTTAAATAAAGTCAAAAGACCTAAATATAAGAAGAAAATAAAGCCAAGATCTTGAATTGTGATAGTTATTTCGTTAAGCCTTTTATGGAACCATTATGCAACCATGGAACCAAGTGTGCTTCTTTAGTGTGTGTTTAATGCTAAGGCTTGTTTCAAGAATGTAATTGAATGCTATCTATTATGTTTAGGCCAAAGAAATCAAGCTCCATCCAATTGTAGGTGTATGACCAAAAAGGGAGGAGAATAACCAAGGAAAAGAATTGTGTTTTATTCTAAAGGTAGCTCTCTACTCTTTCTTGTATACATTCTTAGCTATATAAATGTCATTGAATGATTATGTGTATATTTGTATCATGAGACATGCCATTTGATGTGTTTCGTTGCATTAGTACTAATATGCTTCTTGAATTATGTTTTGGTTCTGAAATATGCTCTTATGGGTGAGGTTGTATTAAAAGTCCTTAGAAGTAAGTGAGACAAGGCTAAAAGTCTCAAGAATAAGTGAGGCTAAGTCAAAAGTCCCTAGACCAAGGGTGAAGCTAATCTAAAAGTCCCAAAAATGAGATAAGGCTAGACTAAAAGTCCCTAAAGTTTGTTCTTGACTTTGATATGTTGCTATGGCATAGAAATTATGGATTGAATGATTCTTATTTATGTTGGATGCATGCTTATGTTCTTTGACATGTTTATATGCCTTGGTTGCTTACTTGAATGGATGTTTGAGCTATTGAGATTATTTGAATCTCACCCACTTTCCTCTCCCATCTCAACATGTCTAGGTGGAGCTCAAGGAGACGAAAGTGGAAGCCAGGGAGTATAATTGGCCATGTTTTGACATTAGTGTAGTTTTGATGTGATGAGATATCAAAATTTGTATGTACATATTATTTTTGAGATATAAGCTGTAACACTATAATAATTCTAGCCTCACCTTTCCTCTAGGGGGCTTTATACATATTGCATTAGGAAAATTTAGAGAGACAATGTAAATACATGCGTTGCGTAGGGCTTAAAAATCTTTTCTTTTATACCCTCTGGGCCTTATGAGTTGTCAAACATCATACCCTACTCATAATCTATCTATACAAGTCATAAAAATCATAAAGTATTTCATTCAATTTAGATTTGGAGCCCCACAATAAGAGAATGCATGTTCAATTTTGTTTCTAGACCTCAATTTTCTGAGATGGATTTTGAAAATTCATAACTAAATCAAAAAAAATAGAAATCCAATAAATCATAGCTTTTAGGAAATCCCTACATATTAAATTTATGTTAAAAATACTTCCAAGCCATGAAAACATCATTTGGACCACGATTGATAATAGAAAAGCATCGTAGGTCCAGTTGTCCTGGAGTTTTGATACAGCTTACTAATATGAACTTTAAAAATTCATAACTAATTTCATAAAACTCCAAATCAAGTAAAATATACCAATCTGAAAAGATAAAGATGTCTAATTTAAGGAAAAAATAACTCTAGATCCATAAAATGACATTACGTTGATAAAACGTGATGCAATAATGCTCAAGGTCCAACTACACTACTGACAGTAAATTCTAACTTCAAAAATTCATATCTCTCTTTACACACCTCCAAATAAGGTACTGCCAATGGCTACAGGTCACTGTGAATGTCTAGTTTTTTCATGTAAAATTTCAAGACATTGGACCACATTTGACCTTTGGATGACAAAAAAACAATCATGACTAAATGAACAGTAACTATACCAACATACAAAACTTATTGAATTTTGAAAAATCATAATAAATTCTATTGACCTCCAAATAATGTGATTCTTAGAAAAAAAAAAACTCTATATGAGATCTATATGTATGTAAAATATTAGCCCCAAAATCATTCATTTGGTTACTTTGTGATAGAAGGTTGTAAAATGACACTTTTAAGCCTTTATATGTGTCATTTGGGAACCAAGTGCTCTTTTAATATCATCATGACCACTTGAGTATGTGAAAAAGCATAAAAACAACCCACCAAGCATGCTCAAAGGGTCCAAATATTCATACATCACAAATTCACTCTCCTACTTGCCCTCATGCAAGAGATCTTACATGCATATCTTTGCATTTTAATATAAAAAACATCCATTCTCATTCATATGCTTTCAATTTCCATATGTACATCATATATTCATACATGTTCAAAGGGATATACATGATATACATCATTGCATTACATCAATTGACATTTGCATGGCTATAATACTAGCATTTTACAACTTTTTTGCTAACCTCCGTGTCTTCAAGTGTGGTAGCTCCCAAATTCCTTACTATTTTGATCCACCTAGATATGTTAGGTAATGGGGAGGGAGAGAGATTCAAAGAATCTCAATAGCCTTATACAGTTTCAATCATACATGATGGATGTAATTTCATGCAAAGGAATGCCATGCATGATCTATTAACTACATATGCATATCAAAAACATGGTTTTCATTTCATAAGTTTCAAATATATCAAAGTAGACTCTTAAGACCTTGGTTAGCCTCACCTACTTTTCTTGGGACTTTTGGACTTGCCTCACCCATTTATTTTGGGACTTTTGACTAGACCTTACTCTTCTTAAGACTTTTGGCTTGTCTCACCTATACTAAGGAGCTTTTGGCTCATCCTCATCCTTATCAAGGGGCTTTTGGCATTCCTAAGTCTATTAAATTCTTATGCACACATAAAAGTAATTCAAGACACATAAATGGCACCACATATATCCTTACTAGTTAGACATGCTTTTCATAGTTCAAACACACACACAAGCATCCAAAGCAAGAAAACATCCATATACATATATAAGAGAAAGGTTAGAGGGCTACCTTGTAATGAATTACAATAATTTTCTCTCAGAATCCCCTTCCCCTTCTTGGTCACACTTTTGCAAGGAGGTAGTACTTGTTTCTCTTAGTCTATAAACACAAATGGAGCATAACTAAGTCATTGAAATAAAACTTAGCTCCTCATAACTTTAGACTAGACTACTTGACTCAAGGACCTCATTATGGTTCCATAATGCACCTAATGAGGCAACACATGGAGTTCTTGCTCTTGGCTCCTATTTCTTGATCATTTTAGATCTCTTGACATAAATTAAACTCTTGGGAGTCATCACGACTCAAATCCAAGGATTCTTGACTCATGATGCTTCTTTGTGCTCTAATATGGAACCTACAAGTCCATCTTCTCCTATAAGCCTCCTAAATTCATTCTAAGGCTTTCTTTAAGGTTTCTTACTCATAATTAGCCCCTTTCTAGCCTTAGATCAATTTAAATTACTCTCTAGGTGTTCCAACTTCCTTGAGGCTAAGATATGTACATAAAAGGAGCCCATGGAGTTGCTTGCTTTTTCCTTTAAGGGAATGGCTCTTTACAATCTTCCTAGAGGTCTAATGGACTTATACAAGCTCTTAGATAAGCTAGAATAGCTTTAGGAAAATGAAACTTAAGCATTTGTCTTAAAACCCCAAGATTCTCAATCTTAAACTTCATTGCTTCCCATTTGATTGCAATGGACTATTCTTAATTCTCACACTCTCAAGAACTTGTTTCTCTCTTGCTAAAGTCAAAATTCATCTTCCTTTAAGTGGGCTAGGTATGACCCAATTTCACTAAAGAGAAACATCCAAGAAGAAGCCATCAAAACTTAAGAAGCTTACCTTGTTTGTAAGCCTTTTCAAGGGACTTCCACTTGTAACAAGCCTCTCCTTCCAAGACTTCCTTTTTCTACTTGGGCTGAGCTCAAAACAAAACCATATCAACCTTCAGATTCAAGGAAAGAGAAAAGAGAAAATAGAGAAGAGACTTGGCATGAGAAGAACTAAGGAAAGGAGCAAGGTTTTTCACCTTTTCAAGACTTCTTCCTCTCTTAGCTCTCCCTCCTGTTCACCCCTCTCTTTGGCCTCTCTCTCTCCTTTCAACTAGCTAAAAGTGAGTTTAGAGGTGGGGGAGATTTTTGGACTCTTTAAGAAGCAAAATCCTACTTTTTCATATTTTTTTCAGAATAAATCTCGCTATAGCAAGAAACACCTATCGCTACGACAAGCACTTAATAGTTCTAGGTCCCCTTGTTCTTGCCATAGTTAGCACTATTGCGAAAAGCTCCCTAGATTTTGCATCAGCCATAAACTCGATATAGCGAACTAGTATTCTCGTTATGGCAAATAGGCATCCCCGCTATAGCTAACAGGCTTCCTTACTATAGCTGGGGACTTAGAAAAATTTTGAAACCTTGAGTTCTCATCTCTATGAAATGTCAGATGTTACATTTCTACCCCCTTTAAATATATTTCGTCCTCAAAATTTTGGGGCATAACCTCTTCTAAATTTTTTCATTTTTTTGCTAGTTGGCCTTTTCTTTTCCTTCTTCCTGGCTTTATTTTCCTCCTTAGAGACCAGGCTCTTCTGGGCTTCTTTTTGCCAGAGAACTCACATTACTAGCTTACTATGTCTGCTTGTTTTCCTCTGTATTATTTCTATAGAGCACATACTAGCCCTTCTTATAAGGGAAGGAATTTTGCCTCTGAATCATACTCTAATGAATATACTCTCATAACTTCGGCCTATTTCTTAGGAGAGCTTATCTTTTCATACCTGATTAGTCTTAACCCGCTCATAAGGGTTGACCTTTATGCTTAGTGGACTCTTTTACATGTCTTAGGAGATAACTTACTTATCATCTCCCTTATTATCTCCTAATGGCCTCTATATGGTCTCGTTATCTTTCACTAATAGCCATTGGAGGATTTTTATTTGCTTACTCATCTTACTTCGGTATACAGTCCACTATTTAATTTTACTCTTTCCTCACTAGCTCATCCCATAGTGGCAATTTATATTTCTTTCCATCATAGGCCTCACATCTTAATTACTTACTGGGACTATGACTTTTTTAAGAAGGTCTTGTTCTTAGTAGTCCTAGTTCCTCTGTTTACTATCATATATGTCTCTTTAGGCTGAAACTTTTCTTTGCTCCCTTCACTCATTTATACATGAGCATTATATAGTTCTTTAATTGGGTAACTGACTTATGTTACTCTTGACCCTTTTGTACTAGCTTTGAAGAGCAACTACCGTTGTATTAACTTTAAAGAATAATTACCACTGACTACTACTAAATTCTTGTGGGATGCTAACTGTTCTCATAGTTTCAACTATTGGAGATATGGTCTACAACTTACCCTATCATAAAATTGCACTTGACCTCTTGCTAATACATGGTTCTGGTCCATAGGGATCTTTATATCCCTCAGTCAAGTATAATATCCGTTGGGTAGTGGTTCATCTATTTCTAACTCTAGAAAGCTCCTCTCTTACTTTTCTCATCCCACATGTTATGTACATTTAACCAAAAAGAGATCTAGTCAGTGGTCTAACTATCTGAGTGTAGCCTAAATATCTCTGTGGCAATAGTCTACTAGACTTAGGAGGATCTCTAGTCTTTGAGACAAAAATTGTCTGAAACTGTGCTAGTTTCTGAGATTATTTGTTTTGTAAAAACTATCTTATGCCTTCTCCTTTCTAGAGAACTACTATACTATAACAGTGGGCTCTCTATAACTCTGTGGGATCTATTGCATCCCTTGGGTCTATTGTGACCTCTTAAAGCCCTACTAGGGTTTACTGCGACCCGCTATACTATACTAAGATCTACTACAATCCGTTCTGAGAGGCACCAAAGCCTAAGATTGGTATCTAACTATAAAACACGTGCTCACTAAGTCTAGCAACTACCACTCGTAACTTTTTAGGCTAGACTTAGATGTCTGTTATGCTTTTCATGTGAAGTAGTTTCTATATCATCTATCTCTTTGTGATTCCATTAACTAATACTCAAGAGTATTTTAATGTTTACTTATTACTCCTTATGTGATCCTTGATTTCTGACTTCTGATCTTTTTGCTCAGGCTTTCTTTACTTTTGTTGACTTACTATACTTTATCTGTAGTCATTCTATCTTCCTCTCATATCTTGTAAATTTGGTCTATACCCATGTTATACTTTCAAGTGCCTTTAGCATCAGGGCATCTCACACATCAGGTGTGCTTGACATCTCTCACAGGATAGAGATTATATATTAGTCCTTCCTTTCATTTCATGAAATTACATCATAAGGGACTAATTCTATGCATATTGATCATTCTATACTGGGATTCCTCCTTAAGTACTGTTCTTGCAATTCTGACATCACTGGAATCCCTTGATGTCTTTTTCTCTAACTTACTTCTTGGTCTCATGACACTCGGGGAAAAGAGGACTCTTCCTTTAACTTCTTACTAAATTCTCTCCTTTAACCCGAGGTTACTTTGCGTTGCCTAATTATCTCTATTTAGGGCCTCAATCCATACTTTGTGGACATCTAAGCCAAGGAACATGATGCACTCTCGTGCATTGATCCATATCATTTCTGCCTTTATTCTCAATTCATAAGTCTTCGGCTTTAATGTCTTCACATGCTTTCTCTTTTTACTTATGCCATCCAGCGCTAGCCTTTTACTCATATGAAAGGGATGCTCTACTATTCATTTATTCCTTTTCTATTTTCTACTCCTTTATGCTCAAGAGCTTCCTTTATTCTATTCTGGGTTCACCTCTGCTTTCTCACTTCTTAGGACAAGTAAGGGAGGTCTAATTCCTTTAATACTCTTGCCTCTTAACTAGATTGTACCTCTATAAGGAGATTTTTAGTCTAGGTGACCCTAGAGTTTACATTTTGTAATGCTCTTGGCTTACATTTCTTTTTTGTATAATATAGAGACTCACTTTCTTAGGAAACCTCTGGCTTTCTCTAGTTTCCTTAGGAGTACTAAGGCATTAACCGTTTACCTTGGCTTATTCTACATTCTCATCAGAAGCTGAGTACTTTCTTTGTGCTTAAACTTTTCATTTCCATCTTTAGGAGCATAATCTACTCAATCTATGGTTTTACTAACTCAAGTTAAAACATGCACTCTCAATGTCTTGAATCTGTATTACTAAAACTTTTATGCTCCATTCAGTACCCTCACTACTCGTGTGCTTTTATATTACATTAGTTTCATATTAGGGAAGCTCATATGGCAAGGTATGAGATTTATTAGTCTGCTTTCACTATACTTCCTTCCATTAACTCTCTTTTAGTCACTGCTAAAGCGAGGGTACCTCTTGCTAGGTATTACTCTTTTAATGATTTCTCACTTTCTTATATCTCTGAAATTACTAAGTCAGGGATCTGGCCTTTGGAGAGTTAGTAAACACTAATCTGTCCCATTATGTCTCATTTTCATTTAGGGTATCACCCTTGAGGTATACCCTCTTTGTATACTCACTACATCCCCTTTTAGCACTAACAGTGTTAAAGCATGCCAAAATAAAGGCTATGAAAACATCCTATCACCAAGATCCTGGATCTTGTCAACAAGGTATTATATTTTGCAATGGAAATGTTAAGACATTGTCAATAGGGTTTTCCTGCTAGTGATTACAAGATCTTGTAATAGTGAGTATCAACATATACTATGTGAGGGTATGACACTTGTTCTATTGTATAAATGTATCATTCCTTTACACATATATCCATAGCATACTTTGCATATCTGAAGCTCACGGTGAAAGCTTGTCATTCACTAGCATAGAGAATAGCATTCTAGGTTGGAGTTAATGCCTAGCAGGTGGATCTTTACAACTTTACTACTCTCGTGCCTAATATTTTACCCCTGACTACCACTCATTCTCAGCATTCTTAGGCTATACTAGAAACTATAAGAATTTCTTCCTCAATTTCATTTACAAGGCCTACTACTCCTCTATTGCTTAATGATCCTCCATGTCTATCGATGGATCATTCTCTTCTCTCTTGCTTATTCATACTGGGGGTCTTAACTTTTGGTGCTTTGATCGACCCCTTAAAAGTTCATCTTGCAAGTTAGCCTGAATATGACCAACAAGGCCTTTTGTGTAACATCTGATTCTCTGAAAATAAAAGAAAATGTGATAAACGTAACGTACAATTTCTCTATAAATGAACAAAATTCACCAAATATAAAAGTAAGTCCCCCGAAATGAAATAGTTAAAGTCCCAAAAAATTTAGGAAGTATTCTAGACTCCTAAAAATGAGAATCATAGGCTCAGACGGAAAGAAAAACAGAGTTAGAATGAAGAAACAAATTTTAACGGAAAACTTATGAAATATAATAGCATTTTCATAATTTTGAGAAAATTTTAGAATTCACATAGGAGGAATTTTTAAATGAAAGTTTTGAGTTCTCTGGGGTTCTCAGAGGCCTTGAAAACTATGGGAAGCCCTGAGACAATTAAATCCCCTCTGGTGGATGTTTTCCAATGTCAGTATACCTGAACTTTGATAAATTCATTTGGGAAAGTTTTTGCTCCGATTTGAGTGATTTCACAGGTATTTTACTAAAGTGGAAATCTAAATTTCATAATGGAAAAGACAATTCTAAAAAAGGAACTAAAACGGGTTAAAAATGAAAATACCAAAAATGAAAGGCAAAATTAGAATTTTTAAGGAAGTGGAAGCTTCTTAAACACTGTTTAAGTTTCTTATTTTTTCTCCCCTTCATTTGCACGACCCATTCTATCCAAAAACCAGAGAAAACACTAGCTCTTTTAGGTGCACCATGGAGGAGAAGACAGGAGGAGAAAAAGCAAGGAAAAGGTAAGAAATTTTATAGTTTTTCATGCTTTCTTCATTCCAAACCTCTTTTCCTGCATTCTCCTTTGTTTCCTATGATTATAATGAGGTTTATAAATATGTTTTTAAGGGAGAAATTAAGGGAAAATTTTGGATTTGAAGAGAGGAGCTCAAAGAAGACAAGATTCAAGTAAGAAAAAGTAAGAAAACAAAGTAATTTCTTCTTCCATGGTTGCTACCCTTACTCCTCTTCCTCCACCATTTCACCTCACTTAAGAAACCCTAGGAGGGTTTGATTTTTAGGCAGAACCAAGGGTGATTCTTAAGAAAAAGGGTATAGAGATTAAGAATATGCAAAGAGAATTAACAAATAACCATGAAAATTCAAGATGCAAAGTCTAGGGTTTCATATGTTCCTTGTAAAATCTGATTGGGTACCTTGATTTTTATGCCTAAATGAGAGTTTAAATGAGCTCCTAAAATTCCTAAAAGTCTCCCCATGTGCTTCCTCCATCAAGAAAACAAAGCAAACTTCATGAAAGCCTAAGTCTTCCATAGCCTTGGCCTAAAGGAGTTTATATAGCTAGGGATAGTTTTAAATTTTCTAAACCCATTTTTGAGTTATATATGATGAATGAAGATGAGAGGAGGCCTTGGAAAAAATTTAGAAACTATAGAAAGTGAGTTGGTATTTTATGTTCCATATCATGATTTAAAGAAGCAACATATAGTTAGGCTCTTTACTTTCATTGTGTGATGAGTCCAAGAGGCTTAAAAGGAGTTAAGAATCATATTTGAAAGGAAATAATGAAGCCTAAAATTTATTTGAAGGGTTAGGTGCATTTTGGAGTCATAAAGGGGGTTTATAGGTCAAGCTAAAGTTTAAGCAAGTTGTGTGACCTTAGACTTTACTCCAAGAGTATAATTAGCTTTCATATGATGTGTCTAGGCCAAGAGGAATGATCTCCACCTCCTTGGGTGTGTGAAGTCAAGGAAGAGGATTCAAAGCTTAAGAAAAAGTGTACAAATGCTAGCAAGGTAGCTCTCTCCACCTTCTTTCATGCATATATGTGTGCTTACATTGTCTTGAATGTGTGTATGTATTTTTTAAGCCATGAAAAGTATTCTAGCATGATTTTATATGCCATGGTACCATGATGATATATTATATTTCTAAATGATGTCTATGATGTTTGCTTTGGTTTGCTTGAGTGTGGTGAAGCCAAGAACCCCTAAGATTGGTTGAGACAAAGTAAAGAGTCTCCCAAAAGTAAGGTTGACTCCTAAGAGTAAGGTTAGGTCTAAGAATGTGATGATCCTAACTTCTAATAATTGTAATTAAGGTTAAATATGTGATTAATAATAAAAAATTAGGGTTACAAGACATTACAACTAATTACATTCAGAAAATACAGAGAAATTTGAATCTTAATGTTATTAGAGTCATCACAATTTTACCTCTTACATTTCACCGCAGCGAATTACTGTCTGGACCTCCCCCTGGGCAACTTTGCCTCTATTGGCCGCGGTGAAATGCCTTCTGATCCTACAACTCCTAAAATTTTATTTTATACTCTCCACTCTCTATCTAGGGGCTCTCTAGGGCCATTCTCTCACTTGTTATGAGATTCTAATAGCATCTATCTAGCTTATTTTCCCCAGCCATTATATCATTGCCTATCCCACATTTAAAGGTAGATTCTCCTACTTATTCATTGGTCTTATATTAGTAAATTTATAAATTTCTCACAATGGTCATTTAATCCTGTTTTCATTAGGTATTTCATGCATTACCAGTTCAAGTCTACAATTAATATATCATATGATTTCATTAGTCAAATAGTCAGTTATATCATGGGTTTACAACCATAATAAGTGTCAAAGCTCATACATCCATCAACAGTTAATATGAAGCCTGTCTCTCAATGGTTACATTCTACGTTATCAAAATACAAACTCCTACACTTGGCAATATAGATACATGATGATGCTATACAAAGTTAACAAAATTAGCATCTACTATATTTCACTCAGACCAAGTGTAGCTCCCTACACAAAGTCTCAGCTCATGGATGTTCATCCACTTGTTTGCCCTTATCCTTACCTGAAAAACCTTCACCTGAAATGTTTAGCCCATGAAACGGGGTGAGATACAAATCTCAGTAACTAAGAAAATTTTTATTCATATAATCCAATTTAATTAACATATATGCATGAAGTAGAATCAACATCAGAATCATATCAATCATATTAGCAAAGGAAATAGTTAGGCTACTATGATTACTATCCCATACTAGCAATCATAATTCCATATGTTAAAAGCCAATAACACTGAGAGAGACCCATCCACGGCACCCACTCCCCAATAAGCACAACCAGGGCTCAGTGCATCTGGGGTTTGATCATAACCTGGTACCCGATCGAAGCACATGCACGGGTGGCAACTGCACCACAGCTCCACCATGGACTCACAAGGTCTAAACATAACACAATAGATAGCCAACCAATTTATTTAGCATTTCAAATCATTCATGTACAGCAAATATGAAATTAAAGTAGATATATGCATGGAATTAATATAATCCCGATTACCTCACTTGTAGATAATTTGCCAAAGCCACTAGTGGTACAAAAATCTTCCCAGCCACTACTAATTATCAAAATTCGGAATGGAGATGTCATTTACCAGAAACTTCAATATATCACCTTAAATCCTAAGCAAATTCATAAAAAATTAATACCCATACTATAATCCAATCATTGGGGTCTCAAACTAGCAGAAATACCTCAAAAAGGAGAGTTTATACTTACCTAATGTCAGCCTTAGCCTCAACCTACGAAATTTCACCATGGATACATCAAATGACAAGTTTCAGATTTTGGGTGTGGGTGAAAATACCCCAAATGAAAAATCAATCAGACCAAAATGAAGAGAAAGAAAAGGGGATTAAGTTATATAACTATTACATTGGCTGAATCTTGCTCTAAGAATGGGAAATGGTGGATTTCTTGCCCCAAACCCTAGCCTACCTTCAAACTTCTGAATTTCTCTTTTGTGTTCTTGTGTTCTGCAGAATTGGGGTGGCCAAGTCAGTTGTTAAGGTTTTAAGTGAGGTCTAATATGGGTCATGGGTTGACCCAAGGGGCCAATTGCAAGTGTGCTTCAGACTTAAGCATTGTTAGGCTAGCTTTCATATGTTGGGCTGTAGAATTTTAATTGGGTTTGGGCGAAGTTTTAAGAGCTCAAAGGATTTGGGTCTGCACAAAGGTTGTTAAGCCAATTATAAAAGCCTATAAAAGGTGGATTTTGGGCCTCTATCACATTAAATCAGATTGGGTATACACCTAACTTACTGGGCCTTCATTAACTTCTTATCATGATTTCCTACATTAATTTAGGCCTAGGTAAAGTTTCTATCCAAATTAAATCCCAAACTCATATTAATAATTTATCTCTCTAAAATTTTCATTCACTTAACTTACCTGATTATTCTATGTTAATTATCCTTAATTAACCCAAATCCATGATTAACAACTTAATTAATTTTGAGGTATTATAAAGAACCTCTTAAAGAATGAGTAAGGTAAGTCCAAAATCCATAAGTGAATGAGTGAGACTAATCCACTTACTTGGAAAGCCTATGTATACTGTGTATGACTTTTTCAAATGCCAAGAATGCTTCTTAAATGATTGCACATGTTAATATGCTCATGTATACATTTGTGAGACCTATATTGCATACTTTATGTGTGATTGAATGGGAGATAAGTTATTGGGATTCTTTGAATCTTATCCCCTCCTCTCCAATGATCTAACATGCTAGGTGGATCAAGAGACCAAGGAAATAGAAGCCAACCATATGAGAGATGAGTACTTGACATCAAAATGGATAGATTTTATTACTTTAAAGCCTTATGGATGGCAATTGATGTAATCCATAGTTGTATATGCCCTAGGATGATATGAACATGTGTAATTATGATAATATGTCATTCATAAATGAGAAATTATGTTATGTGACTATTGGAATGTTAAATGAGTATGTTATGGTTTCTTGAATGGTTTTATGCAAATGTGTATAAGTGTAAGTGAGATGGTTAAAATGAGATGCATGAGGTTTGGGAACATTTAGGTAGCTCACACAAGTCATAATCATGCTTTTAGACTTTCTCAAGAGGTGCCAAACATTAAGAGAGAGCATTTGGACACTTTGGTATCCTATATAGGCCAAAATTGACCATAATGGAACCCTATGTCATTTTTTATCCAAATGAGCTCTTCTTAATCTGAGATTTGGAGCAAAATTAGAGTTTTTTGAAATATTTTTAGGAAGTGAAAGAACAGAATTTTTAGAGGTTTAGAGAATATTTGATTAATTTTGAAAGTTAAAAAATTTTCTGATTTTGGTCATGTTACTGTTCATACTGGTCCAAAAATAATTTCTGTCACATAGGACAAATGATATCCAATTGTTATGAAATTTTTTTATAGAGAAACTAGACATTTCTAATTACTTGTGCCAATTAGAAGAACCCTATTTGGATGTCTAGAGAGGGAGATATGAAGTTTTAAAGATTCTATCTAGTACCTATGCCCCAATTAATCTCAGGTACTATTTGATTAAGTTTTGAAGTCTAGTGTGCCTGAATGGGTCTAGAGTTATTTTTATCCTCTAGGTAACATCCATAGCTTTTTATATTGGTATCATTTACATGGATTTGATTTTTTTGAAATTAATTAGACATTTCTGAAGTTTGTTGTGGAAACTTGTGATAGTACCAGTGGATAGCCTAACCTCTGGACCTTTTCTAATGTCAAAAGTTTTTTTTGTTGTGATTCATGGTCTAGAAGTATTTTTATCATAAATTACACATGTTTATATTTCTAGAATAACCAAGAATGCATGATTTTGATTTGTCTAGAATTAGTTATGATTTTTTAAAGTTGTGATAGAAATGGCAAAACTCTGGCCAAAAATACAAGTATGAGTTTTATGCTTTCCTTTGGTTTCCATGAGTTGTAGGCTACTTTTAATGATGGAAATGAGTTATATTCATGGAATTAAATATGAGAATATGATACATGAGCTTATATGGTCCACGTGATACTGAGTGAAAATTTTTATATGTAACGCAACGCTAAAATAGTCATTATTTTAATGTCTTTTTCTTTAAGAATTTACATGATTCTTGGAAATAAGTTATCTAAAGGCATGAAATGAGTTAGAACTTATGATATGACATTTTGTATGGCATTACACTCCATCACAACAAGATACTTCTTCTTTAGCTACATGATCTGAGCCTCATTGTCACTGACCACAGTCCATCATCTAAGCTAGAGGGTTTTGTCTCTTGCTTCATTTGTGCCTAACTAATTGCCACCTCTGGATTGTTAAGGCTCTATGGAGTAACTTTTAACTCAAACTTCTAGCTTGAGGGAATATCTTACTAGGCTCTCGAATTCATTTAAGCATCTGGGTATTGTGGCTAGGGGAAATAGCTCCCTCAACACTTGCTCTGTGCAGCAACAATTTTACCTCATATTGTGCTGCCTCATTGCTTACCTTGCATCGGGTAAGACATCCCTCGAATAGTCTGAGTGTGGTAATAAGAGACATTAGGCCTCTCATAACCTCTCTAAGCAAGCCTCTATAGCAGCTCCACAATCATCTCTTACTACCCAAACACAAAGCTTGCCACTGATCCTGCGCGAGTTACTATAGCTTATGGGGCTCTAGCCGTTTGATCACTTAACTCTGCTATAGAAATTCTGGAGGCCAACCTCACCTAAGGCTTACCACTTACTCAAGGCCATTCCATATCTTACATAACATAAACATAGTCATATGCCAACTTTAGACACCCTAAATGTCTCATACAAGGCTTTTCATACCTATATAAGCCTCCACATAGCTTTATCGCCACATTCTCAAGCCCTAAGCATCTCTAGAAGGCTTGGAACTTTGCTTTGATACAAAAAATGTAACACCATAATAGTTCTAGCCTCACCTTTCCTCTAAAAGGCTTTATACATATTGCATTAAGAAAATTTAGAGAGACAACGCAAATACATGTATTGTGTAGGGTTTAAAAATCTTTTCTTTTATACCCTTTAGGCCCTGTAAGTTGTCAAACGTCATACCTTACTCATAATCCATCTATGCAAGTCATAAAAATCATAAAATATCTAATATAGTTCAAATTTAGAGTCCCACACATCAAAAAATGCATGTTCAAGTTCAGGTCTACACTTTGAAAATTCATAATTAAATCTAAAAAAATTGAACTCTAGCTTTCAGGAAAGCCTTACATGTTAAATTTATGCTAAAAATACTTCTTGGCCATGAAAACATCATTAGGACCACGATTGGCAGCAAAAAAGCATCGCAGGTCCAGCTATCCTAGAGTTCTGATACAACTTACTGATATAGAATTTAAAAATTCATAACTAATTTCAAAAAAATCCAAATTGAGTAAACTATACTAATATAGAAAGATATAAATGTCTACTTTAAGGGAAAAATAGCTTTAGATCTAAAAAAAATGGCACTAATGTAATAAAAATTGATAGAATAATGCTCGAGATCCTACTATGCTACTGACAGTAAATTCCAACTTTTAAAAATACATATCTCTCTTTACACACCTCCAAATGAGGTGCTTCCAGTGGCTACAGGTCACTGTAAATGTATAGTATTTCCATATAAAATTTCAAGATATTGGACCTCATTTGACCCTTGGATGATACAAAAACAATCATGACCAAATGAACAGTGACTTATACCAACATACAAAACCTGCTAAATTTCAAAAAATTATAATAAAATTCTATAGACCTCTAAATAATGCGATTCTTAGACTACAGAAAAGCTCTATATGAGATCTATGTGTGTAAAATATTAGCCCCAAAATCATTCGTTTAGTCACTTTGTGACATAGGGTTGTGAAATGGCACTTTTAAGTCTTTATATGTGTCATTTGAGTACCAAGTGCTCTTCTAATATCATTATGACCACTTGAGAACATGGGAAAGCATAAAAACAACCCTATAAACATGCCTAAAGGGTCCAAATATTCATACATCACAAATTCACTCTCCCACTTACCCTCATACAAGAAATCTTACATGCGTATCTTTGTATTTCAATATAAAAAAATCCATTCTCATTCATATGCTTTCAATTTCCATACATACATCATATATTCATACATGTTCAAAGGGCTATATATGATATACATCATTGCATTATATCACTTGACATTCGTATGGCTACAATACTAGCATTTTACAACTTCTTTGCCAACCTCCATATCTTCAAGTGTGGTGGCTCCTAAATTTCTTACCATTTTGATCCACTTAGACATGTTAGGTAATGGGGAGTGAGTGAGATTCAAAGAATCTCAATAGCCCTATACATTTTCAATCATACATGATGGATCTAATTTCATGCAAAGGAATGCCATGCACGATCTATGAACTATATATGCATGCCAAGATCATGGCTTTCATTTCAAAGTAGACTCTCAAGACCTTGGTTAGCCTCATCCACTTTTCTTAGGACTTTTGGACTTACCTCACCCATTTCTTTTGGAACTTTTAACTAAGCCTTTCTCCTCTTGAGACTTTTGGCTTGTCTCACCCATACTAAGGGGTTTTTGGCTCATCTTTATCCTTATCAAGGGGCTTTTGGCATCCCTAAGTCTATTTAAGTCTTATACACACATAAAAGTAATTTAAGACACATAAGTGGAACCACATATGTCCTTATTAGCTAGACATGCTTTTCATAATTCAAATACACACACAAGCATCCAAAGTAAGAAAACATCCACATACATACATGAGAGAAAGGTTAGATGGCTACCTTGTAATGAATCATAATATTTTTCTCTTAGAATTCCCTTCCCTTTCTTGTCACACTTTTGCAAGGAGGTAGGGCTTGTTTTTCTTAGCCTATAAACACAAATGGAGCATAATTAAGTCATTGAAATAAAACTTAGCTCCTTATAATTCAAGACTAGACTACTTAACTCAAGAACCTCATTATGGTTCCATAATGCACCCAATGAAACAACACATGGAGTTCTAGCTCTTGGCTCATATTTCTTGATTATTCTAGATCTTTTGACATAAATTAAACTCTTGGAAGTCATCACAACTTAAATCCAAGGGTCCTAGACTCACAATGCTTCTTTGTGCTCTAATATGGAACCTACAAGTCTATCTTCTCCTGTAAGCCTCCTGAATTCATTCCAAGGCTTCCTTTAAGGTTTCTTACTCATAATTAGCCTCTTTCAAGCCTTACATCAATTTAAATTACTCCCTAGGTATTCCAGCTCCCTTGAGGCCAAGATATGTACATAAAAGGAGCCCATGGAGTTGCTTTCTTTTTCCTTTGAGGGAATGGCTCTCTACAATCTTCCTAGAGGTCTAATGGACTTATACAAGCTCTTAGATAAGCTAGAACAGCTCTAGGAAAATGAAACTTAAGCATTTGTCTTAAAATCCCAAGATTCTCAATCTTGAACTTCATTGCTTCCCATTTGATTGCAATAGACTATTCTTAATTCTCACACTCTCAACCACTTGTTTCTCTCCTGCTAAAGTCAAAATTTATCTTCCTTTAAGTGGGCTAGGTCTGACCCAATTTCACTAAAGAGAAACATCCAAGAAGAAGCCATCAAAACTCAAGAAGCTTACTTTGTTTGTAAGCTTTTTCGAGAGACTTCCACTTGCAACAAGCCTTTCCTTCCAAGACTTCCTTCTTCTACTTGGGTTGACCTCAAAATAGAACCATATCAACCTTCAGATTCAAGGAAAGAGAAAAGAGAAAATAGAGAAGAGACTTGGCATGAAAAGAACTAAGGAAAGGAGCAAGGTTTTTCACCTGTTCAAGACTTCTTCCTTTCTTAGCTCTTCTTCCTGTGTACCCCTCTCTCTAGCCTCTCTCTCTCCTTTTCGCTAGCTAAAGTTGATTCAGAGGTAGGGGAGATTTATAGACTCTTTAAGAAGCAAAATCCTACTTTTACACGTTTGTTTGAAATAAATCTCACTATAGTGGGAAACACCTCTCGCTACGGTGAGCACTTAATAGTTCTAGGTCCCCCCGTTCTCACCATAGTTGGCACTATTATGAAAAACTTCCTATTATGAGCTATGAACTCGCTATAGTGAATTAGTATTCTCACTATGGCGAACAACCATCTTGTTATAACTAATAGGCATCCTCGCTATAGTTAGGAGACTTAAAAAAATTATGAAACCTTAAGTTCTCATCTCTACAAAAAGTCAAATGTTACATTAGAAAATTCTGAAACCTTGAGTCCTCATCTCTACAAAAATTTAAATGTTACATAAACCCCTGGGCAACTATAAATGTATATTAATGTATGGCACATATCAAATTTGGAACCAAATCAATGAGAATGCATGATTTGACCACTTGGTGGACCATTCTTGATTGTGTAATTAACCATGTGAGGTAGTGAGTTTGAGATGTATGAGCTTTTGGACCACTTGAGAAGCTTATACATGATGTGTTTATGCTTTAAAACATGCTCAAGTTGTAGTAGAGAGTTTAGGAGCCATTTGGAACCAAATTGACCCCATTATGGCATCAAAATTGCCATAATCTTGAGCTATATTAAAGTCTAAAAAATGAGCTAGTTTTTGCATTAAATTTGGGAAGTATATAGGTCTCATTTGAAGCCTTCCACAGAGCTAAAGAGCACCTAATTTAGAGCTTTAGAAAATTTATTATGATTTTTCAAAGTTGGACAAAATATGCAGAATTAGCAAATGCACTGTTCATATGGTTAGCTTTTGTTCTAGGGGTCCTCATGGCTCAAATGAAATCCAATGGCTATGAATTTTGTTAGGCATCAACTAAGAATGATATGATTTTTGTAGCACTTAACAACACCTCATTTGGATTTACATTGAAAGAAAAATGAATTTTTGAAGTTACAGATTAGTATCAAGGATATAACCAAACCTTTGTTACTGTTCCATCAATTTTTAGGGGATAAACACTTCTTTATTGGTGTGGAGTTATTTTTAACCTCTAGTTAACATCCATAACTTTCTAGAATAGTATGGTTTACTGGGTTTTGAGTATTCTAGAATTAGTTATGAAGTTTTGAAATTTATATTAGTAACTTGTAATAGCAAGCCTGGGCAGTTGGACCTTTAGTGCTATTCTATTGTAAATCGTGGTCCAGCTGACATTTTCATGGCCTGGAATGATTTTTATCCTATAGTTGACTTTTAGGGCTTTCTAGAAAGCTATCATTTGCTTCATTTTTATTTTTTTTAGAATTAATTATGATTTTCCAAAATTGGTGTCAGAAACTTAAATTCTGGACCAGAGGCAAAACTCCCTTTTTTCTGGTGTGTGGCTTCTTACCCAAAATTGGCGAGATGTTTTATAATGTTTATCACTTGTATCGATGCATTATAAGTAGAAGATGATATGGATGGGTTCATATGGCCTGGTTGGCATGAAACAAAAATTTCAAGCCCTACGTAATGCAAAAATATTACATTAAATTTATTGTTTTTCTTGCCACAATGTATGAAGTCACATGCCTAAGACCTTGGGAGAGCAATGTATAGGCTAATAAGTTATGGTATTACAATTTATGCATGTGGGATAGTGAGTTTGAGATTTATGATTATTTGAACCATTTGGAATGCTTATATATGTTGTGTTTATGCTATGAGATGTGCTTAAATGATTATGGAAGTGATAGAAGACCATTTGGCACATTTTTTTACCCAAATTGGTGCCAACAAGTGCCATATTCTTGAGTTAAACCAAAATCTGACCAAATGAACTAGTCTTGGTGTGCAATTTGGCATGAGTATAGGTCTCACCTAGAGGTTTTAACAAAGCCAAAAAGCACTCAATTTGGAACTCTAGAGAATTTATTAAAGTTGGGAAAATTTTGCAAAAATGGTAACAACACTGTTCATATGGTCAACTTCTTCCTCTATATCATCAGAGGAACAAATGATATCCAATGCTTATGAAAGTTTACAAACATAAACTAGATATGACAAGCATTCTGTAGCATTTGAGAGCACCCCAATTGGAATTCTATAGAAGGAGAACCAAATTTTTAAAAGTTGCATGACAGTACCAGTAACATAGCTCAACCTTAGGTATTGATCCATCAATTTTCATAGGCTAAATGCCATTTTCTTGTTCTAGAACTATTTTTATCATTAGTTAAAATCTAGAGCTTTCCAAAAGGCTATCATATGCATGATTTTAATTTTTATAAAATTAGTTATGAATTTTCAAAATTCATATCAAAACCTAGAACACCAACCCGAGGCTAAAAATCTAATTTTGTGAAATATGGTTCAAAGTCCATGGTTTGTGTAGTGAATGGTGATGTTTCTAATATGATTGACTATATTATCAATGAAAATGATTTGACAATAAGTTAAATGACTTTTGTGGGCAATAATGAACGATTTATGTATCTAGTATACAATGTTTCCATTACAAGGGTTATTAAAGGCATGTAATTGTGTATGATTTGCTTTGAATATTATAATTTGAGGCTTATGAGTTATGGTATTACATGCCACACTACCATGTGTAGTTGGCAATTCTTTATCCTATAAATATAAACATCATAAGCACCTTTATGAATACTAAATGATGCTACTGTAATAGATGGATTCAAAGCTCCTTTACTTTGTCATTTGGATATAGAGTTTATACACAAGGTGAAGAGAAAAGCCTTGGCACTAAGTGTTTATGTTTTACACAATGCATCTTCTAACATTTATTTTCAATGTGGTAGATGATATATCTATGTGTGCTTTTCTTGGCAAAAGTTTGAGCTTTGTATAATGTCTCAATTAGTTTGGTTCTTATCATAATAATACTCTTTTATTTCTTGGGTAAGCGTAGTTCTTATCAATATTTAAATTTCAGTTGTCATATTGGTTCTAAACACAAGATATCATTTTTTGTGTATAGGTTCTTTTATTATTACAGGTGGGAGTTCACAGTGAAATTGAAAATACCTTTATTTTTTTCTTTTGTAATCCTTTTTAAAAGACTTTGTGTGCTTTGATATAGACAAGACTAACTTAAGGCCTTAATTCTACTCACTTGTTTCATTCCTTAAAGCACTAGAAGGCAAAACTTTGTATACAAGTGTTAATTCTATTGTGTTGATATTTTCTTTTTTTGGCCTTCCATATGTATTAGTATTAAGCCTCCTTGACTAATGTAGGAGTTTGACTTTTTCTTTTCAAGATGCTCTCTATCAAAACATTTACATAAGTGCCTAGGCTAATTGAAGAAAGATTGAATCCCTAAAAAGATAAAGACCGCTTAAATTTAAAAAGCTACAAAAATATGGAAATAGATGTTGACATTTGAACACATTCCATATGCTTCACCATACTTTGTTGACAAAGATTAAAAATGTAAGCAAAAGAGGATGAAGAACAACTTCTGAGACATGCAAGGTGTATTCTTTCTCTCATCTTGGTGATTTGTATTTTTAAATTTTTTTTGAATTGGAATTATATATATGTATAAGTATATGTATACGTATAAGTATATTCTTAAATACAAGTTCTTGTTCATCTTTTTTATAGCATTGGCAACTGTTTCCATTTTTCTGAGTCCTCAATAAGCATTGTTTATTAGAATGAAATATAACTATGTTTTATAAAAGCTTGTTTATTCTTCTCTTTCCCTCTAACTCACCCAAGGTCTATAATCTTCGTTTTATTGCTTGCATTTTGATTTTCTGCTCTTGCTAGAGTGTGCATATGAAACCTTATGTTGCTTACTTGATTTTGAATATAAATTAATATTAAAAAAATTGATTTTACATTTTGTATCCTTATCTCTGGGCAACAAGGATTGATAGATTACTTTTCTCTTTGTGCCCTTTGAAAATTTATGAAACTTTTCAATTTTAAAATCATTAGATACGGTTCCAAGGGTTAGTGGAAAGTCTAAATTTTTTTTAAAGGGTAGAACATATCCTAGTAGAATATCTTTATCAATTAATAAATTAGTTATCCTTAAATTAATATTATTGTATAAATTTTTCTTTCAAAAGCTAAGTAACTAAATTACTAGTGAGGGAAAATAAAACTCCAATAGGATTTAATAAATTGGTGTTGTGCTATCATTTGCTAAGGTGTATTACGTATAGGAATATGGTTTTTTTCAAGTGGACCTAAGTTCATAGTTTCTCTTTTATTGTAAACCAAGTTCATTTATACATTGATAGTTATATCTATACAATTGGAGTTGACTTTATAAGAATTTATTTTTCCAAGTTTGAGTTCTCGGTGTATGTGCTTGACACTAAAATTTTAGATGAGTGCTACTATTAGGAGTTGAGGTTGAAGTTGAACCATATGGAATCACTATTCTCCTTATTGCTTAATAATAATAGGGAATTAAAAGAAAATGCTTCACCATTAGATCCATGCTTGGTATATATTGAATGGCAAAGGAATCACTGTTATGTAAGAATTTGTTATCATTTATTTAAAAGGTTTATTGCTGCAAGAAATTAGCACTGACTATAATTTTTTTCCTATAGCTTTCAAGTACAAAAACTATGATTTTGGCATATGCCCTACAAGTAAGTCTGGGTACCAACTAGCCTACCCATTACTTTTATCTAGATTCATGCATTAGAGTACCTATCTTATTTTTTCAAACACATATGATTGTGATTATGAATAAGGGTAGCAATTAATATGCATGTACTCCATCATGGTTTGAGTTTAAAAGGCTAATGTAGAAGTGTTATAATTTTCACTTAATAACTTTTTGTGGTTCTAATATGATCCTCATGTAGACTAAAGAGATCAATGATTAATCATTATTTGTTAATTGAAAATTTTCCTTTTTCTTTTCTAATGTTGCAATTCCTTCCCTTGGCAAGTATTTGATGTCTTATTAAATTATAAAATTGTTCTTTGGCACAATCATTTGTTTTTGTTTTATTACAAATTATATAATATAACAATCTTGTATTTACTTTGATATATGTATAAAATATATTCTAACTTAAAGAAAAATTTAAACATCTTGTGCAATGCAAAGGACAATAGTCTAGTAACATTATAATTATATTTTTAATAGGGGTGTTATATACATGTGTTTGATTGAAATGATAATGAGCTTATGTAAATTTTGAACTCTTAAGGAGTTGTATTTCCAATCATTAGTGTTTATGATTTTTGGTTTTTGGTTTCTTTTCATTAGATTTAGTTATTTGACTTGATGTAAGCTTATTTTGCATTTACCTTGACATGTCAACTAGAAGATTATACTTATTTTGGTTGCTAGCATCATGTACTAGAGCCTGCAGCAACCAAATGTTAATAGTATTCCAGAAGTTATAGTAGATAAGGAAAACAAAACTAATTTTGCTAATGAGAAGTATATTCTTTTAATAAAGTTTTTGGTTTTTAAGTATATTCTTTGATGGAACCTAATAGCAAGCTAAGAGAAAAATCGTTGTTTTATTTTCCATTTCATAGCAAAATTACTTTTCTCTAATATTCATGTTGATAGTACTTATGAGGTGTTACTTGAATGCTTGGTGCAAGATGTCTATCTGTGGTCTCTTTAGCTTGTTATGATATGAACTTCAATTTTGTTCATAAAGGATGCATAATAAAGTATTGATGATTTGATTAATTAACTATTTAACCAAAGTGGAAAGTGTTGACTATTGTTCCATGTTGCAAAAGATGACTTAGAAAACATGTCTGCCTCAGCCTATTCATGATTATAATATACAACAAAAAGGTGTGTAGATTTACTTATGACTTAATATTTAATATTTTTCCTTTTTTCCTTCTTTGTTTCTTACATCATGGTTTGGGAAAATTTTTTTGTCTTTTTGAGAAAATGCTTTTCTAATTTTTTTGTTTTGTCTTGTGACTTAAGAGATTTCTTCAAGAATCTTTTTCTTTTGATAATGAGTGATTGAAATTTTTAATTTGTAGTCATGTGGTGCATTAAGAGTCAATATTAACTTTAGACAATCCTGATTAGTGAAATTTGATTTAATACTTATGCTTGAGGAGTTCAAATATTTAAACCTCTTGACTTTATCGAATGGCCTAATTTATTCTGAGTTTTTAGGTTACAACAATCTTATAAATGACCTATATTGATTGTTTTTCCTATGATCCTATCATGTGTGGAGTAGACAATCATAACACCGATGTAATATAGAGCATGAAAATGTGAGTCTTTTATTGAGTTTCTTATTGAGTAACCTGTCATATTGATTTTGTTGAATTTATTAGGATCTTGTTTGGCTACATTAAGCCATGATTTTTGGCAAGCTTCTTGACTAATATGTTAGGAATCATGTATAATTTTTTCATATTTTTCTGGGTTGGTTTGATTGGTTAAATACATATATTTCTAGATATAGTAAAGAACATCCTGTTTTCAATATTTCTTGGCTATAACTCAACTTTGTAAGCTTTTTGGGAATAATATAGACATGATTTTGCTTTAAAATTTTTATACAAGGTTTTCCATATGTCTAGTTATATAAATAGTTTTTTTGGTGAATTTTGAAGATCATTTGGTCATGTTTTTGTTAGATTTTTCTTAGACTATTTAGATGTCCTATTTAGTAGCTTTTTTTTAAAAAAAAAACTTTTTAGCTTTCTTGTTTGATTTTTCTACATTGGTTCTTATGGAATTTTAGGTAGACATTTAGCGTGACAATTCTTTTATATGTTTATTTCATTGAGAAAAATTGGCTTAATGTTTATAACATGTTATCTGTGCTTTTTTGCTTGTAAATTATACATGATTCAACATTCTTATCATTTATTTTTCTTTCTCTATAGGTACTTCGGATAGGTCAAATATTTGTCTTATTATGGAAATGATCTACGTAAATGTAAATCATCAACATGTTAAATTTTAAAAATATTCTTTAGTCATTTTTTATTCTATACGCTGATAATGGAGTGCTTAATAGAAATTGGATAATGAAATTGTTATTTGAAGTTAAAGTCTATTCATGCTGTGTTCTTTTATGCTTTTGTGAACCAACAAGGATACCATCAATTTTGAAACTTGAGTGATTTGTTTTGCTTTGCCTCTTGTAAAAGAAAAAGTAAGGAAGTGACTATTTTGATTGGGATTTTAATGTGCTTTAATTTTGTTTCACTTTAGGTTTGTATGATGAAATTGATAATGTTATGAAATTGATTGGGAGTTTGAAATGCTTTTTTTTCTTCTTTTCAATGCTAAACTAGAAAATTGAAACATATATTTTAGTGTATTGGGTGCCTTAATAAATTTAAATTTGAATTTGATAGTGTTGAGCATGAAATTGGATTAATAACTATAAATATGAAATAAATTTAAAAAACTAAAAAGCTATTTAGTGAAAACTATAGTAGCCACTAAAATTTTTTTTAAACTAAAAAAAAGTCATCTCTAAAAGTACTTTTTTGTGGTGTCACTTAAGATTGCCACTAATGTGGGGTTTTAGTGACAATTATTGTTGCCACTAAGAGTCCCTTCAGGTAAGTCACCATTAAAAATGGTATTTTAGGGATGACTATTTTCGCCACTAAATGTCCTCCTTTAGTTGTGTAATACCATAATTCATTAACCCTTTTGGACTAGTGCTCAAGTTTGATCTCATGCAAGCTTAAGGAAAATGAATAAAATAATGGTATTTTCTTGCGTTATGTAATATTTTAAAAATTCAAATTTTGCTTCATGGACCTCGTGGACTCCCCAACATCATCCTCTTTTGATATTCCATCTAAACAAGTTATAACCATTGAAAAACATTCCATACATTTCGATTTAGGAGCCACACATCAAAAAAATTGGAGTTTTTCCTCGGGTCCAGAATTCAAGTTTTTGTCACCAACTTTAAAAAATTATAATTAATTTTAGAAAAGTAAAAATCAAAAAAATGATAGCTTTCTGGAAAGCTCTAGGTGCCAACTATAGGGTAAAAATCAACTCTAAGCCATGAAAACCTAGTTGGACCACAATTGACAATAGAAAAGTCCAAAAGGTCTGGCTGCACAGGTTTACTGTCACAAGTTACTGATATAAATTTCAAAAATTTATAACTAATTCTAGAAAAATCAAAACCTAGCAAACCATACCATTCTAAAAAGTTATGGATGTTAACTAGAGAAAAAAATAAGTTTAGACAAAAAAAAGCAATTAGGCCATGAAAACCTATGTAACAGTAACTGAGGTCTGATTGCATCTCTAATACTAATTTGGAACTTCAAAATTTTGGTTCTCTCTATACATACCTCCAATTGAGGTGATCTTAATGGACATAGAAAACTTATCATGTATAGTTTATGCTATAGAATTTCAAAGCCATTAGACACCATTTGTCCTATGAATAATATAGGCAAAAATTTTGACCATCTGTATAGTAACCAGACCAAAACTATCAAAATTTGAAAACTTTGAAAATTCATCAAAAATTATCTAGAGCTCCAAATAATGTGCCTTTTAGCTTCTTAAAAAGCTCTAGATGAAACCTATATGCATGCCAAATTACAAGCCAAGAAAAGCTCATTTAGTCGGATCTTGATGTAGCTCACAAATATGGCAAATTTGGCACCATATAAGGGTCAAAGTTGGTCCAAATGGCTTCTTAC
This sequence comes from Erythrophleum ivorense, assembly GCA_026724425.1. NCBI lineage: Eukaryota > Viridiplantae > Streptophyta > Magnoliopsida > Fabales > Fabaceae > Erythrophleum > Erythrophleum ivorense. The sequence goes on from JAIUCV010000007.1 coordinate 41,156,067, forward strand.
TTCTTCTACCACCACATAAGCACATTTGGGAGCATAAACATAGCATATATAAGCTTCCCATAAAAACTCACCATGCCATAAGCCATAATACACAATCAAGAGTGGTCCTCCAAGTACCTAAAACACATATTCTATAACACCATAATTTTTAGCTTATTTCATGCCTTTAGATAACTCATTTCCAAGAATCATATATCAAAGAAAAAGGCATTAAAATAATGACTATTTTAGCATTGCGTTATGTATAAAAATTCCATTCGATGTCATGTAGACTGTGTGAGCTCATACATTGCATTCTCATATTTAATTACATGAATACAACTCATTTGCATCACCAAAAATGGCCTACAATTCATGGAAATCAAAGGGAAGCATAAAACTCATACTTGTATTTTTAGCCAAAATTTTGCCATTTCTGTCATAAACTTTGAAAACTCATAACTAATTCTAAAAACATCAAAATTATGCATTCTTAGCCATTTTGGAAAGCTATACATGTCTACTTTATGCTAAAAATATGTTCAGACCATAACATCCAACACAAAAGATATTTGACATTCGAAAAGGTCTAGAGGTCAGACTGTTAACTGGTACTGTCACAAGTTTCTATAGCAAACTTCAAAAATGTCCAATTAATTCCACAAAAATCAAATCCATGTAAATGATACCAATTTGGAAATCTATTGATGTTAGCTAGAGGAAAAAAATAACTCTAGACTAGTTCAGCCATGTCCAAACCTCAAAACCTAATCAAATAGTACCTGAAGTCAGTTTGAGTGCCTGATACCAGACAAAATCTTTAAAAATTCATATCTCCCTCTCTAGACATCCAAATGAAGCGCTTCCACTTGGCACAAGTCACTGAGAATGTCTAGCAAAATTTTTTGGCAATTAGATATCATTTGAGCTTTGTGTGACAGAAATCATTTTCGGGCCAAGTGAACAGTGCATTAAACCAAAATTAAATTTTTTGCCAACTTTAAAAATTCATCAAATATTCTCTAAACCTCTAAAAATTCTATTCTTTAGCTTCCTAAAAAATCTTAACAAGCTCTAATTACATGCCAAATCTTAGATCAGGAAGAGCTCATTTGGACAAAAAGTGATATAGGGCTGCAATATAGTTAATTTTGGCTCTATATAGGATACCAAAGTGTCCAAATACTCTCTCTTAATGTTTGGCACCTCTTGAGCAAGTTTAAAAGCATGATTATGACTTGTGTAAGCTGTCCAAATGGTCCCAAATTGTATCATCTGGTTCTTTGAAAATTAGAAAAAATGTTAGAAACGTGACGTACAGTTTCTCTATTAACGAACGAAATTCACAAGATACAAAAGGAAGTCCCCCGAAATAATGTAGTTGAGGTCCCAAAAAATTTGGGAAGTGTTCTAAACTCCTAAAAATGAGAATCCCTGGCTCAGACAAAAAGAAAAATAGAGTTAGAATGAAGAAACAATTTCTTACGAAAAACTTATGAAATGTAATGGCATTTTCATAATTTTGAGTAAATTTTGGAATTTACACAGGAGGGCTTTTTAAATGAAAGTTTTGAGTTCTCTAGGGTTCTTAGAGGCTCTAAAAACCATGGAAAGTCCTAGGACAGTTAAAACCCCTCCAGTGGATGTTTTACAACGTCAATGTACCCGAACTTTGACTGATCTGTTCAGGAAGGTTTTAGCTCTAATTTGAGTGATTCAAAAGCATTTTACTAAATTGGGAACCTAAATTTTATAATGAAAAAGACAGTTCTCAAAAAGGAGCTCAAACGAATTAGAAACAAAAATGCTAAGAACGAAGGGCAAAATAGAAATTTTTGAAAAGTTCTTCTTCCTCCATTATATATATAAATGGCACCCCACTCTCACCCTCATATAGCCTCATATGTTTCTGCCCTAAACTAGAGAAAGAAGCCCTAGGATGAGGCACACAAGAGGAAGAAGAAGAGGAGGAGAAATTTAAGCAAAAAGGTATGAAATTTTGGTAGTTTTTCATGCTTTCTTCCATCCAAACCTCCTCTCCTCCATTCTTCTTTGTTTCCTTTGATTAAAATGAAGTTTAAAAATCTGTTTTAAGGGAGAAACTTAGGGGAAATTTCGAATTTGAAGAGAGGAGCTTGGAGAAAGCAAGATTCAAGTGAGAAAAAGCAAGAAAGCAAAGTAATTTCTCTTCCCATGGTTGCTACTTTTGGTTCCACTCCTTCTCCATTTTGCCTAACCTAAGAAACCCTAAGAGGATTTGATTTTTAGGTAGAACCAAGGGCGAATCTAAGGAAAAAAGGTGTGGAGATTAAGAATATACAAAGGGAATTAACAAAAAGCTATTCGATTTCAAGATGCAATTTCTAGGGTTTTAATTGCATCTTATAAAATCTAACTTTGTACAATGATTCCTATACTTAAATAAGAGTTTAAATAAGTTTCTAAGATCCCTAGAAGTCTCCCCATATGCTTCCCCTTTCAAGAAAACCAAGCAAAGTCCATGAAGGCTATTAAGCTTTATGGTTTCAGCCTAAAGAGGTTAAGGTAGCTAGAGAAAGTTTTAAATTTTTATAAACCCATTTTTTAGTCATATATGATAAATAAAAATGAGGGGAGGCCTTAGAAAAAATTTAGAACCCGTAGAAAGTGAGTTGGTGCTTTAGGTTCCATATTATGACCTAAAGAAACAACAGGTAGTTAGACTCTTGGTTTTAATTATGTGATGACTCCAAGAGACTTAAAAGGAGTCAAAAATCATATTTGAAGGGAAAGAATGGAGCCTAGAATTTATTTGAGGGGTATTGCTTTATTAGGTGCATTTATGTAACCATAATGAGGTTTATAGGTCAAGGTAGAGTTCAAATAAGTTGTGTAGCCTTAGAATTGATTTCATGAACCTAATTGGCTTCCATAAATTATGTTTAGGCCAAGAGAAATCATTCTTGCACTTTTATATGTGTGTGGCCAAAAGAGGGAGCTTGGATTCAAGAGAAAAAATGTGTAATTGTATCCAAGGTAGCTTTCTCCACCTTCTCTTATGCATGATTGTTTGTTTTACTTGTCTTTGAATGTGTATATGTGTATTTTTAAGCTATGAAAAGTTTTTTAGTATGACCTTGATTCCATGGTACCATGATGTTACAATATGTTTTCATATAATGTTTATGTTGTGTGCTTGGGTTTGCTTGAGTGTGGTGAGGCCAAGAACCCTTAGCCATGGTAAGGATGAGCCAAGAACCCTTAAAATTGGTTGAGACAAAGTAAAGAGTCTCCCAAAAGTGAGATGGACTCCCAAGAGCATGGTTGAGTCTAAGAATCTCTTAAAGAATGGGTGAGACAAGTCTAATATCCACAAGAAATTGGGTGAGGCCAATCCACTTATTTGGTAAGCCTTTGTATGCTATGTATGACTTTCTTAAGTGATGAAAATATCTCTTGAATGTTTGCATATGTCAATATGACCATACATGCAATTATGAGACTTGTTTGCATCCATTATGTATGATTGAATGGGAGATGAACTATTGGAATTTTTTGACTCTCATCCTCTCTTCTTCAACGTTCTAACATGCTAGGTAGATCGAGTGGACAAGGTAATGGAAGCCAATCACCTTGAAGATGAGAGTATAACATCCAAGAACATGAATCCTGCTACTCTAAGGCCATACAATTGGCAAATAATGTAATTAATGGATGTATATGTATTATGGTGTTATGAATATATGTAATTATGATAATATGTCATGTATAAATAGGAGAATGTGTTATGTGACCATTAGATTGTGATTTGAACATATCTTGGCAAATGGGCTCCTTGGATGACATTATAGAATTGTGCATAAGTGAATGAAATGGTTAAAATGAGATACATGGAATTTGAGACCATTTGGCCAGCTCACACAAGTTCAAATTATACTCTTAGACTTGCCCAAGAGATGTCAAACCCCAAGGAAAGCTATTTGGACATTTTAATATCCCATATGGAGCTAAAATTGACTAATTTAGAGCCCTATGTCACTTTTTGTCCAACTGAGCTCTTCTAGATCTGAGATTTGGCATGAAACTAGAGCTTGTTGAGAGCTTTTTAAGAAGCTAAAAAATAGAATTTTTAAAGGTTTAGAGAATATTTGATGAATTTTCAAAGTTGTCAAATTTTTTGGTTTTAGTCATGTCACTATTCACTCAGGTCCAAAAATGAGATCTATCACACAGGGCTCAAATGATGTCCAATTGCCACCAAATTTTATGCAGTGAAACTAGACATTTCCAGTGAATTTTGTCAACTATAAGCACCTCAATTGGATGTCTAGAGAGGGAGATATGAATTTTTAAAGAATCTGTCTAGTATCAGGAACTTTAGCCAACATCAGTTACTCTTTAATTCAGTTTCGAGGTCTGGGCATGCTTGAACCTATCAAGAGTTATTTTTTCCCTCTAGCTAACACCCACAGCTTTCTAGATTAGTATCATTTGTATGGATTGAATTTTTTAGAATTAATTGGATATTTTTGAAGTTTGCTGCAAAATTCTATGACAGCACCAGTGAACGGCCTGACCTCTGAACCTTTTTTAATGTCAAATGCCTTCTATCATGGATGTTATGGTCTGTACATATTTTTAACATGAAGTAGGCATGTGTAGATTTCCATAATGTCCAAGAATTCATGATTTCAAATTTTCTAAAATTAGTTATGATTTTCTAAAATTTGTGGCAGAAATGTGGAAAACTTGGCCGAAAATATATGTGTGTATTTCATGCTTCTCTTTAAGTTTCACAAGATGTAGGCCACCTTTAATAATGCAAATGAGTTGTATCTATGTAATTAAATATGGGAATGTGATACATGAGTCCATATGGCCCACAGGATTCCGAATGAAAAATTTATGCATAGCTCAATGCTAAGAAATTTATTATTTTATATCCTTTTTCCTTTCTCCTTCATGAAATGCATAATGTGAAGTATGAGAATGATATGAGATAAGCTAGAAAATTATGGTGTTACAAAAATCTCATGCATCTCATTTTGACCATCTCACTTACACTTATGCACATTTGCATAAAACCATTCAAGAAGCCAAATTGCCATAACATACTCAATTTACATTTCAATGATAACATAATGCAATCTCTCATTTATACATCACATATTAACATAATTATATATGTTTCAAAGGTCATAAACCATATACAACAATGGATTACATTATTAGACATCAATATGGCCTTATAGAACTAAAAACTATGCACTTTAATGTCAAGCTCTCATTTCTCATGTAGTTGGCTTCCATTCCCTTAGTCTCTTGGTCTACCTAGCATGTTAGAACATTGGAGAAGAGGGAATGAGATTCAAAGAATCCCAATAACTCATCTCACATTCAATCATATATAAAAGATGCAAAACAAGTCTTACAAATGCATATATAGGCATGTTAACATGTGCAAACATTTAAGAAGAAATTTTAACATTTGAGCAAGTCATATATAGTATACAAAGACTTGCCAAGCAAATGAATTAGCTTCACCCATTTACTTGTGGATTTTGGACTTACTTCACCTATTCTTTAAGAGGTTCTTAGACTCAACCTTGCTTTTAGGAGTCAACCTCACTTTTGGGAGACTCTTTACTTTGTCTTAACCAATCTTAAGGGTTCTTGGCTCATCCTCACCATGGTTAGAGGGTTCTTGGCTTCACCATACTCAAGCAAACCAAAATAAGCACATAGACATCATTTAGAAACATAATGCATCATCATGGTACCATGGAGTAAGAGCCCATGCTAGAATATTTTTCATGGCTTAAAATACACATACACACATTCAAAGACAAGTAAAGCAAATAATCATGCATGAGAGAAAGTGGAGAGAGCTACCTTGCCAGCATTTGTACACTTTTTCCTTAATCCTTGAATCCTCTCCCTTGACCTCACATACCCAAGAAGGTGGAGATCATTCCTCTTGGCCTAGACACATCAGATGGAAGCTATATATTCTTGAAGCAAAGTCTAAGGCCATCTAACTCGCTTAGACACTAGCTTGGCTTATTAGCCTTTTTATGTTTCCAAGAATGCACCTAATGAAGCAACACCCATCAAATAAATTCTAGGCTCCATTTTTTTCTTTTAAATATGATTCTTAACTCCTTTTAAACCTCTTGGAGTCATTATACAATTAAAATAAAGAGCCTAACTACATATTATTTCTTTATGTCATATTATGGAACACAAGGTACCAACTCACTTTCTATGGTTTCTAAACTTTTTCCAAAGTCTCCCCTCATCTTCACTCTTCATATATGAATCAAAAATGGGTTTAGAAAAATTTAAAACTCTCCCTAGGTATTTAAACCCTCTTAGGTTGAGGCAATGAAGGAAATGGGCTTCCATGGACTTTGGTTTGTTTCCTTGATGGAGTAAGCACATGAGGAGGCTTCTAGGGATCCTAGGAATTCATTTAAACTCTCATTTAGGCATAGAAATTAAGAGATCAAATCAGATTTTGTAAGGAACACTTGAAACCCTAGGAATTGCATCTTGAATTTTCATGGTTTTTTATTAATTCTCTTTACATATTCTTAATCTCCACACCCTTTTTCCTAAGAATCACCCTTAGTTCTGCCTAAAAACCAAGCTCTCCTAGGGTTTCTTAAGTAGGGCAAAATGGTTGAGGAAGAGGAGCAAGGGAGAGCAACCATGGAAGAAGAAATTAACTTATTTTCTTACTTTTTCTCACTTGAATCTTGTCTTCTTTAAGCTCCTCTCTTCAAATCCGAATTTTTTCCTTAATTTCTCCCTTAAAATTTATAAACATCATTATAATCATAGGAAACAAAGGATAATGGAGGAGAAGAGGTTTGGAAGGAAAAAAAACATAGAAAACTACCAAGAATCTATACATTTTTGCCTTGATTTCTTCCTTCCTTCATCCTCCTCTTGGTGTGCCTCATCCTATAGCTTCTTTCTTTGGTTTAGGGTAAAAACATATGAAGCTACATGAGGGTGAGAGTGGGGCGCCACTTTATATAAAGGAGGAAGAAGAACTTTTAGAAATTTTTATTTTGCCCTTCGTCCTTAGCATTTTTGTTTCTAATTTGTTTTAGCTCCTTTTTGAGAACCGTCTTTTTCATTATGAATTTTAGTTTCCCAATTTAGTAAAATGTCTTTGGAATCACTTGAATCAGAGTTAAAACCTTCCCGAATGAATCCGTCAAAATTTGAGTGCACTGATGTTAGAAAACATCCACCAGCGGAGATTTAACTGTCCCAGAGCTTCCCATGGTTTTTAGGGCCTCTGAGAATCTTAGAAAACTTAAACCTTTCATTTAAAAAGCCCTTATGTGTGAATTCCAAAAATTGCTCAAAATAACGAAAATGCCCTTACGTTTCGTCAATCTTTTGTTACAATTTGTTTCTTCATTCTAGCTCTATTTTTCTTTTTGTCTGAGCCTGGGATTCTCATTTTTAGGAATCTAGAATACTTTCTAAATTTTTTAGGACCTTAACTAAGTCATTTTGGGGGACTTGCTTTTGTATCCAATGAATTTTATTTGTTTACGGAGAAATCATACGTTATGTTTCTCACGTTTTCTTTCATTTTCAGAGAATCGAATGTTACATATTCTCATTAAATTGGTTCCAAATTTGATTCATACACAACATATACATACTTTTACATTTACTCACATGTTCACATCCCAAAAATACTATGTACATACAAACTTTGACATTCAAATACGTCAAAAACTATACTAATGTCAAATTATAGTCCATCAAGCTCCTTGGCTTTCATCTTTGGTTTCTTGAACTCCACCTAGACATGGTGAGATGGGGGAGGGAAGGGGTGAGATTCAAAGAATCTCAATAGCTTATACACTCATTCAAGTAAGTAATCGAGGCACATAAACATGTCAAAGTACACAAGTATGCATCCAATACAACAAAGAACCATTCAAAACATACTTTACATGCCATGAAAACATATCAAAGCCAAGAATAAGCTCTAGGGACTCTTGATCTAGCCTCACCCTATTTTTGAGACTTTTAAATTAGCCTCGCCCTTGGTCTAGGGACTTTTGATTTGGTCTCACTCATCCACAAGACTTTTGGCCTTATCTCACCCATTTCTAGGGTTTTTTGGCTTCACCTCACCTATCACAAAGGACTTTTGGCACCAGCTCACCCTTAAGAGTACATTTCACAACCCAAAACATAATTCAAGAAAACATATTAGTATCAATACAATAAGGCAACATCAAATGGCATGTCCCATAATACAAATACACATACAAGCATACAATGACCATCATATATCTAAGAATGCAAACAAGAAAGAGTGAAGAGCTACCTTAGCAATGATACAAGTCTTCCTTTTGGTTATTTTTGCCCCTTTTTGGTCTCACACCCACAAATAGATAGAGCTTAATTTCTTTGGCTTAGACAGAAAAAATAGCATCCTATCACACTCTTGCACCAAGCCATGGCATCTAATACACATTAAAGAAGTATATTTTAATCTATGTGAGTGGCTCATCGCACAACCCTCAAAATAATACTAGGTTGATAAAATATGTAGTTAATGGCACAACCTAGGTCATCTCCCTTGGAATTGGTGTTCAATGCCTAATTGAGTTTTTCAAATGTTAAAAGACTCTAAAAATTCCTAAACTAAAGGGGTTTTGATTTACTTAAAATAAAATTGACTTAAAATTCCTAATTATTATCTAATTGAGTGAATTATGGTCTTGTGACTAGCTTTGGATTTGTCCCTTGGTATCCACTATCCTTATCCTAATCCAATCGTGATTAATTCTGGTCTAAGAATTCTTAATTGTGTTCATAACAAATTGTCTTGGGTAACCACTCAAGATTCAAGAGATTAACGATCTAATGTTGAATTGAGACCTCAATCCCGCATTAAACTATCAATTCTTGTTTCTAAGATCAACGAACATCCAATTTGATTGATTAACTGATTGATTAGCCTCTGAATCATTCTAAATATTTAATTAACCAACTAAACATTAAGGAATCTTCAAATTAAACAATTAAGCTCACTCATGTATTTTATCGAACACCTTCGAAGCATACATGAGAATTTAGATAATATTAAAATTAATCAAATCAATTAATCAACAAAAATACTTCCTAATTAGTGTCTAACCAGCCACTAATTACAATTACACAAATTCCCTATCAAATGCAACTTAACCAAGACAATAAATGAAAGAGAAAAAGTGTAGAAAAAAAATAAATAAATTCTTAGCGAAAATTTTGAATTATTCTTCCATGGATTCAAGCTTCTCCAAGAGCTTCTTCCTTGCTAGCCTCAAGATGAACTAAAGCTTCAAGGGATGTTGGATGATGGAATGGAGTGGAGTGGAGAATAGAATGGGTGAAGGCGTGGTGGTGGAATGGAAGAATGGGTGAATGGAATGAATGAATGGCTTGATGGATGGATATATATAGGCATGGGTTTCCAAAAAAAATATGGAGGCGTGGAATTGGTGGATTGTGAATGGATTAAGATATCCAAATGGATGAAGGAAGCGTGCAGACTTGTAGAGACGTGAATGAAGTATACTCCCTTTCTCATTAAAAGTCACGTGCAAGAGCCTCTTCTTCTCCTTCACGTGTTCTCCTAATGCACCTTCATATCAGCTTCACGTGGAATCTCTTCATATATATATAAAGTGGGCTGCATGGATGTGTGTATGAGAGTGAGCCCCGTTGGTTATTTTATTATACATGAATTCCTTCTACTGTTTCTGCAGCTCTTCTTCACGTTAAGTTCGCCTTTTTCTAGCTCCCAAGCTTCTCGATCCAGCGTCTTCTGCTCTTACGTGGTTCTCTAAGCTTTTTCATTCGTTTTCAGCTGTTTCTGCATGAGTGTGAGCTCAGCTGGTGCTTCCTCGTTTAGCTCGTTCTTCTCCAGCTCTTGCTTCAGCTCTTCATTTTATCCACGAATGTAGCTCTTCGTTTTTCTCAAGCAGGGGCTGCCTCTTCTGTTTCTGGTTCTCACGTTATTCTGCAGCTTTCCCACGTAGCTTTTTTTTCATCTTACGTTTTCAGCTCCTGCGTTTTCCTTCTTATATCACTTTCTCAGCTACTGTTCTAGCTCATTAATATCTCACGTGTTCAGCTCATGCATCGTGCTCTGTTTTCAGCCATGTTTCTTAACTTGTAGCTAGTTCGAACCTTCTCTTAATACCACATGATGCTTCTGCATGTTACAGCTTCTTCTTTACTTTGCTTTTTACATCCCATGCAGCTACTTTTCGTATCTTTGAAGCTCACCCAGCTAGCTTTTCTCTTTTCCTTGTTGCATGTTCTCCAGCTTTCAAGTTAGCTTTGTTCACACGAGCTGCTGTTCTGGAGTTTATTTTTCCCTTAACTTAACACTAGCTCCTTCAACTCGATGCTCTTTCTCTCTTCTTTCCATACAAGCTTGAGTTCACTTCATTTGTGTTCTGCTTCCAGCTTCATGTTGCTTCCATGTGCAGTTCTGCCCTTGTGTGTCTTCCACCTCAATTCCAAACTCCTTCGTGTTTTCCATGCAAGCTTTTTGTTTCATTTTTATTACACAAGCTCCCGTTACGCAGCTCCTTGTCTCTTCTAAGCTTCTTGTGTTCAAGATGGCTGCCTCTTGTTGCATTGGTTCTGTCCCCATGGATAGTTCCTTCATGCATATGTGTTGATGTTGAGTGAAGGGCTACTCATACGCTTCTTAGTCATTCCTCTCTCTTCTTTAACCATTATTCTCATTCAAGCTGTTTGCCCATCAAAATTCTGCACAAATGAATGGAAAATATTCAATAGAATTATCACAAAATTATTTAGAAGAATTTCATGCATTAAAACTCAATAAATTTGCCAATTAATTCATAAAGTGCATAAATGGCTAATGAAATCAATTTATATATAATTAAACCCTTAAAGCCATATTTGGACACTAAAATGCTTGAGATAAGGAGAATAAAATATATATAAATTATGCTTATCAAATTCCCCCACACTTAAACCTTTGCACTCCTGGGCAAAGCTCAATATCAAAGGAAGACTAATGGAATGACAAGTGGGAAAATGAAAGTGAAAAATCACAAGTTAAGGAATGATCAAGACTCTTCAACACTTTAACAATCTAAGATAACTCCACTTGCGTCAAGAAATAAACTCCTTGGCAATTTCTTTTGAAAAGATTGAATTAAAATGTATAGCCCTCTCATGGATTAGTGTTTACTCTCAACTCTCAAATGGTCAAGGTATGTGTATCACTCAAGTTCCACCTATCAAAAGTTCACTTCCATAGGCTTGTCAAGCTTCTAAATCTCCACCACCCATGTCAAATGCAAAGCACAAATCAATAGGACTTTATTTAGGGTTGTAATGGGGTTAAGGAAGTGAAATGAATGGATGACTAAAACAAGGGGAAAACAACTAACAAATAAAATACCTTAAGGATCTCAAGAGCAATAAAATGAGACTTAGGATAAGGGAAATGTGCATTTTGAAGGGGAAATAAATACGAAGGTGCATTAGTATGTCTTCTAAGGTCTGGATGGTCCTCTCAGTCTGACCATCTATGTAACATCAAAAATTCTACCTCATCTCATGCCATTCATATGACTTACTATCATGGAGGATGTAAGTTTCTCATGATTATTTTTGCGTTACATGGTATCTAGTAATTCATTTCGGTGTCATATGGACCGTGTGAGCTTATACTATGCCTCCTCATATTTAATTTCATTGTTACAACTCATTTGTATCATGAAAACTTCCCTACAACTCATGAAAACCAAAAAGAGACATGGGACATGCATTTTCATTCTCGGCCAGACTTGGCCCCATTTCTGGGCAAAGTTTGGAAAATCCTAACTAAATCTAGAAAAATCAAAAACATGTAATCTTGATCATTCTGGAAATCTTGGGATGTCTACTTCGTGCTAAAAATATGTACAAGTCATAACATCCCACACACAGGACGTTTGACATGTGAATTGGTCTGGAGGTCAGACTAGGTCCTGATGCGGTCACAATTTACTGATATGAAATTCAAAAATGTCCAAATAATTCTACAAAAATCCAATATATGCAAATGATACCAATATAGAAAGATGTGGATGTTAAATAGAGAGAAAAAAATATCTCCAAATAATTTCATCAAGCCAAGCTCTCAAAAATTGATGGAACAGTACTTTTGGTCAGGCAAGATGACTGATACTGAACAGAAACTTCAAAAATTCATATATTCCTCTCTAAACCTCCAAATGAGGTGCTTCTAGTTGATACAAGTCATTTTCAATGTCTAGTTTCTTCCTATAAAATTTTGTATCCATTGGACCACGTTTGCCCCTCGGATGACACAATTACACAACTGACCAAATGAACAGTGCTGGTGCAAATCCGAAATTCTGATACCAACTTTGAAAAATCATAGAAAATTCCATAGATCTCTAAATGACCTAATCTTTGGCTTTCCAAAAAGCTCTAGGCAAGATCTAGTCACATGCCAAATTTCAAGGCAAGAAAAGGTCATTTGGTCAGATTTTGATATAAGGGGGCAAAGTGTCAATTTCCTTTGTTAAAAGAGGGCTCCAAGGGTTCAAATTTGTTTCTCCTACTTCTAAGGCTCTATGAGTACATGGGAAAGCATCAACATAGGCTATCAAATATGGCTCAAATTTCTAACAATACAAATTTGCAATACTCACTCTCCCACACCAAAACATACACCATGTAGATAATAATAAGATCTTGTTATTAATTCTAAAAACTTGCTATATCATTCAATATAGTTCTAATTCTCATACATATACCATATGTACATCCATTTACAAGTATTCATAAGTGCATACACATGTACATCATTAGATTACATCTCTTAACAACAAAATGGTGGCAAAATGGCTATTTCACAAATCCTTTGTTGAATTTCCTAGCTTCAAGCTTGGTGACTCCCATGTCTTTGTTCACTTAGTCCACCTAGCATGTTAGGATAGTGGAGAAAAGGAGATGAGATTCAAAGAATCCCAATAGCTCATCTCTCATTCAATCATACATAATATGTGCTAAGAAAGCTTCTCAAATGCATGTATGGAACAGTAAAAGTCATAGACACTTTAAAAACAACATTGGCATATGAATCAATCATACAAGACATTCAAGGGTTCACTAAGTGTTTGGATTGGCCTCACATTTCTCCTCATGGGTATTGGACTTGCCTCACCCACTCTTGAGTACTTTGGACTCAACCATACTTTTGGGAGTTCACATTGCTTTTGGAAGACCCTTTGTTTTGTCTCAACTAAACTCGAGGGTTCTTGGTTCATCCTCACCTAAGGGAAGAGTTCTTGGCCTTTCCACACTCAAGTAAACTCATACAAACATCATGGATTCATTTAAGATATAACATAGCATTAAGGATCATGACATGTAAAGGCATGCTAGCATACTTTTTATAGCTTGAAAATACATATACACACATTCTAAAATAAGCTAAACACACATCCATGCATGAGAGAAAGTGAAAAGAGCTACCTTATAGGTTAACACAAGCCTTCCCTTTCAATTTGTCTTCTCCCTTCTTGGTTTCACTATCACAACTAGATGGAAGTGCTTCTCTTGAGCCTAGAGACACAAAGAGCATGGAATTACTCTCTCATAACTCAACACTTATTCACAAAGTTAGGGGTTTCTTTATAGCAAACCCTACCAAGCATATAAGAAACTATGGGTTTTTTCTCTCTCTAGAAGTTCACCAAATATCCTTCCTCTCCCAAGCTCTCAAAAAAGGAAAGCAATGAAGTAAAGCTACATGAGTTTTAACCTCCTTTAAGAGTGGTTTTCCACTTTCCCTCTTCTGAACCAAGCCCCAAAACATAATTCAACAACCAAAACCATAAAAAGAGAGGGCAAGGAGAGAAGAACAAGATTCTAAGAAGAAAAGCTAAGGAAATCTCAAGTTATGCTTATCTTTTTCTTGTTCTCCTTCCTTCTCTAGGTGTTTCTCTCTCTCTTTCACCCTTTTCTCTGCCTTAGAGGAAGCCTAAGTCGGTTAAAAGGAGAAGGAATGAATTGGGATGCTTTAAGAAGTCAAATTCTCTTTTTTTACGCTTTTCTAGACTAACCCTCGCTATAACGAAGAATAAACCTTGCTACGATGAGCATGTATCAGTCCCAAACCCCTGTTTTTGCTATGGCGTGCACTACGGCGAGCAACTCCCTGGTTTTTGTATGGAATGCCTGCACTCGCTATAGTTAGAAGGCACTCTCGCTATAACTAGACTATTTCTCACTATAGCGAACAGGTACATTCGGTATAGCAAAAAAGTTAAGCCATTTTTCGCTATAGCTAGCAAACTTAAAAAAATTTCAACCCTTCAAAAATTTTTTAACTTTTTTTTGTTGTTGTTACATTCCACCCCCCTTAAAAGAAATTTCGTCCTCGAAATTTAAATAACATACCTCATGGAAAGAGTTCTGGATATTTCTTCATTATATCATCCTCTAATTCTCAGGTGGCTTCCTCGGGAGATAATCCCTTCCAAACCACTTTCACTAGCGGTATCGTCTTATTCCATAACTGCTTGAGTTTAACATCCACAATTCGATCTGGTGATACTATATATGATAGATCATCCTGTAACTGCACATTCTCATATTCTATGACATGTGAGGGGTCGGGTTGGTACTTTTTCAATTGGGAAACATGGAAGACGTTATGGACTTTGCTTATGTTTGGAGGAAGAGCTAGTCTATATGCCACAGGTCCTACTTTATTAAGAATCTGGAAAGGACCTATGTACTTTAGATTGATCTTTTTACTCTTATTGGACCGATCTATCCCTGTGACTGGAGACACCCTAATAAAGACATAGTCTCCAACTTCAAATTCTAACGGCCGCCTACGTTTATCTGCATAACTTTTTTGTCTACTCTGGGCCATCAGAAGTTTCTTTCTGATGGTTTCAATCTGTCTAGAGGTCTGGTCCACTAATTCTGGATCTATGAGGCTTCGCTCTCCTAGCTCAACCCAAGACATTAGGGACCTACACTTCCTCCCATACAATGCCTCATACGGTGCCATCTGTATACTGGCATAGTAACTGTAATTATAGGAAAACTCTGCTAGAGGTAAGTATGTATCCCAGTTCCTTTTTATTTCTAGCACACATGCCCTCAATATGTCCTCTAGAGTTTGGATGGTTCTCTTTGTCTGTCTATTCGTCTGAGGGTGGTAGGCCGCGCTGAATCTAAGTCAGATGCCTAGAGCATCCTGTAATGATCTCCAGAAATTTGATGTGAATCTGAGATCTCTATATGATACTATGCTCTTGGGCACACCATGCAGTCTAACTATCTCCCTGATGTATATCTGGGCTA
Source organism: Erythrophleum ivorense (assembly GCA_026724425.1). Lineage (NCBI taxonomy): Eukaryota > Viridiplantae > Streptophyta > Magnoliopsida > Fabales > Fabaceae > Erythrophleum > Erythrophleum ivorense. Next base: position 41,171,424 of record JAIUCV010000007.1, read on the forward strand.
ACTTATCTAGGGTATAAGTGGCTTTCATAAGTAGAAAATGTGCTGACTTTGTTAACCTATCCACTATTACCCATATTGCATCATACCTTGATGATGTCCTGGGTAAACCCATGACAAAATCCATAACTATGCTATCCCATTTTCACTCCGGGATATCTAGGGGCTGAAGTAACCCAGTTGGTTTCTGATGTTCTATTTTTATTCTCTGGCATACTAGACATCGAGAGACATACTCTGTTATGTCTGTTTTCATCTCGGGCTACCAGAACATTTTCTTCAAATCCTGGTACATTTTATTACTGCCTGGATGGATGGTGTACTTACTCTTATGTGCCTCATCTAATATCTTCTCTTTGATCTCAGTGTTCTTAGGCACATACAGCCTATCCCTATACCTCACTATGTCATCCTCTGACAGATTGAACTCTTGGACATTATCCTGGGTTATCTGGTCTCTAATCTTCTTTACATGGTCGTCTGCTTGCTGGGCTTTTCTTATTTGATCCCTCAAGTCATTTTCTATTCGGGTCTCACTCATTAATAATTTTTCTGAACACACCTCGCAGGAGAGACTCATGTCTCTGAATCTCTCAATCAATTCCTGCTCTCGGATCATCATACAGGCCATGTGTATGGATTTTCTACTTAGGGCATCAGCTACCACATTAGCCTTACCTGGATGGTATTTCAATATGAACTCATAATCTTTCAGAAATTCTAACCATCTTCGTTGCCTCATATTTAGCTCCTTTTGTTCAAATAAATATTTAAGACTCTTGTGGTTGTTGTAAATTTCTATTACCGCCCCATATAAGTAGTGTCTCTATATTTTCAGAGCAAATACCACTGCGGCTAACTCTAAGTCGTGTGTGGGGTAATTTTCCTTATGAGATTTCAACTGTCTAGAAGCATAAGCTACCACTTGGCCTTTCTGCATAAGCACACATCCTAACCCTTTCTTAGAGGCATCACTATACACTACAAAAGTTTCTGTAGGGTCAAGGAGTACTAGAATTGGAGTCGTGGTCAACTTGTGCTTCAACTCTTGAAAACTACTCTTGTATTTCTCATTCCACATAAATGGCACATTCTTTCTAATAAGCCGGGTCAGTGGCATCGCTATTTGAGAAAAGCCCTAAATGAACCTCCTATAATACCCTACTAAACCTAGAAAACTCCTTATCTCTGTCACTGTTCTAGGTCTCTCCCACTGTAATACTGCCTTTACCTTATAGGGATCTACTGCAACCCCTGCCTGGGAGATCACATGACCAAGAAACTGAACCTCAGTGAGCCAGAAGTCACATTTACTAAGTTTAGCATACAACTATTTCTCTCTCAAGGTCTCTAGGGCTAATCTCAGGTGTTACTCATGTTCCTTACTACTTTTCGAGTAGATGAGGATATCATCTATGAAGACTACTACAAACTTATCTAAATATGGCCTGAAAACTCTATTCATGTAATCCATAAAAACTGCGGGTGCATTTGTCAACCCAAAAGGTATAACTAAGAATTCATAGTACCCGTATCTGGTTCTAAAGGTTGTCTTAGGAATATCTTCTGCCTTTATCCTGAGCTGATGATATCCCGACTTGAGGTCTATCTTAGAAAACAATGATGCTCCTACTAACTGATCTAAGATGTCATCTATGCGATGGAGAGGGTACTTATTCTTAATGGTAATTTTATTGAGTTCCCGATAATCTATACATAGCCTAAGGCTCCCCTCCTTCTTCTTTACAAATAGGACTGGAGCTCCCTACGGCGAGACACTAGGTCTGATGAAACCCTTCTTTAACAGCTTTTTTATCTGTTTCTTAAGCTCTGCTAGCTCTGTGGGAGCCATTCTATACGGGGCCTTAGACACTAGACCTGCTCCAGATACAATGGCTATAGGAAACTCAACCTCTCTCTCTGGGGGCAGTCCACTAATCTCCTTGGGAAATACTTCTAGGAACTCCTTCACTACAGGAATCTTATCTATACCTTCCTCTACCTTAGCTTGGACTGAAAAGAAAACTAAATACCCTTAACAACCATGCCCTAGGGATCTTTCAGCCTGGGAGGTGGTCATAACAGATAACTCAGCCCTAGTACTAGGCACAGTCCCACACTCAGGTAAAGTAATACACCTGTGATTACAATCTAGTATGGCGTTATTTACAGACATCTAATTCATACTAATGATCACATCTATATCAATAGGGGCATACAAATCAAATCAAGGGTGGTCGGGAAATGATTAAATTAGATCACATAATTCAAGCAAGTATGAGAAGTGATGGCTCAGTTTCCTGTAGGGGTAGATACATGTAACTCATATGGCAATATATGCATACTCAGACCCAACCTCCTAACACAGTCATATGATATGAAAGAGTGGCCAGCACCCGAATCAAATAATGTCGTTACAGAAAAATCATTTATCTTAATAGTACCTTGGATTAGACTTGGGAACTGGCTAGCCTCTTAATGTGATAGGTCAAAGACTTTACCCTGGGTGCAATCTCTGGCTATATGCCTCGGCTTGCCACATCTAAACCACATATTCTGCCCCGTATAGCACGGTCTGGTACCATGATTCCTGCCACACTGTGGACACATGATCGGTGGAGCACTGCCTTTACTAGACTGAGTCCTCCTTCTCTTATCCCTCTAGTAGCACTGACTCTTTTCATCTTTACGGCTCGTCACTGCAGGTTGTGAACCCTCTCTAGATCTCTTGGGCTCAGGGAGGGGAAGAGGTGGTCTAAAGTTAGAGGTAGGCTACATCATCCTGAGATTCACTTCTGTAACACTACATACCTCTACAAGGGTGTTGAAGTGCTTGATTCTCTATGGCACTATCCTATCTTTGATCTTAGGGAGCAAGCCTTTCTCTAACCTGTCTGCTCTCCACCTCTCATCATCATGTCTCTGTAGGTATGAGGAATATCTAGAGAGCTCAACAAACTTTGCTACGTACTGGTCCACGAACATCCCCGGAATTTGTTTGAACAGGATAAATTCTGACTCCTTCTCATCTTTGATGGAATCGGGGAAATACTTATCATGGAATGCCTCGAGGAATGCCTCCCAAGTGAGCGGGGCGTTCCTCACTCTCAGAATAGGCTTGGTGCCCTTCTACTAGTAAATTGCTTCTTTCTGTAACTGGAATGTAGCCATCTTAGCTTTTTGCTCAGACGTGCACTCCATCACCTTGAAGATCTGCTCTAGCTCCATAATCTATGCCTCAGCTTTATCTGCGTTCATTTCACCATCAAAGGCGGGAGGCCAAAATTTCCTAAACTGTGTGATCACTTTTCTGGTAGAGGTTTGCTACTGAGCAAGAGGCGTCTGAGCTGGTGGAATTAGGACAACAACCTGCATATGTGGTTGTGCATCCGTAGGAGTCACCCCTGAGTGCTTGGGATGATCTGAGTGTGGAGGTGGCTGAGGAGGAGGAGGTGCAGGGCCCTAGCTATCTTCTCAGCAAGCTGTTCCTGAAGCTGCATAATAACAGCCTGCTACTGATCCAGGCGAGCCATGATGGACTGTAAAACTCCAACAACTGGATCACTAGGCCCAGCTCCATCAGCACGAACTGCTCTGGGAGGCCTACCTCTTCCTCTACCTGTAACACCCCATAATTAATTAAAGTATTAATCATGGATTAGAATTAATTAAGAGTAATTAATATGGGCTCATTGGGTAAGTTAAGTGAATGGAGACTTTAGAGAGATAAATTATTAATATGGGTTTGAGATTTAATTGGGATAGAAATTCTATCTAGGCCTAAATTAGTAGATCATGAGAAGAGGCTAATGGAGGCCCAATGGATTATGTGCAGACCTAACATAATTTAGTAGGATGGAGGCCCAAGATTTATCTTGTATAGACTCTTCTAAGTGGCCCAATAATCTTTGTGCAGACCTAAAACTCTTAAGCTCTTCAAACTTGGCCCAAACTCAATTAAACTTCAACAACCCAAATGCATAAAACTGGCCCAGTAAAATTCTGCAGCCCAACACTCTAAAAACTGGCCCAATAAGCTAAAATCTGAAGCCCAAGTAGAGATGGATCTTGGAGCAGCCCATGACTCATACTTGACCCAACTAAAACCCAACTCAAACCCTAATACCCCAACCACTTTCTCACTTGCTGAAACATAAGATTCAAGAGGCAAAATCGGAGGTAGAGAAGGAGGCTAGGGTTTGGGACCAAAATTCTGCATTTTCTCACACTTAGAGCAAGATTCAGCTAAGGTAATAGTTATACAACTTAATCCTCTCATCTTCCTCCTTAATTTGGTCTGATTAGTTTTTCATTTGGAGCATTTTCATCCTACCCAAAATTTGAAATGTAAATGTTTGGGGGTTTTCTTGAGGAAATTCGTAGGTTGGGATTAGGGCTGACCTTGGGTGAGTTTAAACCCTCCATTTTGATGCTTTAATGGTTAATTTGAGACCCCCATAGCTAATTTATAAAATGGGTATTAATTATGTACGAATTTGCTTAGGATTTTGGGTGGGATATTGAGTTTTCTGGTGGAAGAAACTTAAATCCGAAATTGGGACTTCTTGTGGCTGGGTAAATGATCCTTGGGTAGTCATTAGCATTTTAAATTCCTTGGGTACTGATTATGATTATTAATGATGAATTAGAGTAGTAATTATATGATGTTATGGTTATAGGGGGATTTCTGCACCATTGGTGATTGTTGCAAGTGTCTACAAGTGAGGTAACTGGGTTTATATCAATTCCATGTGTATATTTGATTTAATTTCATATGTTGCTGTAAATGAATGATTTGAAATGTTAAATGAATTGATTGGCTATCTATTATATTGTATTGGACCTTGTGAGTCCATGGTAGAGTTGTGGTGCGGCTGCCACCCGTGCATGTGCTACGATCGAGCACCGGGTTATGATCAAACCCAGATGCACTGAGCCCCAGTTGTGCTCAATAGGGAGTAGGTGCTGTGGACGGGCCTCTCCGGTGTTAATGGCCTTTAACATGCGATAATGTGATTGCTAGTATGGGATAGTAATCATGATAGCCTAATTATTTCATTTTCTGATATGAATGGTCTACTGCTGGTGTTTATGTGAAATTATGCATGTATGTGAATTAATATGGAGTATATGATGGAATTGCCTTGGTTACTGAGATTCATATCTCACCCCGTTTTATGGGATTAATATTTCAGGTGAAAGTTCTTCGGGTAAGGATAAGGGTAAGCAAGTGGATGAACATCCATGAGCTGAGGCCGGGTGTGGGGAGCTACACTTGGTCTGAGTAGAATAGGATAGATGCAATTTTTGTTATTAGTTTACCTAGCATCATCATGTAATCATATTGCCAAGTGTAGGCGCTCATATTTTGTTTGATTGAAATGTAATCGCTAAGAATTCAAGTTTCATTATAGTTGAACATTATTGTATGAACCTATAGCATTATATATATATGTGGGTTTGCTGGAACTATGATATGGATTACCATACGAGGATTGTAGTCATATGATGCCTTAGAGGTGAGCTCTCGTTGAATGGAATCTTTATAAAATTTGCATGGGATGTAAATTGCTGATAATGTATGTGATCTTGCTGCCATTTATTTATGAATTTGTTGGTATGAGTTAGTGGAACAAGTAGGAAGTGACATTTGAGTTTCACAATGGTAATGGATGGATTGATGGGTAAATAGGGTAGATAAACACCATTAGGATCACTTAAAACAAGGGTAGGTGGACCTAGAGTGTTGCTAAGGTGAGAATTGGAGTGTAGAAGGTGAAATTCGGGTAATATGGTCATAGAAGGGAATCCCGCCGCGGCCAAGAAGGCTTCGCCGCGGCCAAAGGGGAGACAGAACCGAAAGGCGCCTCGGCGCAACGAACCTCGCCGCAGCACGAAGCGAAAAATTCACCCAGGGGGGTAACAGAACCAAAACCCGCCGCGGCGCAGTGTTTCCCGCCGCGGCGCAAGTCGAAAAATTAAAATTTGTGTTGGTCAGAAGCAAAACTCGCCGCGGCACGAATATATTGCACTGAGGCGAGAATTCTGGGAGTTGAGTAGAAGTTCCAGGAAGCATTTCCGCCGCGGGGCCACATAGGTTGGCTGCGGCGAAGGTCCAACTCGCCGCGGCGAGATTTGTGAAATTTGGGGAATGATTTAAGAGTACAAGCTGGGAGGTTATTGAGTGTTGAAACTAATGGATGATTAAATCATGAGTCTCTTATGGTAGTAAGATTTCTTTTATGCACATTTTATTTTGTTAAGGTGGCATGGTGACGACCCTAACATCAAGGTTCAAATTCCCTCACATTTTCGTAATGCGGTAAAATATAATGACCTCAAACCTTGATCATTAACTAATAATCTCGTATTTAACCATAATTACAATGATTAGAAGGTAGGGTTGTCACACTACCTCTACCTTGGCGCATGTCTACTATCTTTCTGAAACATATAATCATGCTTTAGTACATAATAAGGACACACGCCATTGCCATGCACTCAATCATCCATAAACAAGCTCATATACATATTGGCAACTCACAAATACAAGCCATAACCCACAATGAGAGCCTTAACCTTTGCTCTGATACCAATAAATGTAACACTATAAATTCTAGCTCATCTCATGCCATTCATATGACTTACTATCATGGAGCATGTAAGTTTCTCATGATTATTTTTGCGTTGCGTCGTATATAGCAATTGATTTTAGTGTCATGTGGACCATGTGAGCTCATACTATGCCTTCTTATATTTAATTTCATTGTTACAACTCATTTGTATCATAAAAACTTGCTTACAACTAATGAAAACTGAAAAGAGACATAAGACATGCATTTTCATTCTCGGCCAGACTTGGCCCCATTTCTGGGCAAAGTTTGGAAAATTCTAACTAGATTTAGAAAAATAGAAAACATGTAATCTTGGTCATTTTGAAAAGCTTGGGATGTTTACTTCATGCTAAAAATATGTACAAGTCATAACACATTTGACACGTGAATTAGTCTGGAAGTCAGACTGGGTCCTGATACTGTCACAATTTACTGATATGAAATTCAAAAATGTCCAACTAATTCCACAAAAATCAAATACATACAAATGATACCAATATGGAAAGATGTGGATGTTAACTAGAGAGAAAAAATATCTCTAGATCAGTTCATCAAGCTAAGCTCTCAGAAATTGATGGAACAGTACTTCTAGTCAGGCAAGATGACTCATACTGGGTAGAAACTTCAAAAATTCATATATTCCTCTATAGACTTCCAAATGAGGTGCTTCTAGTTGGTACAAGTCATTTTCAATGTCTGGTTTCTTCCTATAAAATTTTGTAGTCATTGGACCACGTTTGCCCCTCGGATGACACAATTACACAACTGACCAAATAAACAGTGCTGGTGCAAATCTGAAATTCTGATACCAACTTTGAAAAATCATAGAAAATTCCACAGATCTCCAAATGACCTAATCTTTCACTTCCTAAAAAGCTCTAGGCAAGATCTAGTCATGCCAAATTTCAAGGCAAGAAGAGGTCATTTGGTCAGATTTTGATATAAAGGGACAAATTGTCAATTTCCTTTGTTAAAAGAGGGTTCCAAGGATTCAAATTTGCTTCTCCTACTTCTAAGGCTCTATGAGTACGTGAGAAAGCATCAACATAGGCTATCAAACATGGCTCAAATGCCTAACAACCCAGATTTGCAAAACTCACTCTCCCACACCGAAACATACACCATGTAGATAATAATAAGATCTTGCTATTAATTCCAAAAACTTGCTATATCATTCAATATAGTTCTAATTCTCATACATATACCATATGTACATCCATTTATAAGTATTCATAAGTACATACACATGTACATCATTAGATTACATCTCTTAACAACAAAATGGTGGCAAAATGGCTATTTCACAAATCCTTTGCCGAATTCCCTAGCTTCAAGCTTAGTGACTCTCATGTCTTTGTTCACTTGGTCCACCTAGCATGTTAGAATAGTGGAGAGGAGGGGATGAGATTCAAAGAATCCCAATAGCTCATCTCTCATTCAATCATACAAAATATGTGCCAAGCAAGCTTCTTAAATGCATGTATGGAAAAGTGAAAGTCATGGACACTTTAAAAATAACATTGGCATGTGAATCAATCATACAAGACATTCAAGGGTTCACCAAGTGTTTGGATTGCCCTCACACTTCTCCTCATGGGTATTGGACTTGCCTCACCCACTCTTGAGCACTTTGGACTCAACCATACTATTGGGAGTTCACATTGCTTTTGGAAGACCTTTTGCTTTGTCTCAACCAAGTTCAAGGGTTCTTGGTTCATCCTCACCTAAGGGAAGAGTTCTTGGCCTTTCCACACTCAAGCAAACTCATACAAACATCATGGATTCATTTAACATATAACATAGCATCAAGGATCATGACATGTAAAGGCATGCTAGCATACTTTTCATAGCTTAAAAATACATATATACACATTCTAAAATAAGCTAAACACACATCCATGCATGAGAGAAAGTGAAGAGAGCTACCTTATAGGCTAACACAAGCCTTTCCTTTCAATTTGTCTTCTCCCTTCTTGGTTTCACTATTACAACTAGATGGAAGTACTTCTCTTGAGCCTAGAGACACAAAGAGCATGGAATTACTCTCTCATAACTCAACACTTATTCACAAAGTTAAGCGTTTCTTTATAGCAAACCCTACCAAGCATATAAGAAATTAGGGATTTTTTCTCTCTCTAGAAGTTCACCAACTATCATTCCTCTCTCAAGCTCTTAAGAAAGGAAAGCAAAGAAGTAAAGCTACATGAGTTCTAACCTCCTTAAAGAGTGGTTTTCCACTTTTTCTCTTCTGAACCAAGCCCTAAAACATAACTAATTCAATAACCAAAACCATAGAAAGAGAAGGCAAGGAGAGAAGAACAAGATTCTAAGAAGAAAAACTAGGGAAATCTCAAGTTATGCTTACCTTTTTCTTATTCTCCTTCCTTCTCTAGGTGTCTCTCTCTCTCCTCCACCCTTTTCTCTACCTTAGAGGAAGTCTAAGTCAGTTAAAAGGAGAAGGAATAAATTGGGATACTTTAAGAAGTTAAATTCTCTTTTTTCACGCTTTTCCGGACTAACCCTCGCTATAGCGAAAAATAACCCTCGCTACGGCGAGCACGTATCAGTCTCAGACCCCTGTTTTTGCTATGGCGCGCGCTACGATGAGCAACTCCCTAGTTTTTGTATAGGATGCCCGCACTTGCTATAGCTATAAGTATTTTCACTATAGCTAGAAGGCACTCTTACTATAGCTAGACCATTTCTTGCTATAGCGAACAGGTACATTCGCTATAGCTAGGCCATTTCTCGTTATAGCTAGTAAATTTAGAAAATTTTCAGCCCTTCAAAAATTTTTCAGCTTTTTTTTTCTGGTTGTTACAATCTGTCTAAGGGTGATATGCAATACTAAACCACAACCTAGTCTCTAAGGCATGCTGCAATGACCTCTAGAAGTTTGATGTGAACCTGGGGTCTCTATCTAAAACTATGCTACTAGGTACTCTGTGAAGTCGCACTATCTCTATAATATACAATTGGGCTAATCTCTTTAGTGTATGAGTAGCCCTAATAGCTAAAAAGTGTGCAGACTTCGTCAGTCTATCCACAACTACCTAAATAGTATCGTGTCCAGATGATGTCCTGGGTAATCCCATAACAAAGTCCATGGCTATACTATCCCGCTTCCACTCAGGGATATCTAGTGGTTGTAATAACCCAGCCGATCTTTGATGTTTTATTTTTACCCTCTGACACACTAGGCATCTAGCCACATAATCTGTCACATCACTCTTCATCCCCTACCACCAAAAAATTCTTCTCAAATCCTGATACATTTTGGTGGCACCTGGATGGATAGTATACTTACTCTTATGTGCCTCTTTTAAAATGCTTTCTCTTAACTTAATCTGACTAGGGACACAGATTCTATCTCGGTATACTATCATACCATTCTCAAACACCTTAAAATCTGAGGTCCTACCTTAGGAAATCTCATTTCTGATCCGTCTCAGGAACTCATCCTCTCTCTGGGCATCTAAGATTTGAGTTCTCAATACATTCTTAATTCGGGTTTCACTTAAATACAATTTACCAGATACTACCTAACAAGAGAGGTTTATATTTCTAAATTTCTCTAGGAGCTCCTGCTCCCTAATCATTATATGGACTACATGGATGGATTTCCTACTTAAGGCATCCGCCACTACATTGGCCTTGCACGGATGATATTTTAACACATAATCATAGTCTTTTGGGAACTCCATCCATCCTCTCTGTCTCATATTAAGTTCCTTCTGATCAAATAGGTATTTCAGACTTTTGTGGTCACTGTAAATCTCTATAGTAACACCATACAGATAGTGCCTCTAGATTTTAAGAGCAAACACTACGATTACTAACTTCAGTTCATACGTGGGATAATTCTCTTCATAAGGCCTCAACTGCCTAGAGGTATATGCCACTATTCTATCCTGCTGCATCAATACACATCCTAACCTTTTGCCCAAGGCATCACAATAAACTACAAATGATTCACTAGGGTCAGGGATAATCAGTACAGGGGTAGTGGTCAAACAGAGCTTCAACTCCTAAAAACTCCTCTCACATCTATCATCCCACATGAAAGGTGTTTCTTTCTTAGTTAGCATCATCAGTGGTAAGGCCATCTGAGAAAAACCCTGAATAAACCATCGATAGTATCTTGCCAAACCTAGAAAACTCCTAACCTCGATGATCGTTCTAGGTCTATCCCACTATAACACAGCCTCAACTTTATGGGGATCAACCGCGACCCCATCTCGTGAGATCACATAACCTAAGAATCTCACCTTGGTCAGCCAAAACTCACATTTACTAAGTTTGGCATACAATCTTTTCTCTCTCAAGGTCTCTAGAACTAATCTCAAATGCCTCTCCTGCTCCACAAAGGATCTAGAGTACACTAGGATATCATCAATGAAGACCACCACAAACTGATCTAGATACTGTCTGAATACCCTATTCATGTAATCCACGAACACAGCGGGCGCATTCGTCAACCGAATAGCATCATAAGGAACTCATAGTGCCCATATCTCGTTCTAAAGGCCATCTTGGAGATGTCTTCAGTTCTCACTCTCAACTGGTGGTACCCAGATCTAAGGTCTATCTTAGAAAACACAGATGCCTCAGCCAACTAATCTAACAAATCATCGATTCTCGAGAGAGAATATTTATTCTTGATGGTAACTTTATTCAACTCTCTGTAATCAATACACAAACGCAAGCTACCATCTTTCTTTTTCACAAATAACACCGGAGCTCCCCAAGGTGATACACTAAGGTGAATAAACCTTTTCTCTAACAATTCCTCTATCTACTTTTTCAACTCAGTAAGCTTGGCGAGAGCCATCCTATAAGGAGCCTTGGACACTAGTCCAGCCCCAGGCACTATGTCTATAGGGAACTCTAGTTCTCTCTCTGGGGGTAGACCACTAAAGTCAAACTCTTTAGAAAAAACCTTCGGGAATTCCCTGACAACTGGGATTTCTTCTATCCCTTTCTCTACCTCAACCTGAATAGAGAAAAAGACTAGAAACCCTTGACATCTATGCTCTAAATGCCTCTCAGCTTGGGTAGTAGTCATAAAGGATAACTCAGCTCCTATCCTAGGGATGGTCCCACAAGCAGGTAGGGAAATAGTTTGACGTTCACAATCAAGTATCGCATTATTCGTGGCTAACCAATTCATACCAATAATCAAATCAATATCATGAAAAAGGGCATATAGATCAAATCAATAGTGGTATGACAATGATTGAACTGAATAGTGACATTTAAACAAGTATGGGAAGTAACCACATGGCCTCCAGTAGGTGTAGTGACCAACAAGTCAAATGGCAAGACACTAACAACCAGACCCAATTACCTCACACAATCATAGGATATAAACAAGTGACTAGCACCCAAATTAAACATAGCAACTATAGGAAAGTCATTCACTATCAACGTACCTTAGATCAAACTGAGGGATGCACTGGCTTCCTACTAAGTGAGGGCAAACACTTGGCCCTGGGTCTGCAGCTTAGGAGGAGGTGCTGTATCCATCTGAGAATAGTGTCTAGCAATGTGCCTCAGCTTCCCACACTTGAAGCATGTCACCGGAGACTGCTGGAAGGATGACTGGCTCCGAGGAGGTGGCATCGACTTCCCCCGCTATAGCCTTTGGTTCCATGGCCCCTTGCCTCTCCTCTTGGCATTAGGTGTCACATTAGAACCCTCTTCCGATCTCTGTCTTTTCAATTCCAAAACCTCCTTCTGACTAGCTGTAGCCATAGTAGGTATGATAGCTCGCAGGTAAGTCTCAATCACCCTGCTGACCTCCACAAGGGTATTAAACTTTCTAATCCGCTGTGGAGTAACTCTGTCACTAATCAAGGGCTTCAACCCAATCTCAAACTGCTCACATCTCCAGGGTTCATCATCATACCTTTGGAGGTAAGAGGAAGACCGAGACAGCTCAATGAACTTGGCCACATATTGGTCCACAGTCATCTCACCCATCTGTCTCAAACTCATAAATTCTATCTCTTTCTTCTTCCTCACTGAACTAGGGAAATATTTCTCAAACTCGGCCAAGAAGCTTTCCTAAGTTATATGTATGTTCTTGGTCTCCATTAGGGGTTTCGTGCTACACCACCATCTATCGGCTTCCTTCTATAGCATGAAAGTGGCTAGCTGAGCTTTCTGCTTGGTGATACAATCCATCACCGAGAATATTTTCTCTAGCTCCATGACCCAAGCCTCTGCCTTATCCCCATCCAACTCCCCGTCAAACAAAGGTGGACTATTCTACCTAAATTGCTTTAACAGTTTCTAGATAGGCGTTTAGGTCTGAGCAGTAGTAGGCTCTTGGAGTGGTGCAAGTGGAACGCCGAATGTGGATGGCTGAGGTACAGGGGCTTCTCTCTTGGCTTCTTCGTGCCTTGCTAGGGTATCTTGCAAATGCATGATCATATCATGCTATTGCTGGGCAATGTACCTTTGTTGTTTCAACATCTCCTAGTGCTGGCCTATCATGGCTTCATATCGGTCAAGCTTCTTCATGATGGTCCACAGAGGATCTTTAGGCCCAACAAGAACTTCTGGCTCAGCTCTCTAAGCTTTAGGTGGCCTGCCTCTACCCCTGCCCCATCTAGTCTCAACCATGTCTGAAAAGAAGTAGCAACCCTCAGTTCACAATCATAGCACAAGCACATATGCATATATATGCTACCACTTCCATGGCAATTCACACCAAATACAAGCAAATCACACCATTCAAGAGCCCAACACCAAGCAAAAATGCCTGAACCTTTGCTCTGATACCAAAAATGTAACACCATAATATCTTAACCTCAACTAATCTCCCTTTAAGCTTGATTCCATATGATTTCCAAAGAACAAGTACAAAGCATGGCATTTTCATGCTATAAAACGGGGTTCAAACGCTCATAATTTGCCCTGTGGGTCTCGTGAACTCATCATTCACATTCTCTACTCAAAATCTATTTATACAACTCATACATAGCCTCAAACAACCCATAAACCATGGATATGAAACTAAAAACTAAGATAATGCAATTTCTCAAATGGGCCCAAAAGTCAGATTTCTAGATCTAACTTTGGAAAATTATAAATAATTCTAAAAAAATGTAAATTAAGCAAACCATAGCTTTTTGGAAATTTCTATATGTTAAATTTACATTAAAAATAATTCCAAACCACAATCTTAGTATTTTGACCATGTTTGACATCAAAAAAGAGAAAGAGGTTCGGCTGTCCCTCGTATTGGTACAGCTTGCTATCATGAAATTCAAAAATTCATAACTAATTCCAAAAAAATCAAATATAGAAAAACTACACCAATTAGGAAAGATAAAGATGTTAACTAGAGGAGAAAAATAAGTCTAGATTAGTTCAGTAGTTCTTGGACCTCAAAAACTAATGGAACAGTAACGAAGGTCGGATAGCTTCCCTAATACTGATATATAACTTCAGAAACTAAGTTCTCCCTTTACAGACCTCCAATTGAGGTGTTTCTAGTTGTTATACATCACTGTGGATGTCTAGTTTATGCTCATAAAATTTTATGACAATCAGACACCGTTTGGTTCATGAATAACATAGATTTATTTTCGGACCTAGTTGCACAATACAATAACCAAAATTAGAAAATTCTCCAACTTTAACAATTCGCCAAATATTCCCTAGACCTCCAAATATTACCCACTTTAGCTTCCCAAGAAGCTCTCTACAAACTCTAGAGGCATGCTAAATTTCATATCAAGAAAAGCTCATTTGTTCATACTTTAATGAAGCTCACAAATTTAGCAGTTTTGGCACCCAAAATGGTTCAAAGTGGGTTCAAATGGCGTCCCACATATTCTAGCACCTCTTGGACAAGTTGTAAAGCATAAACATAGTATATATGAAATGTCTAAGTGGTCCAAATCATCATACATTTCAAACTCACTATACTACGAGCTAAAATATACTATTGCATACAATCCCCAAAAGGGCTAAATCCCATATTTTCATTACTTTGGCTCTCTACATAGTTCATACATCATTTATACTTATATTTACACTTGCTCCAATATTTACATCTCAAAAATAATAGGTACATATTTATTTTAGAACTTTTTTACATCAAAAGAACTAAAATAAACTAACAACCGTCTAAACATGCTTAACTAGGCTCCTTGGTGTGCACTTGAATCTCCTTGAGCTCCACCTAACATGTTAAGATAGGAGAGGGAAGGGGGTGATATTCATGGAATCTCAATAGCTCATGCACTCATTCAAGAAAGTAATCAAGGCATATAAACAAGTCAAAATATACAAACCATTCACAATTACACAACACATGATTTTCATGCCATGAATATCATATCAATGTCAAGAATAAGCTATAGGGACTTTTGGTCTAGCCTCACTCGAGTTTCTAGGACTTTTGGATTGGCCTCATCCTTGGTTTAGGGACTTTTGGCTCCACCTCACATGTCTCAAGGGACTTTCGGCACTACCTCTCCCGAATAATTTTCACAACCCAAAACATAAGCATATTGGTACCAATGCATCAAGGCAATATCATATGGCATGTCTCATAATATAAGCACATACACAAGCATACAATGACTATTACACATCCAAGTATGCAACAAGAAAGAGTAGAGAGCTACCTTATAAGCCAACACAAACCTTCCCTTTCAATTTCTCTTCTCCCTTCTTGGTTTCACAATCACAACTAGATGGAGCCAATTCTCTTGAGTCTAGACACAACAAAGAGTATGAAATTACTCTCTCATAACTCAAATAAACACTTACAAAGCTAGGAAATTAAAGCCCTCATTGTTCCCTTCTTACATTTTTACTATCCTTCTCCTAGTTCTTTTGTATTTTCTCAACTTCCCATACTCTAATTCAAGGATCTCTTGCTTGCTCTAGGTCAAACCTCCTTTCTCTCTTAAGCTCTCAAGTTGGTAGAACTAACATACTCAAGGAAAGCAAGGGGAGAAGATGTAATAAAATAGGAATAAGTTATCTTAAATAAAACTTTTTTCAAAGAGTTCTTCCTTTGCATAAATCTTATCCTTAAATCCTTACACTTCCCCCTCTGACTTAGGCCCAAAACAAAGCCAACTCAACAACCAAAACCATAGAAAGAGAGGGCAAAAAGATAAGAACAACATGCTAAGAAGAAAAGCTATGAAAATCTCAAGCTATGCTTACCTTTTTCTTGTTCTTCCTTCCTTCTCTAGGTTTTTCTCTCTCTCTACAGCTCTTTTCTCTAGTTTGGTCCAAGCCTAAGTCAGTTAAAAGAGAAAGAATGGATCTGGACTCTTTAAAAAGTAAAATTCTCTTTTTTCATGTTTTTCCAGACTAACCCTCACTATAGGAAAAATTTAACCTTCGCTATGGTGAGCACGTATCAGTCACAGACCTCTGTTTTCGCTACGATGCATGCTATTGCGAGAAACTCTCTGGTTTTTGCATGGGATGCCCACACTTACTATAGCTAAAAGCATTTTTACTATAACAAAAAGGTACTCTCGCTATAGTTAGACCCTTTTTCGCTATAGCGAATAGGTACATTCGCTATAATTAGGTCATTTCTCGTTATAGCTAGCAGACTTAGAAATTTTCAGGACTTTAAAAATTTTTAGCTTCTCTTTTTTTTTCTTTTTTTTTCTAGTTGTTACACAAGTGGCCTTGAAAGTCTTGGAAGCAAATTTGGACCATTTGAGACCCTTAAAAAGCACAAAAGTAACTATTTTGCAACCCTATACCAAGATCTGACCAAATGAATGAATTTTCTTATGAAATTTGGCATGCATATAGATCTCATCTAAAGCTTTTTGGAAAGCTAAAGAATAGGTTGTTTAGAGTTCTATGGAATTAATTATGAATTTTCAAAATTATCAAATTTCTATTGTTTTGGTGTGGTAACTATTTATATGGTTAGTTTTTTCTCCTATATCATTTGAGAGACAAATGGTCTCCAATGCTCATAAAATTTTGCAAACATAGACTAGACATGATAAGCTTTCTATGGCTATCAAGAGCAACCCAATTGGATGTCTAAGCAGGGAGATATGAATTTTTGAAATTCTGTATCAGTACTAGTAGTGCCAGTTGAGTTTATATATTGTTCCATTAATTTCTTGTAGCTAGATGTCCCCGTTTTGATTTGGACTAATTTTTAGCATAAAGTAGACATCTGTAGCTTTCTAGAATAGTATAGTTTTCTTAATTTCAATTTTTTTAAAATTAGTTATAATTTTCTAAAGTTTATAAAGGTAACTTAGCATACCAACCCAAGGTTGAGCATGTATTTTCATGTATATGTGTTATGAGCTCGAGTTTTTGGTAGCATTTTGAAATGGTTTTGAGTTGTATGTATGTATTTAAATAGAAGAATGAGATAGATGAGTTTATATGATCCACAGGACATGAAATGAAATTTTTATCCACGATGTAATGCAAAAATAATGTAATATTTTAATGGAGCTTTTCTTGGAAGCTTGATATATCAAGGGAATGCAATTAGACATGAAATGAGATAGGCTAAATAAATATGGTGTTACAAGGCTCACCTGTTGAACTTGCCAATGGCCATAGGAATTGTGCACAATAGGGAAAGGATAATGACTGGCTAATAACCTCACCCCTGACCATTGACAGCACACAACCAAGAAAGTCATCAAGCAATGCTTCCACTATAAGATTTGCGATGGCATATTCTTGGCTGAAAGTGGTGAGTTAAGCACTAGGGTAAGCAGAGTGATCCATTTGAGAGGACTTGAATGGATCTAGAACAATATGGGAAAAGTAGGCCCAATAGGAAAGTAGAGAGATCTTCAAAAAATATTGAACCCAAGACAATCGGGGCCCATCTTCATGCATCATGAGTGCTCTTTGGACTCTAACAAGCTTATGGACTGTATCAGAGCTCACAATGGTGAAGTCAGCAGAGTGAGCAATGTGAGAGTTGCATAAACAACCTCTTCAATAAATGTATTGCATAACACAAAGTGATGAGTTGATCTATCTCATCAATATGTTCAGAAACGAAGAAACGAAGTGGATCTCAAAACTCTTCAATGGAGCTTCAATGGTGTTGGAAGACTGAGGAGAAAGATGATTCTATGGAAGGTTTACATTGGCCAATGGCATTGTGATGACAGAATCTAAAAAGCTAACCGCAGATTTGGAATGATCAGATTGGTCATTGCTAGAATTTGGCAATGGAACGTCAGTAGTCGATGGTGGATCGTAGTCTTTGGAAGATTGCACTTCAACAGGGGTTGGTGTAGCGCCCACCTCAACAATCACAGATGGTGAACAAGAAGGCAATGGTGAATCATATTTACAGATTTCATGTTGTAGATTAAGCCACACCTCTGTCCATTTAAAGTTGGAGTGTGAAGCTGCAAGGTCCGATTGTTCCATTTGCTCTACCAATGAATCGAAAGAGTGCAAGATTTGGGAAAGAGTGGCGTCAATTTGGTTCCCTCGTGAATCCAATTGTGCAATGAGGTGATCAGTACAGTTAATGTGTGAGCGATCTATAGCAAGTCATTGCGCCATCCGATCATTGGATTGTCTAATATTAGGAGAATAGCATCAATCTTAGCATAGTCATCAATTTCCGCAAGGCAGGAGGTCAATGAAAGCACCATTTGTAATAAACAAATAAAAGTCAAGAACAAAAGGAACAGAGCAGAAGGAGTATATCAGGAAATAAGCAAAATACACACACACACACACAGAGAGAGAGAGAGAGTGAGATTCTACATAATTCATTTGCCCTTCTAGCTTAGCTCCATCCCTTTAATATAGCCATTCTTAACTTCCATGTGAATGTTGCTTCCTTCACACAAAAATAAAACTCTCTTTGTAGCAGCCTTTGCACATAAGAATAATATTCTCTTCTTTCTGCATGTGATGGCACGTGCCAACCCTTCATATTCCCTATACTTCATTACAGAACATCAAGCCTACCTTAATGCTCCCTTAAGATGTTTGTCCTCTTATTTTGTTTTGGACCACACATATAATGTTATTTATAGCTTGCCCCAAAAAAAAATATTTATAGGCCGAGAAGTGAAAAGATGTATAGAATGAAAAAAAGTTAACATGGAATCAAGTATATATGTTTCTCTGTGAAAGAATTGTATACTTTACAAAAACATTATAGAACATGGCGTATATTTTTATTCATATTATATATTTGGATTAAATTAGTATTTTAGTTTTTTAAATTTATTTATTGTTTTAGTTGGGTCACTTAAAAAATCCTTTATGCCACATACAATAGATCCCAGCTCTATTTATCAAATAGTTAGGATGCCAAATATACCTATGAAATTTCACTCTTTTTTCCCAGCAGATACATCATAATCTAAGAAAGAGATGGGTGGTTGGTTCTTTTTAGAGGAAGGTGATTTATTTTTTGATAAATAAGTAAAAGAAAAGAGGATCATCTACTTTTAAGTTCCCCACTTGCGTAAAAGGGGTTAGATTAGTAGTCAATGAAAGCAGTATGAATTCATTTACATGTGTAGCAGAGAGTTAGTCAAAATTCAGCAGCATGCATTTTAGTTTTAATATGATATTTCTTTTATCATCTTGTAGCTTGTTTCACATTGTTTTGAATCACGTTCATAAAATAATAAAGTTTGATTTGTTTATTATTTTGTTTACCATCTTGTAACTTGTTAATTAAGTGGTCACTACTAGCAAAGGCAGAAGCAAAGAAAAGAAAGTTTATGGGATTATTAATTAGTTATATTGCCAAAGCTTTCACACCTCTTCCAAAAAAAATTTTATTATCTTGTGGGTAAAACAAAAGCCTTGTGGGTGGGCCTACTTGTTCTAAATTTTCTTATCATTCGCTTTCTAAAATCTTAAAAAATGGCCGGCCGACACCAGCAATTAAGTCCAAGAAAAGAAAACCAGATCTGAAACGTAGAAATTTTTGTGGCTGTTGGCGTAAGCACCACTTCAATTCCTATAATCTAAACAAAGGAGAAACAAGGGGCCTGTTTGAAATTATTTTTGTTTTAATGTTTTCAAAACATATGTTTTCAAGAACAAGTTTTTGAGAACAAAAAAATTAAAAAATCTGTTTGAATCATTATTTTGAAAAGTAATTGTTTTCTATTTTTTATTTGATTCTGTAGAATAAAAATTACAAAACACTTAAAAAGTGTTCTGAGTTTTTTGTTTTTGAAAACAAAATTTTATTTTTTTGTTTTACAAAACACTTCATTAAAAATACATTATCAAACAGATTTTTTTTATTTTTTTGTTCTTGAAAACAAAAAAATTATTCTGCAGAATGCAAAGGTTTTCTCTCTCAATTCCCAAATCAGTATATTTTTCTTGTCTTTCTCTCTCTTAACAACAACCATTTACTTATATAATAGGTTGACCATGACTTGAGTTCAACCCACTAATCAAAAGGAGAAAGATCGATTGTCAGACAAAATGGACGTGTCGATATAACAGACAATTTATTATCTCTCTCTTTGAAGAACACGATCTATTCTGTATTGCTTCTTTCCTGACCCACAGCTAAGAGGAAAGAGGGAGAGAATATGAGAGATGAGATTGCTGCAGAGAAATCTTAAAAGGAATGCGTTCACGCACTTGCACCGACATTCAGGAAGATTCTTATCCGGAGCTTTGTACTCTCTGACTTTTCTCATTCTATGCTTGTCTAGTGATAAATATCTTTTCTAACGTATTGCAAGAGTCACACATCTGTTTTTCTTAATTTTTTCTTTTAATATTAGCCACTTGTGCTCTGACATCACCGTCGTGATCGTCATTATTATTATTATTATTTCATTTGCAGTTTTTTTCTTTATTTTCTGTCTATAATTTGAAAAAAAAATAAACATAAAATATATAAAACCTACTTAAATAGTTAGTCTTATTTAAATGTGTGGAATTTACATAATAATGAATTCCATACATTTTATATTTATATTTCTCTCAAATTGACAAGAGAGAATCCAAACTCATTGAGTAAGTGGGTTTCTACTTTCTTGCTAATTGATTTATATTATCTACGTAGAGATTCAAAATTAGAAGCACATATTGGATGTTGAGAAAAAAAGTGTTTGCATAATGCCATATCTATTTTTTTTGTATCTCTCCAGAGATTCAAGTCGATGTTGACAAGAAGAATATTATATATCGATGATCAAGGGAAGGGCGAGAACAAGAACCTCATACATACCTACCTAAATGCTCCCTTAGTATGTTCGTGCTCTCATTTTGTTTGGATCACCCATATAAAAAATGTATAGCTTGACCAAAAAGAAAAAAATATACTTATAGGCCGAGAAGTGAAAACACAGAAAGAAAAAAAGTTAAGAACTCAAGGACACATGAATAAATATGCATGCATGCCTTTGGAAAAATTGCATACTTAACAAAATATAAGAACATTATTGAACATGACGTGTATTCTTATTCATATTATATATTTGGATTAAATTAGTATGTTAGTTTCTTAAATTTATTTATTGTTTTAGTTTGGTCTCTTAGACAGTCCTTTATGCCATGTACATTAAATCGTCAGCTCTATATATCAAATAGTTAGGATGGTAGATGCACCAATGAAATTTTAGTCTTTTTCCATAACAAATACCTCATAGTCTAGAAGAGAGATGGGTATTTAGTTCTTTTCAAAGGCAGCTTTTTTAATCTTTGTTCTCTATGTCTGTGTTTCTAAGGGGAGTGAATGTTTAAAATTTTACGATTAACTTTTTTTCTATAACCCATCCACCTAAATTAAAAAACTGACAACTCATTTTAAAATTTAATTAGTTAATTATTAATTATAATTTATTAACTAAGTTAGGTTGTTGCGTCATGAGTTAACCTATTGTGGTGGCCATCTCTTAACAATGATGAAATTATCACCTGCTCAACAATTGAAAATCATTATTCTACTTTCTTACTGGCTGGATAAAATTTCAAAGAATTACATTCTCAAGATTTATAAGATGGACAAGGTTATTCTAACTTTAGTTTGCTTGCGTGTGTGTATATATATCGTCATGTTTTCTCGTTTAGTGGCTCTCATTTTGTTTGGACCACACGTACAACGTTATTATATTATGTCAACATGTTTTTTTCTTACACTTTAATTCAAATGTTTGATTGTATTTAGATCATTGGAATCAATCCTACTTAAATAGCACACTAGGTTTGATTACTTTCCAAGTGGTACCATAACTTTGACAATTATCACATAAATTATTGAAATTCATGTGATTCAGTGTCTTCAAGTAATGATTTACTTTATTTACCTTTACTTTATTTACCTTTCCGCGTTCAGAAACGTTAGCTTATAACTATTTTATGTTCAATTTTTACATATTTAATAAGATTTAGAAAGAAATGCTAGTAAGATTTTGGATTTCATGGTTAAAACCCAAAACATTATGAATCTTCTCAGAGACTCAGTGATTTGGATATTATTTGACTGGAAAATATAAATTTTTAAGTATAGAAGGGTAAGATTGGATTGAGGAGAATATAAGAGAAATGAATGAAAATAAATTAATTTAGATATTTTTATTTAGCTTTAAATAATTTCTAAAAAAAAATTCCCCTCTTAAAAAAAATCTAAATTAAAATGAATGAGATTATATTAATAATTGAATTTTTAAATGATTAAATCCTCACTATTAAAAAATATATAATTATTAAAATATTAAGAATAATTTATTTTTACTAAGTAATTCATTTTTTGTTAAGAAATTTGTATCCTAGTAATAACAAAAATCTCTCTTCCCCTTTTTTTTTTTCAAATCCTCAATCAACATATAATGTGACTTTAAATTGAAAAATTGAATTACAATTTACAATATAATAAAAAATAGAAACAAAGATATCAAGTAAATTAATATTTAATTTAAAGTGAAAATAATTATTTAATATATTATTTAGATTTTTATTTGTGGAGGGACACCGGTGTAAGATTAATTTTCGTTGATCCAATTTTTTTATTAAAAGCAATAACTATGTGGATTTTTCATGCCAGATTTTATCAAAATTGAGTAACTACAAGGATGCAATTAAATAGTTGATAGTTCCTCATATTTGAAATGTATATCGTCGATTAAGTTTTTTAACCTCTTGATAAGGCATAAAAGAGTCTTGAATTAATGTCAAGTGGGTCTCTCGTATTATTATTAAGTAATTATTATTCATGAGTCTTCAACGACCATTATACATCTATACATAATATATAACGCAAGACTTTTTCCGCACAAGACTTTTCCCGCAACAATGGATTTTGTCGCCCTCTGTAATATATAACGCTTATAGACCATTCAATTTATTTACTACTATCGATCCAGATCAATTTGATGAAGGAAAAAAAAATGAAGAACTGATTGTAGTATTTTATTTTTAAAGGGCGCAATTATGCATAACATAAGCTATGGCATCAACTTGTTAAAGAAATTAGAAAAATAAAAATGGAAAAAAGAAAGGGGAGGGTGAAGAACTTCTTTGCCTTTTTTTTTTTTTTTGAACCAATGATAATTAATCTTTTGAGTCTTTGACTTCTTTTCAGAACTGGTAAAATCCAGTTCGCTCACCATAGCTGCACCCTCATGACCCTATTTCAATTGGGCATAGTCTTCGGCCATACCATAGCTTCTTTTTCTTTAAAAAAAAATTTATTGATTATAGATTATTTTGGTTTATTGAGATCCCAGTTTGGTAACAGAAGCAATTTATCTTCTTTTTAATTTCATTGAATATAAAGGGGGTCGACTATTACTATACGTTTAGATGAAGAGAAAAGCAAAAAGAGAAAGAGAAGGAGAAAAACAGTTTTTCTCCTCTTTGGTTTGAGAAAAAATAAGAGAAAAAAAAATTTTTAAATACAATGGATGTCACATAAAAATTTTTTTTTTTGAATATAGAGAAATTATAGAGAGAAAATGATTAACTAAAGTATTTTATTTTTTATTTTTTTAAATTACTCCTTATACAAAACTTTGTCCCAGCAGATATATATTATATTTTTTAAAATATAATATTTATATATTATTATAATATATTACGGTCACACGCCCTGCTTTTTGTTGGTTCCATTTTTGCCTTTCATATTAAAATTAGAATCCTATCTTTTCAGGAACATGAAAACCATGAATGGGACAGTTTCTGGCATAGTCTCGTTTTTCTACATGATAAGTAGTTGTTATCACTTTTTCGTATTGGAATACTTTATTGTTGAATGGATGGATAACTTTTTACTCGAAATCCCATTTAAAATGGTGATCCAAAACCTGGCACGCCCATATATAGCAATTACGAGATATTGAAATTTATATTTGACATAATGAGGAAACGGGGAGCAAAATCCACAGTTTTGATGTAGGGACACAAATAACGAAAGTCGAAAGATAACATTAAAACTAGTTAAAAGAAAACAGGGGACTTCCCGCTTTAAAGATCTTCTCCAAGTTGCCTCCCAGCTTCTAGGGATGAAACCTGCTTGTTCTTATTCATAGTAAAACAACAAGCACCTTTCCTAAGCAATGGCTGGAATTTACCTGATTATTCGTCGATTCCCCTAGCTGCCACCCTGCATCCCGAAGTGCACACTCACCCGAGCGAACCAAGTCTTGACTGAGCCACGCAACCGAACGGACTGTGCCTTCAATACGGAAGTCGGGGCCACCACGGATGGCTGTTTCTCCGGCGGGGGAGGCTGGGGTTGTGGGGAAGGGCAACCGCAACGGCGACAGCAATTCCCCATCTCTTGGAAGCTGCTCTTCTCAGTTATTTGAGAAATTCCGTTGATATGCTATACTTATAAGGGACAGATTCAGAAGAAAGGAAATTAAAAGGATTTCCAGAAGGGTGCTATGGTCATTTACTTTCTTTTACGCACATCTTTTCCCTATATTAGCCGTTGACATCCTTGCTGCAATAGTTTATTAGGATGGGCCACTCTCTCTCTCTCTCTGTCTATATATATATATATATATATATATTCAAAAGAAGGTGGGAAAAATATAATATGCTTGGGTTTAATTACTAATTGGTCTCTAGACATTGAAACAATTAAGGTGTCGAGCAAGCGGGTTTCTTTTGCGAACCTGTAAGCAAGAAGAGTATTTAATTTGCATAAGCGCATGAATTTCTTTGGTTTAAATATTATTGGTGACAGGTGGCTGAGAGCAAGAGGCATCAAATTGGATTCTCTGCATCAATTTTCATTCAATTTCAGAAAGTTCTTCCTCTTTCTTTCTTTCTTCAAAATTGAGCGAAAATTGGCTGAGAAAAATTTGAGAGAATCTAGATTCGGAAGGCATATGATGTGTAAGCAATTCTTTGATTATGGAAACCGGACCTCAATTTGATAATTTTTAATTATATAGATCAATCCCTAATTCTACATAAATCATGATACTTATAAAGCCTCTTCATTTTTATCTATTGTTTTTCTAATAATAGAATTCATGAATTGTAAATAATCCACAGGATAGTGGAATCTCATAGATTTTCACAAACAATATAAATTCAATAAAAAATCATTTGGTAAATTATGCTACTTTGATTCTTCTCTTAATTATTCAAAGCATATAGTAAATCCTCTTGATCCTTTCAATTTAGAGGAAGGCTGTGTTTCTATCTCTGGCTCCAACATAATTAATGTCTTTAACAAAGAACACGTTATCATCATTCTAATTCAATCATGTATATATACTTAATTAACAGGAAAATCATAAACACGTCCTTTATTGAGCTCAAAGTGTCAAAATATATTAACATAAAATGTCAATAAGAATGTTCAACAATCCACATTAGCTGTAATGCCCATATTTACAATATGATGATTGAGTATCTTATGTGGTGGCCCTTTTATCAAAGGGTCCACTATCATGAAATTAGTGTTAATATGTTCCATTGACATTCTACCATTTTGAACTTCTTTATCGACAAACTATTTCAATTGATATACTTAGCACCCTTGAAATACTCATCATTCCTATAAAAGAAGAAAATTGCAGCAATTGTCAATAATTCCAGGACTTAAAATAAAGTTTCATAGTCATAAGTTATGAATAGTGGCCTCAAAGCATGCGCAAACTCATCTTCCATGAGATGGCTCCTTTGAAAGATACTAAGTAGCCAAAAGTGGATTTGCTTGTATCCACACAATTGGCAAAATTTGAATTTAAATATCCAATCACTTCAAGATGATAAGATCCAAGAACTTTTTTTACAGCTTTCTAGTGATCTAATCTTGGATCACTTTGGTACCTACCTAGCATTTCAAGGCCAATGTAATATATGTTTAGGCATACATTAAACCCCCAACAATAGATGCATAAGGATTTCCTGTCATTTATTTTCATTCCAAAAGCTTCTTTGAACCCTATATGAGACTAAACTTGTACCCTTTTGAATTGGAACAAGAGATACTGGATAATTTCCCATTTTGAATCTCTCTAACTTTATTGATATATGCTTTAGAAAAACCCAACAATCCTTGTCATTTATCCTGTAATATTTCTTTCATAATCACATAATTTGCCTCTCCTATATCCCTTACTTCAAAGTTATTAGAAAGGAAATTCTTAGTCTCACGTAATAGACCAAGATTATTATAGCTGCAAACAAGATATTATCAATATACAGAATCAGAAATATCAACATACAGAATCATAAATATATACTTGCTCCTACTGACTTTTAAACATATACATGGTCAATGATTAATACAAAAAAAAAAAGGATAAATTCCACCTCAACACTCAGTGAAAAAAAAAACCAATTCAGTTGGAAATAACAGTCGGCTTTATCTATCGAATTTTTGCTAGTTGGCATTTTTAACCAAATGATATTTAGTAGCCAAATAGTAAATTACCTACCGATATTCAATCGGAAAACAACACCACCCAAGTGCCGACATATACTAGTTTGCAGCTTTAGACGCTTATTTGTTGCTTTTTTAATTAGTAATTTATATAGATTTTTATTAATGAAAAATAATTTCATTTAATATATATGAATACGTTATATTTTATATAAAACTTTATTTAATAGAAAATAATTATTATATTATATTAATGAAAGTTTCTTATAAATATTTTAATAATAATTAATATTGTGAATAATAATTTCTAAAAATAATCATTAATAAATTTTGAAAAATCAAATTTTAAAAAAATATAATTCAAACTACTAAAAAAATCTAAAATGTAAGATTCCAACTAAATGCTTCCCACCAAATGTTAGTTGCATAAGGAATTCAATTGTCATATAATCACTCTTTTTTAAAAAAAAAATTGTTTATTTTTTTTTTAAGATTCCAACTGAATGTTAGTCAAAATCCATCTTATGGTCGTATAAGGAACCCGACTAACATTTAGTTGGTATAATAATTTTAAAAAAAAGGTTAAAATTTTTTAAAATAATTTGACATTTTTCAATTGAAAGTGAGCCAGAATCCTCCAACCAAAAGTGAGGCAGATCATGATTTCGACTCACTTTCAGTCAGTATTCTTTATTTTTAAAAAAATTGGGTTTTTTTTTCTAGATATGTGTTTTAAGTTCAAATAAATTTTTTATTGATAATTATTTATAATTATTTGTCTAGGCTAATAATTTTTATTATAATTAATAATTTTTAAAGATGTTATTTTCCACCTTTCATTTTGTTTTACATTTGTTTCAAACAATATAGCAATTGTTTTTTCTCATGTTCATTTAAAAGACAACTATATATTATTATTACATTGCTTCTATATTTTTATTCTATTTCTTCATTCTTTGATATTTTTTATCTTCATTTTCATACTAATGCATTTTCTTACGTAAAAGAAAAAAGTTATCCATTTGTATACTCTTCTTCCTTCTTCCTTCGTATTCTCTTTTTCTATGCTTTCTCATGCATTTTCATCCACCATTTCTTTTCTCTTCCTTCCTATTCTCAAGAACAAAACCACAGTGAGTGCAAATGAATATCGTTCTGTGAACTTTAGAAATAAATAGTTCAGATAATAAAAACAAAATATTATAGCAAAAAACAAAAACGAAAACAAGTGACGTAAATAGAAGAAAAAGGGTTGGGGGGGGGGGGGAAGAGAAGAAGAGAAAAGAACAAGATGAAATAACTAAATAAATCATCTATGAAACTTGATGCTTCACGGATGGAAACAGAGAGTGAGCCCGAGCTTCAGAACACAGCAAAACAAAGAGACAAAACTTTTAGAAATGGTGTTATTGGCGGCAATTTAGAAATGGTGCCAATTTTATTCATTCATGCCTTATATTTGAATTGGACTCCAAAAAATACGTATTCAAGTCCCTTCATTTTAGGATTTCACACGTTTCACGCATTTTTTATTTTTAAATTGTTTTTGCTTGTCTTTTAATTCTTGTTTTGTGTAACACCTAACATTCTATATAGTTTGAATTTAATAAATAAAGTTTAATATCAATTTAAAATGGTGCAAAAGATAAAAATAAACTAAAACATCTAAAAAAATGCAAGAAATTTTAAGCTTTCGAAGTTAGAGTTAACTTTGTCTCACTTAAAAATTGATTCCAACACCTAGAGTCAACAACAAGCCAAGTACATCACCTTCCTAATAGATTTCTTAACATCATGGACTAGTAATAAAAAGATATTATCCTATCTTCAAATATAATATTACTTCTACAAAATAACTTAAGTAATTTAATTCATATAAGCCTAAAGACTATCATAAATTCACATCTCTTATTTATTCAAATTTACAAATACAAATGTCATTTATTTCATGTATCAATCATAATTGCCTATGGGGTTCTTCAAAAAGGACAAAATAGCTTGCAATACCTAACTTAAGGACTGTACTTGGCAGTTCCATAACACTTGAGTGAAATAACCAAAAAGAAAACCTAAGTAGTTGTACATCAATGATTCCAAAAATAAACCTCAAAAATTAAAAAAAAAAGTTAGCTTGACAAGTCTGGTTTAACTCTCAGTCAACTTATCATTGCCTCTACTTGATCTTTCACTTGAAAAATGTGTCCCACAATGAGGTAAAATCATTCAATCCTAGTAACCAATGCTAAAAGTCCAACAACATGTAAATAGAAATCAATATTAATATCATACACATGAAATTCATTTTAACATGTTATACATGAATGCTATAAATGAGCAAATTTAATTATGCAACATATGTCAATTATTGGCCAACAACTCAAGAGTAACAAGCATAGCAAGGCCCTAAGGTAGTCGAATTAGAGCATAACAAGGCCCTAGGAGCATAGGGAGGCCCCTTGATATTTTCTAAACTATTAGAATATAGTTAGGTCCATAATAGTACAATAATCTAGTAACTAACTCACTTATGCATCTAATTTACCAAAGTGCCATCATGTAACAGTCATTATCACAATTTCATAAATACATATGAAGAGAATTAAAACCCTAATTATCTTTTACAGTTGCCACCCACTTACTATTAAGTTACTATCACCTTCCATACATGATCCCCAAGCTTAACAATCATATAATTAGAAATATATTACTAATTCTATGAAAATCCTAATCCCAACAAGCAAAGTCCCAAGAGTTGAGCAACTAAATAGGCACTTCTAGCTTCTCCATATAAAAGGGAACCAAAACTTTAGGCTCACTACTTTCTCTCTTTTCCCACCAAAAGTTTTCAAGAGCTTCAAATCTATCAGCTTGAGCCAAAGATCACGTCTCCCTTCTCAATTGAAGCTTTGAACATTGGAGTGGCTTATTTTCTCTTCTACTATATTTTCAACGTCATGCGTGAGACAAATGGGGTGTTTCAATATGTTTTTCCATTGAGGGTGTTTTAGCAAGAGAGGGAATTGTGTGTTAGGGCTAATTAGATGTTTTAGTGAGTTGAATTTAGGTTCTGGGTCTAATAGGTTATTAGTCTTAACTTATTTCCTCATATCCAAACTTTATGAGTTAGCCCATTTAGTCCAATTACAAGACAAAAGTTATTAGGGAATAAAATCTACTTCTAATATAACTAATTTTAATCCCAAGAGTAATTGGGACCTAATTTATTTCTCTTATGTAGTTCTACTAAATTGTTGATTAAGTAAATAGGCCTAATTATTTTTATTTTCTCTCATTAAGCCCTTAATTAATTATTTTCCTGTAAAATTCCCAAATAATTTACCTTTGTCCTTAATAATTTTAATTAATTAAATTAGAAATCACTAATTTTATTTATTATTCAAATTAATTATTTTTTGGGTGTTACATTTTTGTTAATATATTATATAATATATATTAATATATATTCTCATTAAACAGTTAATTTACATAATATATTATTTAGTTTATACAATTTTTATTTACTTTATTAAATATGGTTTTTATCAATTAAAAGTATTAAATTTATATAAATTAAAAGAAATTTTTTCTAAAAAAATTGACATATAAAAATATTAGCTCTAGAAATTAATTACGATTAAAATTTGCTCATCAT
Organism: Erythrophleum ivorense; assembly: GCA_026724425.1. Lineage (NCBI taxonomy): Eukaryota > Viridiplantae > Streptophyta > Magnoliopsida > Fabales > Fabaceae > Erythrophleum > Erythrophleum ivorense. Next base: position 41,201,509 of record JAIUCV010000007.1, read on the forward strand.
CATCCTCTTCCTCCTTTTCCTCCTTGTCATTATCTCTTATTTGATATCTAACATGAGATGTATTATGGATGTCGATATTCTTGTGATGAACCTAGGTCAGCTTAATAGTGTTGTTGACTTCTAAATTCATTTAATTGTGATTTAACTTCTTCTATCTATTTTTTCTACTCTTCTAATTAAGCATCATAAGTTTGTCTTATATGTATAATCAATAAATTCAATTCTGTTTGAGTTCTTAACCCTTTCGCTTCAATTTTGTGGTAGGTATACTTATTTTGAAATAGTAAAAAAGGTCTTATATGTATAAATTAAATACGAAACAACACTTATAAATATAATTTCTAATTTTTATCAATCCAACCCTTGTCTTTATTTTTATGGCTTTTAAAGAACACCTCCAATATGTTTGCTTTCTCCCCAGTTCTCATGCCTTCTGAGTACAAAATAAAATATTAGCGATTAAATATATATTTAAAATAGTAGATAATTATTGAGAAAAACAAAATTAATTACCAATCTTCTGACATATTCTACCATCAAAATATAACCTTTAAAGTGCATAGATGAACTAAACTCGAAGTTGAAGGCTTTATTATTTTTCCTTTGCTCACTTCTTAATCAGAACTATGGAATGTCCCAGTGTTGACACAACTCCTTCCTAATAGATTTTCCAATCCATTCAAGTCTTTTTCTAACTTTTCAAGCATCACCAATCATATCTTTTAAATGAAGAATTTCCTTTTTCTTCCGGTTTTCAATAGTAATTTCTCTTCAAAAAATAGAGATTTCAATTAATAATAAGATAAAACATATAATATTTTAATTCTATAATAAGATAAAATATATAATATTTTAATTCTTAGAAATTAGTGAAAAAGTCTCCTTATAGTCAATACTATCCATCTGAGTAAAACCTAAGCAACAAGTCTGGCCTTATAATGCTTAAGGTTGCCATGAGAGTCATTGTTGGTATTAAAGATCCATTTACATCTAACTCTCTTACAACCTTTAGGCAATTCCACAAGATTCCACACTTCATTCTATTTTATAGATTTTAACTCTTCTTACATGGCATTCAACAATTTATCAACAATATTATCACTATTAATGGCCTATGAAAACAAAATTGGATCATAATCAACTTCTAACTTTTGTAGATAAATCACATAATTATTCAAAATTGCATATCTTCTTTCTCCTTAAAATCTCCTTAATACATATATATCTTGTAGTTCCTTTACTACCAGTTATTGTGAGTTTTGGGATCATTAATTTATTATTCTTCTTCGCTGCTTTGGGTTCAACATTTAAGGAAAAATTACTTTAAAGGTACTAAAAGTGAAGGGAACATGCATTCTTATTTCTTTAATTTCTCCATTTCATTATGCTTTGCTCTCCCTATTTCACCATTCTTAATGAATCTAGCATTTCTTGTTTTAACAATTATTGTGCTATGATTAGAGCAATAAAATATGTGCCCCTAGATTTTTCTAGATAACCAATAAAATGCCTACTAATTTTTCTTATGGATTACATACTCTTTTTTTCTTTTAATTTGGTGCTTGGCATCCCCAAATATGCAGGTGCCTTAAAATGGGTTTCTTACTAGTCTACAATTCAAAAAGTTTCTTTAGAACTACCTTACTAGGAACCCTATTCAACAAATACATGATATTTTTTAATGCATACATCCATAATGAAATGGGTAAAGATGACTCTCTTATCATGTTCTTGGCCATATTTATTAATGTTTAATGATGTCTTTCTAATACACTATTTTATTGTGGTGTACTCGATATTATGTATAAAGATCATATGTCACATTTCTTAAGGAATTTAGTGTTATCTAGTTTTATCATATCTTCCATGGTACTCACCATCTCTTTTTGACTAGACAATTTTTACTTTTCTCTCTAATTTCCTTTCAACTTTATCTATGAATATTTCTAAGGCATTTATTACTTGAGATTTCTCATGTAGTGAATCAACATATCCATAATGTGAATAGTCATCAATAAAGATAATAAAATATTTTTCTTTATTAAAAGAATTAATGTCAAAAGCTCCACATATGCCAGTGTGTACAATTTCAAAAAGCTGAGTGCTTATTGTGACACCTCTCTTTATGTGCTTTGTTTATTTTCCTTTTATACAATCTATATAAATGTTCAAGTTAATGAAATCCACCAAGTGTAATGAGAAACTTTAGTAAAATTTTTATTTAAAACATACATAAGCATTAAGCTTACCTTTATTTTGCGAATCAAGCTTTATGTTTCAAACAATCCTTTTGGATGTATCCAGCCCTTTTATAGAAATAACATTTGTCATTATTTTGTTTCTTCTTGTGGATTTGAGAGGACTTATTTGGTTTTAATGCCCTTATACTCTTATCATGTTTCTTTCTTGATTTGTTTCTAACTACTTAATGGTTCACATACTGTATGAAATGATTTCCTTAATTCTTAAGTCTCGTTACCTCCTGAATCAACATACTATGCAATCCATGCACATTCCATTTTCCTTTCATAGTATTATAGTTCATTTGGAAATGGTCACACTCATATGGTAATGAGTTAAAGATGAATTGTACAAGGAAAGTTTCATCCATATTGTAACACTATATTCCTCTAGTCCTTCCTCCCTGCAAGTAAGCTTCATTCATGTTGCATTCATGGGAAAAATCAATAAATTTAATGCATTATTTTGCATTACATAAGACTTTAAAAATTCATCTTAAGCTCTGTGGACGCTGTGAATTCCACAATATCATCCCTTACTCATAATCCATTTATAAAAGTCATAAACATCATAAAAACATCACAAACAATTTGGATTCAAAGCCCCACACTAGAAAACAAAAAACAAAAAAAACAAGTCAGCCACGAGTTCTAATGTTTAGATTTCTAGCATCAAATTTGGAAAATCATAATTAATTGTAAAAAAATCAAAATCAAGTAAATAATAGTTTTCTGGAAAGCCCTAAATGTCAACTATAGATTAAAAATCATTCCAAATCATGAAAACATCAATTGGACCATGACTGATAATAGAATAATACTAAAGGTCCAGTTGCCAAGGTTTTCTATCACAGGTCACTAATATAAATTTCAACAATTCATAACTAATTCTAAAAAAATTCATAACCTAGCAAACCATATCATTTAAGAAAGCTTTGGATGCCTACTTTTGATGAAAATAGCTCTAGATCAAGGAAATGGTGTTTAACTTGTGGAAATCGATAAAACAATACCAAAGGTCTTGCTGCACTACTAGTACTATCATGAAACTTCAAAATTTTAGTTCTCTCCCTACAGAGCTCCAAATAGGGTGATCTCAGTGCTATGAAAACTTATAGTGTCTAATTTATGTCTGTAAAAGTTCATAGCTATTGGACACCATTTGACCCACGAATGACACAGGGAAAGGAACTAACAAAATGAACAGTGTACCCAGCCATTCTGCATTTTTTTTCAATTTTGAAAAATTATAATAAATTCTCTAGAACTCTAAATTGAGTATTCTTTAACTTTGTGAAAATTTCTAGAGGAAACCTATTTGTTGGCCAAATTCCATAGGAAGAATCGCTCATTTGGTCAAATTTTGGTTCAGCACACAAAAGGGTCAAATTCAATGCTTTAAATGGTTTAAAATGGTGTCAAATTGCTTCTTTCATTATTCAAGACCACTTGGGCATATCCAAAACCACATACACAACCTAGGGAGACATGTTATTTGGCTTAAAACCTCTTAGAGCTCATTTCCACTATGCTACTTGTCCATATACATAAACCTTCATAACTCATACTAGGCATATGGATGTTCAGAATGCATATACTCAATCATATGGTGCCAAAATCAATATATACATTATATATTCATACATTTACATGTGCTCAAGTATCTAGATATCATTTACAACATATGATTACATTATTTGACATTAATAGGTCTACAAAATGACTATTTGGTATATCCCTCGGTAAAATCTATCTTCAAGAATAGTGGCTTCCATTTCTTGGCTCACCTAGACATAGTTAGACAATGGAGAGGGAAGAGTGAGATTCTAAGAATCTCAATAGCTCTTTACCCTTCAAACATACATAATAGATGCATTTATAAGTTTAAAAATGGATGCATGGTAATCTTGCAACTTGTAAGCATACATACAATATTTTTAATGTTCAAGAAGCTCATACACATCATACACAAGCTCTCAAGGGCACTGGTTTGGCCTCACCCATTTTTTTTAGGACTTTTGAACTTGCCTCACCCACTTTCAATGGACTTTTGACTAAATCTCACTCTTCTTGAAACTTTTAACTTTGTCTCATTCAATCTTAAAGACTTTTAGCTTATCTTCACCTAGTTAAGGGGCTTTTAGCTTCACCAAACCCATTCTAGCCATGCAACATTCATAAAACATATTTGTAGCACATAATGATACCATACATGTAAGCTATGGCTAAGAAAATTTCATATAGCATAAACAGACATGCAAACACTCAAAGGCAAGAAAAACATCTAACAATGCATTAAAGAAAGGTTAAAGAGCTATCTTGAAGTAAGAAATGCAAACTTTCCTTTGGTTACTCTTCCCCTTTCTCGGCCACACACTTGCAATGAGGTGAGACTTGGTTCTTTTGGCCTAGACATATTAAATAGGATCCAATTACATTCTTGAAATAAACTCTAACACCACACACCCTCTAAGGAAGCCTACTTTGTCCTATGGTTAAATTATGGTTCTATAAAGCACTTAATGAAACAATCATAATAATTCTTGATCTTGATCCCATTTTCTCCTTTAATCTATGACTCTTGACTTCATTTAGACTCCTTGGAGCCATCCCACATTCATTTTGAGGAACCTAGCTATGAGTTATTTCATTATACCACATTATGGAGCCTACATCTCCAACTCTTAATCCATGGCTTCCAAAATTTTTTCAAGGCTTCCTTTCATGCTCTTCCATCATATATAGTCCCAATCTAAGTTTAGAAAAATTTAAAATACTTCCTAGGTCCTTCATCTATGTTTGGCAGAGACATATGATTCATTTTTTATCCATGGAGTTTTTCTTTGTTTCCTTGAAGGAAGAGGCACTTGGGAGGCTTCCTTAAGGTCTTAAGGACTCAATTAAACCATCACATGAGCTAAAATATTCTTGGAGAAAGTCAGATTTTATCATGTGTTCAAGAATCCTTAGCTTTTCTATCTTGAATTCGAATGGTTTTCCTTTAGGTTTCTTTACATTTACTAGCTTATCACACTCTAAATTATAGGTTTCATACTTGCTCTTGGTTAGAATAAGTCCCCTCCTATATGTTCTCTACTTGACCAAACCCACACATAAGGAGAGGAACAAGAAGAAAGTAAGAAAAGAAATGAAACTACCTTCATTCCAAGCCTTCACCAAGAACTTCCTCCATTGCTTTAGCCTTATCCTTGAAACTTTAATCTTCTCCATCTATACCAGACCTAAAACAACTCCATATCATACATAAAAACTATAGGAAGAAAGGTGGGAAGGAGGAGAACAACATTAAAAAAGGAAAAAGCTTGAAATTTCTATAATTTTCATATCTTTTTTCCTTATTTTTCTTCGTCTTCTCCTCCTCCTTTGGTGCATCTCTCTCCCTAGTCTCTTCCTCTATTTTAGGACAGAGGAATTGCTGGTTAATCAAATTAGGGGAGGGCCATATGCTATATGGAAGGAGAGGAGTCACTTTAACAACTTTTTACTTTTGCAATTTAGTCCCTTTCTTGACTTTTTCATTTTAGGCTCATTTCTTTTCTACCATAATATTTGGGCTCTTAATATTATAAATTGGCTTTGGAATCACTCAATTTAGATTTAAAACTATTCCAAACTGTTTGATCAAAATTTCAGTCAACCAACAGCCAAAATTGCTCATTTGAAGGGTTTTAACTATTTTGGGGGTTTTCATAGTTTTTAGGGCCTCTAAGAAGTCCAAAAAGATCAAATTTTTCATTTAAAAATTCATTTTATAAGTTTTTCAAATTTTTCAAAAATTATGAAATTGCCCCACTTTCTTTCATAATTTTTTCTAATTTATCTGGCTCGAGTTTTCGAACATCTTAAATCTCAAATTCTCATTTTTTCTATTATTTAAAATTTTATTCTAATTTTATTTAACATCAACTCACTCGTTTCATGAGACTTTGCTTTTTAAACTGACTCATTTCGATATTTTTACAAAATACTGAATGTTACACATCCATTTCCAAAGACTTAAGTCTTGTTGCTACATTTGTCATTTCAATGAAATGATCATGCTTCATATGAGAAGTTTCATGGTGGTTAAGGTACCCATTAATTTCATAGCAAGAGACTTGTTAGCAGTTTGGGAGTACTCTTCCACAAAATTTATAAATTCTTGAGCACTTTTAGTTTTAGGACAAACTAACTTAACATTATTGGCTATGCCCATATGCACATTAGATTTAATTTATTTGACCTTTCCTAATTCTTATTATGGCCTTTCTCTTCATTGCTACTAGTAACTATAATAGCATTAAGTTTTTCAATCTATAGTTCCAAATCAAGATCCAATATACTAAGGTGGAATTGGATTTGTTTTCTTCAATGAGAAAAAGTCATCTTATTAAAAAGTGGAATGAATAAGACATGCAAATGAAGTAATTTTCAAATGGGTACCTTAAGAAATAATATGCCTAACATTAATATGTTAATTCATAACTAACATACTATTTAAATTCAAAAAACAATTTATTTAAGAATAAATTGCATATTAATGTTTTCCTTTGGGTGATACACTAATATACAACTATAAAATATAATTTATGCTTAAAATTCAATTTCACATAATTGGCAATTATATGTACTCTAATTAGACATTCTTGCTATCTTTGGATATACAAAACACATCTAACCAAGTATATCAATTAACCACAATCATATTCATTATTATGAAATAAGTAATCAACCTTTGGGTGATCCTTAAATATTTTATAATCCATGCACTTCAATATACCTACTACAAAATAAATTGATATATCATCTTATTTATAACATCAAATGATTGAATTTCATTTAATTTGACATCTATCAAAACTTTCTAATTGATCCACTTTGTTGATTAACAAATTATTTATGATATGGATATTAAAATAAATAATGATATTATACTACTATAATCATAACACACCAAGAAAAAATAATTTAGTGAGAAACAATTACCTCACTATTCTATCACTACATAGAAGCAACAAGGGTTTAGCAAGAGAACAATGAGAAATAAGCCCTACACTATATACTAGACCCTAAATAACAAGGGAATGTTTCCTCCCTAATCCCTTACTAAAATCCCTCATTATTTCAAATAGTGAAGAAATATTCGATGCCAAATTGACCACTAACTTTTTAACTAATTCTTTTGCTATTTTGCAATACTGTTATGAGGAAATATCCCTTACTATATAATGAGGAACTTACTAGGAAATTTCCTCGCTAATTAGCAAGGATATTTCTTTGCTAACCTTTTGTTGCAAGAAAAACAAAATTGGCTAAAAAGATACTCAAACTCCTCCACTTCTTCAACAACATTAAATGGGTCATTAAATGTTTCTAAATTCAATTAATATTCCCAAGTTTTAAAGCAAAATGAGAGTGCATTCAATAGGCCACACATCAAGACCTTGTATAACATTCTCATTAATATGAATGTCCATACTGCTGATGATCATGATGCGCTACCTATTCAATACAATCTCATTTTAGTTCAAAACTTAGGTAGAATTAATTAAACTTATGAATATTTAGGAATTCACTCTATGTCAATGAAGATGATAGGAATTTAGGCATCTCCCTGATCAATGTGAAATGGGTGTATTTCGAGGGTGTGCTTGAGAAAATCCAAGGCCCAAACTATGGCTTTTTAAAGGACTTGGGTTTTTCCCAAGCATGATTGTTCTATATTCCAGATGGTTGCACATATCAGCACTTGAATTACCATATGACTAGTAGTATTTAAAGGATGCATTTTGAAGAAAGTAATGCCATTTCTACTTCTTGAAGCACATCATCGAAACTAAAAACATTCCACCAAATTAGTGTTCGGAAAGCTAAAATTGTTTCCACTCATAAAGCATGTCCTTGAAATACTAAGTTTATAGGTCAACAATTGATAGGATAATAACCATACTCTAAATAATATTCCTAAGCTTTGAACTAAAATGGGAATGAGTAGTTTCGGCTACATTTTCATGATCTTAAACGATATTCTCATCCATTAAAATTATGTCAATATCATGTTGTCCTATGAACATTGTAATTTCATAGGAGAATGCATCAAAGACGCAACCTCAATGGAGGATAATGCCTTGTAAACCTAATCACAAGCCAAACTCATTAAAAAATAGGTCAAGCGTTTATAGTTACTTATGGTTCAAGACTAAGCCGAAGCCTTACCTAAATACTCTTTTTTTTTTCAAGCATAACTCAATTTTGAAGCAAAAAAGCCCGACTCTACCTAAGTCAAATGCCCTAAGTAGCTAAGGTTACCAAGAGTGACTATCTCTTTTAGGGTTAAACCAATGAAGTTCCTTCCAAATATAAGAATAAACTTGGTCAAGGAAAGTAATGAGAGGTAAAATTAAAAGGAGGCCTTGCAAACAAGTCTACATACATTGGATCTAATTTTACAACCTTGTTCTTGAAGTTATAGCTAACTTTGAGTATGCTAATGGATGTTATTTACTAATCTAAATAATCTAATTTAGTTAACCCACAACCTTAGCAAAAAGACAACACCTTGATGAGAGTGGTGGCAAAAAACGATGAGGAGATCTCCACTATCTAGCTGCTCATTTGCTTAACTTTTTGAGAATGGTGGGAAGGAAGGGAAGACTCTCTTAGATTCCATAACACTTTGATCTAAAGACCTACTCTCACATTTAGAGTTTCAAATAGCATGAGGGTTTGGCCAAGTCCTTGGAATGCCAAGGTTAGGTCTTGGGTTTAACTAAGAGTTGTTTTTAGTTGTTTTCTTTATTTATTTTTTGATTATTTTATAGCGCCTTATATGCTCCCTATTTGATGTCAATTGATGTGAGGTAGATATATAGCTTGATGTCAATTGAGTGATTGTTTATGCTTCTATACTAAGATTATGAGTTATTATAAGTTAATGACTAAAATTCATAGTTTGTTTTATTTTGTTTATTTTAGGTAATTCCTACTTTTTAAATTTTCTTTAATTTCCTCTTTAACTATTAGGTAATACTTATAGCTCAATTGCTATTTTTACAAGATATATAGCTCAATTGCAAGAAAGGGACTACAATAATATAAGTAATGAAGAGACCTACATAACATAATTGTAATTACAAGTGCATTAAATGTTCTACCTGATTACATCAAATGTAGCCATCATGGCCACAAAAACATATTATAAGATAATGAAATCAAACACTATGAATAAAATAAAATTCCTTGTTTAATCTAAACAATATGTACACTAAATTGAAAATTCAGCAATTTTATTTAATATTCTCCAAAAGAAAATACCATATCAATAGCAATGAATAAGCAAAATAAGGCCTAAGCAATTTAATCCAAAAAACAAATGCGAATTATGGTCAACACCTAAAAATTTCAATGCTTTAAGCCATGTTAATAATAAGGAAGATATGCTTTTTACATGCCTCCATTCTCTCTCGCTTCATTGATTAGGTGTTTGTGGTCATTGGAAAATTACAAAGTATCATTAGATGGCTTAAAAACAAAAGATTGATGAACTTCAAATCAATGGAAACTATGAAAAAAAAAAGTATCTTTAATGTACCCCCAGTCTCTTTCACTTCCATTAAAAAGAAGTTTATGGTCAATGGGAGTTTGGGAGGTGTATTTTTCTACCTAAAAATTAAAAAATTTCTACACTAAAATTAGTGACTAATCAAGGGGAAATTATAATTAATATGATCCAAGCTCTCTTCTTCCATTAAAGGGAAGTTATTTGTCACTAGGGATGAAAAGGGGTGATTTTCCATCCAAAATCAAAAAATAACAACATGTGAATCATGAGGGACAAGAAATGAAAACCAAAACTTTAAATGATTTAGATGCAAAAGAAAAGATACATGAAATACCATACCATCATTTTGAAGTAAAATTCACGTAATAAAACATCCCTAACTTGCATACTACCATTCAACACTTACTAACAACCTAATTAGCACCTCAATTGATTTGGATTTGCACAAGAGTTATTGGGCCATTTATAAGAGTTTATGCAAGTTGGGTCTTGGGTCTCTAATTCATTAAATTGAATTGGGTCATCAATAGATACTCTCTCTTAAGCCAAGTCTCACAATAAAAGATTGGATTTACATCTAAAATCCTTAGGCCTCCAATAGTCTCCAATCATGGCCCATTTAATTTAATATGAGCCGAAATAGAATTTCTAATTCAATTAAATTTCAAACTCATATTAATAATTTATCTCTCTAAAATTTTTATTCACTTAATTTACCCAATTATTTCATATTAAATATTCTTTAATTAATTCAAATCTATGATTAACACCTTAATTAATTTTGGGATGTTACATGTTCTCTATCATACTCTAGTGTCTCTTTTAGATATCAAAGTGTTTAGTCAAAATTACTTTTTTATCTTCATCAATATTTAAAATTAATAATTAATAATATTTAAATATTATTAATACTTATTTGTTATATTAAAGTTTTAAGATATAAATCTAGAAAAAACATATTTAATTATTACTAATTTTAATTATAGTTAAACTAATAAACTATGAATAAATATCTCTACTAATTTAATAACTAGTCTAATTTTAAATATATTGTTGCATAACAACTTGCATAGAAGATTAGTGTCATTAGTGAATTTCAATAATAAATCAAGTGCGACGACAATTCAATCATTATCTTAGTCAGATTAATAAAGTAAAAAGGACCTACAGATATTATATTTTTATTTCAACGGGAAGACAAAAGTAAGAAAGGCGGAATGGGAATTACTAAAATAAAGGAATTTAGTTGTGCCCCTTTGTCTTTAGTCACACGTAAAAAGTAGAGTTAGAAGTATAAGGGAATTAGAATTAATGACCTAAAATTAAAAATATTTATTTTAAACTTATTATCACTAAATTTAAAATGAATTACCACTAATTTTAAATAAAATTCTATAAACCTTGTAATAACAAATTTTTTAAAATAAATATTTTTAATTTTTGAGTCTTTAACTCTAATTTTTCTTAAAAGCATTTGCGTGCTGCAAGACAATGAACAAATCAATTAATCTAAACATTTTTACAAATTATAATTTCATATGCATCTAGAAGGTTTTTCTTTATCTTTTGGGCCAAAGGTGATTTGTTTTTTTGATAAATAAGTAAAAGAAAAGAGGGTCAACTTTTTAAAGTTCCGCACTTGTGTGTAAAAGGAGTTAGATTAGTAGTCGATGAAAATCAACATGAATTAAATTACGTATCTAGCAAAGAGTTAGTCAAAATTCAATAGGATGCACTTTTGTTTCACTATCAAAAGAGTATTTCTTTTATCATCTTACAACTTGTTTCGCATTATTTTGAATCGCGTTCATAAAATAATCAAAATTTCTAATAATATGTCCGATTTTAATGTAATAAAATTTCATAAATATTATAGAACAATTTTACTTATGAATATAATTTATAAATATTATATTTTTATTGTAAACAACAAAAAATTAATTTTCTAAAAGAAGAATACAAGGAAATTAACATTGTTTGTTAAGTGGTTACCTCTAGTCAAAGGCAAAAGGACAGAAAAGAAAGTTTATAACATTTTTAATAAATTATATTGCCAAAGCTTTAACATCTTTTCTAACATTTTTTTTTTAATTATCTTGCGTTCGTAGTGTCCGGCAATACGTCAAACAGCACAAATCAGCATATAGCTGAGTCGGTGACTTCCTTCAGAGAAAAATATTTTAATTTTTCTTTAACTTTTTCTCATTTTGTACTTGTCTTCTAACAACTTTTCTAACATACACATCCATTTTCCATACGTTTTTCAAATGTTACATATAATATTCTTTTATTTTAGAACTTACAAAAAAGTTTCTTATATTTTTAAAATATCATACACATAGTTACATTCTTTAAAAAGAATAATTGTAACAGACTTATCAAAGCATGATCATGTTAATCTCAATTATGTATATCAAAAGTGGAAAAAAAAAACTACTAATGAATTTTCATGTAAGTCTAACCATTGACTAACTTATTGAACAATTTTGTTAGAATTTTTTTCCCAAAATCTAAATGCCATATATATGTATTGCATTTTATACAAATATAAAGAAGATTTGTGTAGAACATATAAATTGAGGGAAGGTATGTGTAAGAGGTTTGAATAGAAGTCGAAGTATTTTACTTTATTTTTTAAAAGAATAAAAGAAGTTTGTCTAGATTTCAAACAAAAATATTTGTAGGATGAGAAAAATTAAAGAGTTAAAGTATGCTATTATTTCTTTAAAAAAAAAAAGTGGAATACTAGCAAACATCAAGTCATTGACTTTTGAAACATTTAATTCATTTTTAATATATTTTTATATAAAAATTAAATATCACATTCAGATCTTTTTAAAAATTTACTTATCACATATAACCTTTCACTATTTTTAAAATATACAATAATCTAAGTATTTGTTATCTTAATTTTCAATTATTATTATTATTTTTAATTTTTAATTATAATTTTGTTATTTTGTTAAGATTTTATATTAAGTCACCAATATTTGTTATATTTATTTTTAAATCAAGACACTAATTAATTATTTCCACTCTTTAATATAAATATAACCCAAAGTATGCACATCTTAACATTAATGTTATTTATAGCTTGCCTAATAAAAAAGAAGATATTTATAGGCTGAAAAGTAAATAGATATATAGAAAGAAAAAAGTTAACAAGGACTCAAGGACGCATGAATAAAATATCCATGCATGCCTTCGAAAGAATTGTGTGCTTGACAAAATACAAGAACATTATTGAACATGACGTATATTCTTATTCATATTATATGTTTGCATTAAATTTGTATTTCAGTTTTTAAATTTATTTATCGTTTTTGTTTGGTCACTTAGAAAATCCTTTATCCCCTGTACATTAAATCCTCAGCTCTATTTATCAAATAGTTGGGATGCCAAATACACCAATGAGATTTCGGTCTCTTTCTATAACAAATACACTATAATCCAGAGGATAGATGGGCATTTGGTTCTTTTCAGTGAATTTTTTTTTTTAAAATGTGTTCTCTATATCTGCATTTCTCAAAGGAAGGAGCAGAGACAGATGCACAGGGGGGAAGGGGGATGCTTCCGCCCCAAACCCCTTGCCCCCCACAATTGAAAATTTTTCTGTAATACCATTGAAATGTACTAGGATGGGAGAGAGTAATGGATAGGATTTTTCAGAATCAAGTGGACTCTTTCATTTCATGCCTTTACAAGTGACGAAACCAAAGGGCCCTTGTTGGTCTTTGGTCCATTACTTTATCATTTGCAATTTTCTATACAAAAAATTATAAGGGGCCTTATAAATAATCATGAAATTAGAAATATTATGAGGGATGAGGATGTGATGAAAAATAATTAAAATAATTATTTTATGTGATTGAAGTTATTAAGATATTTAGTTTGATAATTTTTACTAATTTATTACATAAATTTTGAATACAAAAAAATAAAGTTTTGCTTAAAATACAATAGAGTTATTAACTCTAATTCAACTTTGGATATAAGAGAGAGTTGTAGATTATTCAATGTTGATCATATTTATGACTTAACAGCAAAATTATATCCTAGTAATCTCACTGAATAAGTGAGGTTGCATCTCAAAATATAAACACAACATTATGAGCTTGATGTTCCTTAATATCTTAATTTCAAAAAATTGTTAACAATCTCTTAGTTATGCTAATTAAGGATTGAAGAAAATAAGAAAATTTTATGCTTATTATTTAATTGATCATTTGCATGCCTACTATTAATTCTCCCAATTTTAACTACAATAAGTAAGAGGTCATTTTCAAATATAAACATCATAAAAAACAAATTTAGGAAAAAGATAGAAGATAATTTTCTTACAATTTGCATGGTCACTTATATTAAAAGTAAGATTGCTAAAAAGTTTCACATAAGTTTAATTATTAATGAATTTTAGGTCATGAAAGAACATTGTGCTCAATTTCAGTAAATTAAATAAAGATATGCTACATCTATCACTATAAGAAAACAACAAAATTTTAGTGGAATTTTTCATTAGAAAAACCTCAAAATTCCACAAGAATTGCTATTCTCACAAAAATTCTCACATATTTTGGATTATGAAAAGACAAGCCATGAAAATTCACAATTATCACATACAATTTCCATGAGAACATCGAAAAAGTTCTATGAAAATAGTTTATTCAAAAGTTACAATGAAATTTGTAATTTTTTTATAGAATTCTCACGATAATTTATCATTAAATTTTTGTGTTCTCACGATATTTTATCATGAGAACCATAAAAATAATTTATGAATTAAAGCTCTCAAGATAATTTACCATAAGAATGTAAAAAACTTATCACAATAAATTATCGTAAGAACCTTTAAAAAATTACAAATTTTGCCAATTTTCTAATGTTCTCATAGTTTTTTATCATAAGAACACCCGAAAAAAATTCAAATTTGCAGCATTCTTAAAAAAAGGCAAAAATGCTATAAATTTTTTGTTATTTATATTGCATTTAGGTATTCACCCCCTGTTTAATCCAACTGGCTTTGGTTTAAATAGCCAACCATAGAAAATCAATCTCTATTTAAATCCAGCCATTCCTTGAAAGTTTTAAGCTAAGACCTATTTTCTACTTTCTTAGATACGTAAATTCACTATTAGAACATATAAACCATACTAAAAATTGACTAAAACCATCCCTACTAGGTGTGATAGCAATGATAATAAGTTTGATAGCAAAATGGCATTTCAAAAGAGTAAGAATGCAACCTAAAATTCATTTCACAAGTCCACAATTCCCCAAATCTCTTCCAAAAAGTCTTAAATACCTAATCAAACATGTCCCTATCTATGGCTCTATAAAACCACTAGAAATATCAAGATTAAAACATAGAATAGCCCCTACACCTTACACAAAAGCCATGACAGCAAACAAACCTTAAAAACCAAAAAAATTGGGATTTTCAACTCTCAAATGACATGTCACAATTTCATTCCACCCCTCCAAGCTCTTCCTAACCCATGGAGCAACTTTTAAATGTCTAAAGCAAATTGTTAGAGCTCAAAAATCTTAGCCATGGTTCCTTAATCAAAATATGACTATCCTAAATCTCAATTTAGCACTTTTACAAAACTAGCTTTCATAATAACTTATAACTTAAGTTCCACATACTCAAATTTTGCAATTTAATTCTCATTTACCCCA
Source organism: Erythrophleum ivorense (assembly GCA_026724425.1). Taxonomy (NCBI): domain Eukaryota; kingdom Viridiplantae; phylum Streptophyta; class Magnoliopsida; order Fabales; family Fabaceae; genus Erythrophleum; species Erythrophleum ivorense. The sequence goes on from JAIUCV010000007.1 coordinate 41,216,989, forward strand.
AAACTAGTTCTACTCACTCTAGTTTATTAAATTGAACTTGCTCAAGGTGTAAAATTCCAATAAACAATCCAAATGGTCATAGTGTCCTTACCAAACCATTTTAATCCTCTTAATGGGACATAAGTGTCTCAATTGGGAAATTTAGTCCTAACCTCACTAAATCTATCCTTGCATATTATGAATAACATATTTAATCTATTCAAAACTCAAAAACTCCAAAAGAATAACAAATAATGAAAATGACCCCTCAAGACCCATTTTCAACCATATAGGCTATGAACTCATAATGTATCACTTCATGCAACTTTGTACCAAAATTAACTTCTTCAATATATATGTATATATATTCATTTATATACATCATTCAAAGTAGTTATAGGATCAAGCTCTCTCTATTTACACCAAAACATACATATAGCTTTACTACAGGTGTTCTAACTTAGCATTCATCCATATGCATGCTTTAATCCCCTAAAACAAGATATATTGAATTGATGAGATAAAAATTCTAGGCAATGTTCAAATATATGTGTATATTTTAATGCATTATTAACAAATGAAAATTATAGTAAAAGAAAAGACTCTAGTAAGTAAGCAACACTAACCAAAAATTTGATTCCTCATCTACATTGATTCAAAAGAAGATAGGACTCAATACATACACAACAATGCCTATGAGAAACCAAATTACTTTATTTATGCTATAGGACTTATTTTTACACAAGATTAGCAATATTAAATATAAATCCCTCTTTCAAACAATTTACCAAACACTGGGTGTGCACACCTTAGGCACTACCATATAAATACATACTAGTATTTAGGCCAATCAAAAAAGATTTAACTAAAAAACATTTACATCCTAATAGACCCTCATATTTCATTCGTCCAAACATTAGAAACAACATCAACAATTGGTAACTTCAACCATCTTAATCTAACTCACATCTTAGAAATTCTCAATAACATTATAGAGCAAATAAATTACACTTGCAACATCCATGATGATTGAAAGAGAAAATAGAAAAAAAAAAAATGAAGCAAAAGAAATCAAAGCCTAACCATGAGGAATTACAAATGAAGGCTAAAAAACATCCCTGAATAGTAAAGCTACTAAAATCAGTCAAAGCAATAGCAAGGAGTTGCCTCTTGCTTCAAATGGTAGAAGTTGGCTAAAAATGATGGTGTAGAGGGAATGGGGGCAAAGGAAAAGGAGGAGGGTCATGTAAGGGAGGAGAAAAAATAGAAATTGGGGTTTTTACCATTTTGCAGCATTTTCATAGTATATTGTGAGAACGTAGTAAGAAATAGTTGCAATTTTAAGTGAAATGCACATTTTGGGCTTTCTATTTTTTTTTAATTTTTTTCTTAATTCTCATAGTAATTTATCATGAGAATTAAGCAAATTGCAAATTTTTTTATTCTTATGATAAATTACGATGAGAATTGAAACACATTGTCTCTCTTAAATTTGACAAATTTTTTGGAATTTTTTATAATAAATTATTGCAACAATAAAAAAAATAAATTCTTATGGTTAAATACCATGATAATTCAAAAAAATTACATATATTTTTTATATTCTCACAATAGTTAACCATAGGAATCACCATAATATTAATGACATTGGTAAGCAATTATTTTTACTATTCTCACAGTAAATTACTGTTGGAATTAAAAAATTTTCAATTTTTTTTCTTTTCTTATGGTACTTTTATCTTGAGAATAGTAAAAAAATTCAAGATTTATTTCTCTATAATTCTCATGGTATTCTTTTTGCGAGTATTGAAAAAATTTTGTTAAATTCTTTGTCTCATGGAAAAATTCTGCAAAAGTCATTGGCGCTTCATTTCAATCGTACCACAGCACTTTTGCCATGGTTTTTTTTCTTGGAATTCTCTCAAAACACTCTTACAAAAAAATCGCAAGTATTGTGGAAGTGTTGTAAACTATAATAAAATTCACAAGAAATTTTATGAGAATTTATTACTATACAAATTTCACGAAAAAAATTCCTAATTCCTTTTCATTTATATTTTTAATTTATAATTCTTTATATACATAAGTGTGTTAACATTTTCTAATTTTTACACCCAATAGTTTAATCATTGATTCATCCCTTAGAGAGAACGTTAAAAATGTTGTCATTAACTTCTTTTTTATAACCCACCCACTTAAATAAAAGACTGACAGTCTATTTTAAAATTTAAAATTCAATTAATTAATGGGAGTTACTAAAATGAAGGAACTTAGATGTGTCCTTTGTCTTTAGTCACACGTAAAATGTACAAGTTTGAAGCATTTGCATGCTACACGGCAACGAACAAATTAATTAATCTTAAATTTTTTACAAATTATTATGTCATACGCATCTAGAAGGTGATTTATTTTTTTGATAAATAAGTGAAAGAAAAGAGGGTCAACTTTTTTAAGTTCCGCACTTACGCGAAAGGGGTTAGATTAGTAGTCGATGAAAAAGCAATATGAATGAATTTACACATCAAGCAAAGAGTTAGTCAAAATTCAATAGCATGCAGTTTAGTTTCAATATCATAAGAGTATTTCCTTTATCATCTTGCAGCTTGTTTCACGTTACTTTGAATCACGTTCATAAAATAATAAAGTTTGATGCGTTAATTAGTTTGTTTCACATGGGGGAGTTTCTTAATTAAGCGGTCACCACTTGTCAGTGGCAAAGGAAAAGAAAAGACAGTTTATAGCATTATTAATTAGTTATATTGCCAAAGCTTTCACATCTCTTCCAAAATTTATTTATTATCTCATGGGCGGGCCTACCTATTCTAAATTTTCTTCTCATTTCCTTTCTAAAATCTTACAAAATTAGTGGCCGGGCGACACCAGTAATTAGGTCCAAGAAAAGAAAACCAGCGTTAAAACGTGGAAATTTTTGTGGCTGTTGGCGTAAGCCCCACTCCAATTTCTATAATATAAACAAACGGGAAAACAAGGTTTTCTCTCTCAATTCCCAAATCAATATATTTCTCTTGTCTTTTTCCCACTTAACAACCATTTGCTTATATAATAGGATGACCATGACTTGAGTTCAACCCACGAGTAAATAAACTAATCACAAGGAGAAGATCGATTTTTCAAACAAAATGGACGTGTCTATATAATAGACGATTTATTATCTCTCTCTCTTCATTAGGACAGCCAAATAGCAATTATTTGAAGAAAACACTTAAATCATTGTTTTCTTTTAGTGTTTAGGATACAATGAAGAAGATAAAAATTATAATTAGGAGAATAAAAATGTAACTATAAATAAATTACACTTTAAAAATTTTAACTATATTGTATAGTTAAAATTTTGAAGTGTAATTTTTTTATAGTTAAAATTTTTGTCTTTCTAATTACAATTTTTAGAGACTCAACTAAACCTTAAACTCTAAAATGAAACACATCAAAAGGCAGTAAGATCCCCTATTGCTAGGGATCCAAATGCAAAGCATTCATGCACTCGCAGTGACACTAATTTAAACCAAAAAAAAAATCAAAAATTAGTTTTTGCCCGGTTCAATGTCAAACTAATATGTTTTTACTAATTTTTATGATACTTGAATGATTTCATCAATTATTGACCAGTTTTTTCTCCAACTAGTTCTTAGGGTCATAGAACTATTAAAACATGATCATATTAATCTCAATAATGCATATCATAAGTTCAAAAAAAAATCCCAATGAATTTTTATGTCAATTTTCATATAAGTCTAACCATTGACCGACTCATTTGAAAAATTTTGTTAGAATTTTTCTTTTTCTCAAAATCTAAAAACCATATATGCATACATGTGTGTGCGCGCGCACGTATATGCATATGTGTTTTGCATTTTATACATAGATAAAGAAGATTGTTTTATAGAATACAAATTTAAGGGAAGGTATGTGTAAGAAGTTTGAATAGAAATTGAATTAGTTTACTTAATTTTTTACAAAAGAAAGAGAAATTTGGATAGATTTTAAACAAAAATATTTGTAAGATGAGAAAAATTGAAGAGAAGTTAAAGTTTTTTTTTTCCAAAATTGGAATTCTAGCAAACATCAAGTCGTTTACTTTTAATTCATTTAATAAAAATTCACTTTTAATATATTTTTATTTAAAAATTGAATATCTCATTCTGAACATTTTAAAAATTTACTCGTTATATATAGCTTTTCACTATTCTAAAAAATAGACAATTATCAAATTATTTATTATCTTAATTTTAAATTTTTAATAATTTTTAATTTTTAATAATAATTTTGTTATTTTTTGAGATTCTATATTGATTCACTAAAATTTGTTATATTTATTTTTAAATCAAGATACTAATTAATTATTTCCAAGCACACATTGATATAAATATCACCCAAAGTATTCACATGTTAACATTTTAGTTTGATTATTAACGAAGTATCGAAGTGCCTTTTTAAATCAAGACACTAGTTAATTATTGATTTTTTTCAAAAGTTCAGATTTTAGATTAAAATATCAGATGATTTCTTTTCCTTTATCTTTATAAGTTAGAAAGATACTTATGCTTGCGCACCGGCATCTTCATCATCACTATTATTACTATTATTATTACTACTACTACTTTTTGTTATGCAACGGCATGAAAACAGACTAGAAGGTATGGTAATGAATTATGTTAAACGACATTCTTTCTTCTTAGCTTTATAGACTAGGATTGGAGGTTTGTTTTTTAATATATAAATACAGAATGTATGAAACCTATTTAAATGATGAATTTAATGTGCGAGATATACTTAAATAATGATCTCACGTACTTTATATCTTTCTAAAATTGACCCCAAAAAAGAGAGAAAAAGTCGATACTTACTTAGCAAGTGGTATTCCTAATTGATTTATATTATCTATGTAAAGATTCAAAATTATAAGCATATATTGGATGTTGAAAAAAGGAATATTTGCAAAATGCCATATCTATTTCTTTTGTATCTCTGCAGAGATTCAAGTGGATGTTGAGAAAAAGAAGAATATATTATATATCGATGGTCAAGGAAAGGGTGAGAACAAGAACATCATACTTACCTAAATGCTCCCTTAGTATGTTCGTCCTCTCATTTTGTTTGGACCACAAATATAAAAAATTTATAGTTGACCAAAAAGAAAATTATTTTTATAAGCCGAGAAGTGAAAACATAGAAAGAAGAAAAGTTAAGGACTCAAGATAGATGAATAAGATATTCATGCATATCCCTTTGAAAGAATTGTATGCTTAACAAACTACAAGAACATTATTGAACATGACATACATTCATATTATATATTTGGATAAAATTAGTATTTTAGTTTCTTAAATTTATTTATTATCTTAGTTCAATGATTTAAAAAATCCTTTATGCCATATACATTAAATCCTCAGCTCAATTTATCAAATAGTTACTTTGTTTGGGTAAAATATTCATCAAGTAGTTAAGATGCTAGATACAAGTCTGGATCCCCTACAGTAGGGATTCGGTGCAGTAACTGCATTTTCACTTTTTTTTTTTTTTTGCTTTTTAAGGTTTAAAGTGTAAGATCGAAAGTAAAAATTGCAACTATGAGGATTAAAATTTTAATTATTCAAAAAAATTATATTTACAAAATTTTAACTATGCAGCACAATTAAAATTTTTGAAGTATAACTTTTTCTTATAGTCAAAGTTTTAATCTTCACAGTTACAATTTTTACCATTTATCTTAAACTTTAAACCCTAAAAAGTAAAAAATTAAAAAAAAATAAAAATCCACCTACTGCATGGTGTGCAGTAGGATCCTTTACGACAAAAGATCCTATTGCCCTAGATACACCAAAGAAATTTCAATCTATTTTCATGGCAGATACACCATAATCCAGGGTGGAGATGCATATTTGGTTCATTTCAAGGAATTTTCTTTTTTTTTTTTAATCTATGCTCTCTTTATCCATGTTTCTCAGGGGATTGAACATTAAAAATTTTACAATTAACTTCTTTTCTATAACCCACTCACTTAAATAAAAAATTAACAATTCATTTTAAAATTCAATTAGTTAATTATTATTTTATTAACTAAGTTAGGTTGTTGTGTCATGAGTCAACCTACCATGACTACCCATTTTTTAATAATGATAAAATTATTACATGCACAATAATTGAAAATCATTATTCTTCTATCTTATTGGCTTTATATGATTTAAAATGATTACATTCTCAAGATTTATAAGATTGACAAAGTTATTTATATCATGCCAAACACAATTCTGAATCATAAGATTTCATTCCATTCTTACTCTATTTTTTATTTCCATTCTCATCAAAGTCTTTTCTATGCACCAAACACGTCATAAGAATCCTAATCATATATAAAATAAAAATTAGATGTGGTGGCAACTGAGATTTAAGTGTTGCATGTGTGAGAGTGGCGCAGCTAAGTCTAGCTTTTAGTGCATGATGATATTCGAAAGAATAGATAGTTACACTATATTTTGTCCATGGATGTCAAGGATATATTCTTAGGAGATCAACTTTTAGGTAAATTAAGAAGCAAGTGTACTTTAACAACTAGGTGATTTACTTTGACATGGAATATGTTGTCTCTCTCTTTAATATCCTTTCAACTTTTTCTCTTAGATGAATTACGGATCTACTTGACCATTAAGTGTATGTTTGGATATACTTTACAAAATCATGTTTGGAAAGAAGCATCAATTCTTTGCTTCTTGTAAATTATAATTTTCTCCTTACAAACCGTGGTTTCCTCCTTGCAAACGCCTATCCAAATATGCTATAATTGTATTTCCACTACAAAAATGTTAACTCATATTGATTGAAAGCGTACAACTGAATCCAACTACTTGTATTCTTTTTAATTTCTAATGTAGTTTTGAGAGATTTTGCAACTTTTTTCAGGGCAGAGAAGATGTTGGCCAACTAATGTTCAGTTAGCCAAGGCAAGCTTTGGCTGATTGATTATCAGTCGGCCATAATTATAGAGACAAGAATTTGAATTGCAACCGAAAATTTTAGAGCATGAAAGCTAAGAATTTTAAAACCTAGCATGAAGCAAGATCTTTATAAATGAATTTTCTTTTCTATCTCCTTCATTTGACATTTTGTTTTGATTTTCTCAGATATTTTTCTCATAACTTCTTCGTGTCTAAATCTTCATCCGTCTCTGGTCATGCTTCATCATCTTCATCTTGATGATTTTGAAATAAGTTAATTTTATCTTTATCTTCTCTTTCTATTTTTCTTTGTATGTTAATTTTTTTAAACCTTTTTCATATTTCCTTCTTTCTAATTCTGAATCTCTCTTCTTCTGCCTTTGAGTTGTTGATTCTAAGCCCCTCTCCCTCTTATGTTGCAAATGTACAAGGAGGAAGAAGAAGAATAATGTGCAAGCAAAGGAAGATGAAGATATGGAGGAAGAATGATGTGGAGGAAGATGAAAAATAACTGCAAAAGGATGAAAATGAAGGAAGAATGAAAGATGCTGGAAGAATAAGATGTAGAAAGATATAAGAAGAGGATGAAATATTTTTTTAAAAAAATGAATATATAAATCAAAGAAATGAATCGGAAATTATAAAACAAAATGAAAGGAAAAAAAAAAAAGAGAAGATCTGAAAAACAAAAAAAAGAAACAAAGGATTTGAATCCGACCAATTTTCAGTTAATAAACTAAAAGCTATGATCTTGTAGAGTTACTATTTTGTTACTGCAAATCAGTCAGTAACCATTACTGACTAACAAATAGTTGAGTAAAAGCTTTGACTCCTTTTTTTGCCAGATATAACATGTATCTAACTGATTTTATCTTCTTTTTTTCAACTGATGCTTTAGTCCAAATATATGCTTTTTGTTGTAGTGTTCCTCCAATTTGCTCACTACTTTGATCTGGCCTCTACCTTCAGCTCAAGCAAGGTAGTTGCTTTCCTCATTTTTCTCCTTTTAATCATTGATTAACCAGAATCAATTTTTCGATACTGGTCTTAGTCTAATCATTGGAATATGTGCTATCTTGTTATCTGCAATTTCAAAACAATGGTTGACATTGTGCTCATCTTTTGATTTAATTTTCAGGGAGTAATTTTTAAAACATATAATAATAATAATAATAATAATAATAATTTACCCTAATTTATTGTTAGTTCTCGCGTAAACCATCAGAGCCTTGCTACATTTGCTTTTGCCATTGCACTTTCAAGTATTCTACAGAGAAGGAGAAAGACGAGAGACAGGTATACGTTGTCAATTGTGTATATCCTTGCCTTTTTTTTTTTTTTCCTTTTTATTTACAGGGTCTAACGTAAAAAATCATCGTTGGCATTTGAGACTAATGGAGTTAGAATAAAAACTTAGGGTCTGTTTAGTAATTTGCTTAAGATAGCGTGATTATAAGGTTTAATAGACTAATATAAGATTTAATAGAATAAAGTTTGATAAAATATTGATATTATATAATATTTGATGTAATACTATATAAGATAATACAACATAATTGTACAACACTATACAGGATAAAAATTAACCATTTTGACCCCAAAAAAATCCTTTATTAAAAATTAAACTATATTCATCCAAATTCAGCTTATTTTGTTAACTAAGAATTTGAACTCAACTCATATAAATTTACCTAAGATTATATATAAATGAATTATATAAGTTTGATGAGTAAAATGAGATTTTATAGTGTTTAAAAATATATTTAAAATAACAATATATATAATAAATACAATTATATATAATATTTAAATATTTACATTAGTTTATTTTTGAATGAGTTGTTTGTAAGCTAAATAGATTGAATATCAATTTTTTTAATTTCTAACTCATTTCAATGTTATATTTAAATTCACTCATTTAGAAAATGAAATAAGTTGTTAAACAAGTCAAAAGTTAAGTTCAGGTTAACATTAGAACCTACACGATACCGCATCGCATATTGCAATGTAAAATCCTAGTGACCACATTGCATATTGCGAAGCATGCTAATCAAATCGAATTTCTTATATAAATAACTTCTAAACCCAAATAAAAACAACATTCAAACATGCTGAGATCCAAATGATGCATGGAGGGAACTCCATGTAGCTGTGAAGCAAAACTGCATTAACTTGAGAGCTAGCCACCGAGAGAAGATCCATTCCTATACCAGGCCATGGCATCACTATTTGTTAGGCTTCAGAAGAGAAAGCTTAAACCACTAAACAAACATCAAGCTCAGCTGGCCAGAAAAATAAAGCAACCCCTACATATTGCTCATTTTCTCAAACTATCATTGTTTGGAGGTGCTTTATCTCTACTAATACTTGGCACTCACTTATGCGGATAAACCAAAACTTCTTGAATTGAGGCTACATTTTTAGCCAGCTTCTCTTCTCATATCGAGAAACAAATAGTTTTTTGAATAACTGAACTTTATAAGTTACCAAAAAGTTGCATACTTTAACCATAACGAGAACAAGCCCCCCACATCTAACGGCCATATCCCATTTAATTTTCAATTGTTTATTTTAGAGTAAATTACATATACATATATATATATATATATATATATATTTCAGTTTTACTAAAATTACACAAATCTCTCTTCTATTTTCAAAATATATTCAAATATCTCTTAACAAAAACAAGGGAAATCCTCAGCAAGGTTGATCTAGGATCGACCAACATTTGAATGCGAGGATGACAACTGACGCAGGAAGGAGATATTGCAAATTGAGCTAAACCAGAGAAAGATAGGGATACAAAGATGAGCAACAATGATCACAATTACAATTGGCAACAACATTGACACCAATTACTGAAGATAAGGTTGATAGCGACGATGATCGCAACTATTGTGCATGTAGGGTGCATTGGTGTTGAGAGAGAAAGAGCGCAATCGTGTAAGGGATGGGGTGGTAAAATTTTGAAAGGGGTTGGTACCTCAAAATCCAGTCAAATCTAATCTGACTTTGATTAAGTTAACTATTATTTTAATGTAAAAGAAAATTTTCATTAATACACTTATATACTATAGTAGTTGCATCAAATAATTAATTAATTCATAATACATTGTATTAGTTTATCTTATCAAGCCTAATACGGTATTTCAGACAAACCCTTAATGTCATTTTGTAAGTTGTAACTAAGAAAAACAAATGAATGAAAAGCCAATGCCAAGTAAAATGATCAAAATAGTACTTTTGCCTATATACAGACACTTGAGTATTGAATGGGATGGGTAGTATCCCACTTGGATCCAAACCCATAAAATTTGTTAAAAAAATCAACTACTTAGGCCCAAATTCAGATACACTTCTGTCCCTATATTCAGGTCCATGTAATTCAAAAGTAAAAGAAAATAAAATTTGCAAGCCTTCCAAATGGCAGTGGTCCAATAAAATACATTGCCAATAGCTATTTTGTAAATAAAAAAGGAACAACATAATCAACCGTGAAAAGCAGAAGCAACACACATAAAGATCTCTTTTTATGTTGACAGAATCGACAATCCGAGAAAAACCACGATGGAAGACTAAATTGCTTAATAGAATAGGAAGGGATATATTGCGCATAAGGTACACACATAAAGAGATCCAAAAACAAAAGATAAAACTACAGAAATAGCAGTCAAACAGTAGCAAACACACTGGCATATTTAATTGAAGTAGGAAACCCAAACTTGACTTAGCATCTGTCTATCTGGCAGTTAAAAGCCAATATTCAACTTTCTGAAGGTCCTAGTAATGTTTCAGGGCTCTCTCAACCAGAAATGAACCAAAAAGCATTCAACAAAGAGTCCAACAATACCCTAATTATCATAGTGCATATCCTCTCATGCTCAGTTAAACAGACAACTGCTTAAATGGACAGCCACATCAACCTGAAACAAAGGAATACATACACATCACCAACTGCAACTTCATAACTAAATTATATCAAAATAAAAATGGCCTAAAAATGGCTTAAACGGTAAATGAAAGCATTGCATCAGCTACTAAACAGAATTAATCCCAAAACCGAGGGGAAAAAAACTCACTAATAAATGGTCAATTTTTTTTTTTTATTAATATCAGATCCACCCGTATAAGTTTATTTGAATTGGAAAAACCATTAAAGTAACCATGAAAATAACCAACAAAACCACTTCAGTTGGTCCATTAGTAATCTTCACCGATAATTAGTTTTGACTAAAGTTTTTCAAGATATAAAATAAAATAAATAGTAGTCAAATAAGTTAATAAATATTTATTCTGGTCAATTTTTTCCAATGCAGGAATGCAAAAAGCAGCTGTTTTTCCAGTTCCATTCGTAGCCCTAGCAAGAATGTCACTACCAGTAAGAGCAATTGGTATACTTAATTTCTTCCTGAATGGAAGAGGGCCTTTCAAAACCCTTCTCATATATTCCCATAAGCAGATCACGCTTCAAAAAATAATCCTCAAATTCATTTCCTTTAATTTCTGTTACATCCGGGGGATACAATAATTTGAGCAGGTGAAGACAAACATAGATGTTAAGAAGAGAGGAAGTACAAAATGTTGAGGGATAGGAAATACTCATACCAGAGAGAATAAGTAAAAGCTTACAACAGAACAAAATAAAACGAAAAGCCCTAGAAGACCAAACTTAAATGTTATAATTCAAAGATTTTTTTTTTGGGGGGGGACTAAAAGAAGAAACTGAATTAAGATCAGAGGAAGTACAAAATGTTGAAGGATAGGAAATATTCAGACCAGAGGGAACAAGTAAAAGCTCGAAAAAAGAAAAAAGAAACAACCAAAAGGCTAAAGACAAATCAGTGTAGAGAAGCTGTCCAATCTATTTGCATGTCTGAAATAGAGATTCCATCAAAAAAGACCATGTGCAGAGCACCATAGAGAAATCCATAAACACAACTCTATACCATAACATATTTATAAGCGAAGAAATGCTCTTGAAGATGCAGGCATTACTCTCCAACCAGAAAAACCACAAAATCCCACAAATCATGCATTGCCACAAAGGACTAGGACACAATCTCTCTGAGATAATAATCAAGAGGCTATTCCAAAGGTCCCTCACTGCTAAACAACGAAGAAGTAAATGGGGCAAAGTTTCTAAATTGGTTTCTAAATCGGCTATGCAATACATTACACACGGCAGGAGAAATAGCTACATGGGACTATCGAATAGCATATTATTAGTGTTTATCGTTTTGAGTATTGCAGTCCAGACAAAGGATTTGACCTTAGAAGGAGCTTTAGAAAACCGCACGTTCTTATTCATATAGGTAGTAAAACAACACGCACCTTTCCTAAGCAATGGCTGGATTTTTCAGATTATTCATCGGATAGCTATGGCTCAATTTCTCTGGACCCGTTCTTGGAGAAGCATGCGTCGTGGGTTAGCTATGGCTCGATTTCTCTGGACTCGTTCTTGGAGAAGCATGCGTCGTTGGTTAGCTATGGCTCGATTTCTCTGGACCCATTCTTGGAGAAGCATGCGTCGTCGGTTAGCTATGGCTCGATTTCTCTGAACCCGTTCTTGGAGAAGCATGCGTCGTCGGTTAGCTATGGCTTGATTTCCCTCGACCTGTTCTTGGAGAAGCAAGGGTTGTTGGATAGCTATGGCTTGATTTCTCTGGACCTGCTCTTGGAGAAGCAAGGGTTGCTGGATAGCTATGGCTCGATTTCCCTGGACCTGTTCTTGGAGAAGCAAGGGTTGCTGGATAGCTAAGGCTCCATTTCTCTGGACCTGTTCTTGGAGAAGCAAGTGTTGTTGGATAGCTATGGCTTGATATCCCTGGACCTGTTCTTGGAGAAGAAAGGGTTGTTGGATAGCTATGGTTCGATTTATCTGGACCTGTTCCAGGACAAACATGGGTTGTTGGATAGCTATGGCTTGATTGCCCTGGACCTGTTCTTGGAGAAGCACGGGTTGTTGGATAGCTATGGCTTGATTTCTCTGGACCTGTTCTTGGAGAAGCAAGGGTTGTTGGATAGCCATGGCTTGATTCTGTTCTTGGAAAAACATGGGTTGTTGGATAGCTATGGCTTGATTCTGTTCTTGGAAAAACATGGGTTGTTGAATGGCTATGACTTGATTCCTCTGGACCTGTTCTGGGAGAAGCATGAGTCCTTGGATAGCTATGGATCGATTTCTTTGCCGAGGCATGGATGGTTTGGGAGAGTCGTCAGAGCCAAGGCAATTCCCCAACTCTTGGAATGTCACACCCCGCCAAAAGGAGATGCAACCGGCACGAAGTATGAGGTGAAACTCGTACCAATAAGCCTAACGTACAAACATAAATCAAACTGTCTCGTCGCATAGCCTAAGGATAAATAGAAGCATTTTAACTAGTAGACACTTCAGTTTTAAGTTTCAATAGTAAAGTCAAAACATTTGATTTCATAACCAAATTTACCTTGATGTTTTTTTTGGGTAAAAATTTTAGTAGAATATCCCCTAGGATATTCCAAGATTTGCACATGAGTTAGAAACTCAATGATACAAATAAAAGAGCTCCACTCTTTGACTAATATACTATGCTAGCTAGATAACAAATCATTCAAGTATAACAATAGCATTATTAAAAGAATCAATGATAAGATCAGGTGAATCCAGGGATGGGTTGTAAGGCGCAGAAAATATAAACAGTACAGACTTGGCGGCCACTAGCTTCTTCTTCTTCTGCAAGCAACGTTGACCATAGATTCTCCTGACAAAGCAAGGGAAACCCTCAGCAAGGTTGACCTAGGATTGACCACCATCTGAATGCGAGGATGACAGCAAGGAAGGGCAGTGTGGAGAGATCTGGCAAAATGATTAAATGAGCTAAACCAAAGAAAGAGACGAATAGAAGATGAACAACAATGATCACATTTACAATCCGCGGCATTGATGGCAATTACCAAGGATAAGTTTGGCAACAACTGGCGATGGCAACTACTTTGCAGGTAGAGTGCGCTGGTGTGAGGGAAAGAATGGGAAAATTTTGAAAGGGATTGATACATTAAAATCCAATCAAATATAATCCCACGTCCAAAGACTTGATTAAGTTACCTATTATTTTAATATATAAAAAAAGTTTGACTGATACATTTATAAAATATAGTACTTGTACCAAATAACTAATAAATTCATACTAGTATTAACTTATCAAACTTAATATGATGTGTCAAACAAACCCTTGTTGCCTGTTTGTTTCACTGAATTATGAGGTAGAGAAAGGAAAAGAGATTGCATTAGTGAATGTATTTATCTCAACCGTGTTTGGTGTGGCTTTAAAAGGAAATTGAACAGTTTGACATTTACATGTTTGGTTGGACGATATATTGAAGGCAGAAATGGGTAAATGATTATATATTGCCCCTGGCCCAAAAAAATTAAGGTGTCAGGAAAAAAAAATTGTTTCTCTCCCATTTTGTCAAAGAAAGCAAACACAAGGTTTTCTGAAGGTGTTCTACAGCTCGTTCCTCTGCGGTAGCGTCGGCATTATTGTCCTCCAACCCCAAGGTTTGAGATTTGCGAACCAGACCCAGCAAAGGCACACATTGCCCCTGGTCGTTCGGATACGGAACGGGTAGAAAATCTATAAAGCTCTCTCGCAAGGTTAGGGCGCACAGAACTTGGAAGCAAGACTGACGATTGCCTCTAAAGCGTTTCCATTCACCTTGGCCAGTATTCTCTGCCATAGGTGTACACCACTTTCTTGCATTTTCTCCTGAAAGTTGAATAACATGTATATGGGTTTATTTTGTCTACCCAAATTGGGACCGGGGAGGATAAGGTTATCGCAACAGGAACATTGGGATGGGGAAAGGAATTTGTGTGCTATGGGAACCATCTCCAGTCAAGGGAAGTGCAAATAACAGGGTGGAAAACTAGCTACCGACCTGTGTTCAGAAATGGTGATCACAACACGAGCTTGAACTGCGGCGAGGAACAGTGCAACCGCTGGGGAAAGGTCTTTGCAGCGATTGGTAACAGTAAATGAGGCAAACGCTTCCGGATGACACACGATGGAGGCTCATACTCTCTGGGAGTGCCTCCAGGCGGAAGTCTTAAAATGAAGGGCAAAAATGACATTGTGCCAAATTAGATCCAAGAACAACTCTTCTCCCCGGGCTCCAGTCAAAAGGGATCCATTTACTGACCTTAACAATATAAAGCACAGCAACTAACCAAACGCGATTTTGCAACAGAATGCATTGCAATCTCCCTCAACGTTAAGCAACCAAACGGGCCGTTAATGTGGTTTTGTAAGTTGCAACCCAAGAAAAAAAAAATGAAAAGCCAATGCGAAGTGAACTGATCAAAATAGTACTTTTGCCTGTAACTTGAGTATAGAATGGGATGGGTAGTCTCCCACTTGGACCCAAACCCATAAAATTTGTTAAAAAAACTACTTAGGCCCAAATCCAGAAGCATTTTGTCCCTATACTCAGGTCTATGTAATCAAGGAAAAAATAAAATAAAATTTGTAAGCCTTCCAAATGGCAGTGGTCCAATAAAATACATTGCCATTAGCTATTTTGTAAATAAACAAGGAACAACATAATCAACCGGGAAAAGCAGAAGCAAAAGATATAAAGATCTCTTTTTATGATGACAGAATCTACAACCTGAGAAAAACCACAATGGCGGACTAGATTACTTAATAGAATAGGAAGGGATATATTGGGCACAAGGTACATCCCAAAACAGATCCAAAAACAGAAAAAATAAAACTACAGAAACAGCAGTTAGTAGCAAACACATTGGCAAACGCAATTGGAGGAGGAAACCCAAACTTGACCCAGCATCTGTCTATCTGGCAGTTAAAAGCCAACATTCAACTTTGCGGGTCCTAGGACTGTTTCAGGGCTCTCTCAACCAGAAATTAACCAAAAAGCATCCAACAATACCCTTATTATCATATTGCATATCCTCTCATGCTCAGCTAAATAGACAGCTGCTTAAATGGACGGCCACATCAACCTGAAACAAAGGAATGCATACACATCACCAACTGCAACTTCATAACTAAATTATGTCAGAGCAAATCTAGCCTAACAATGGCTTAAACAGTAAATGAAAGCATTGCATCAGCTACTAAACAGAATTAATCTCAAAACTGAGAAAAGGGGGGGGGGGGGAACCTAACTGATAAATGGTCAGTTTTTTTTTTCCCTTTTCATTAATATCATCATTTATTAATTATCAAGTCCACCCATGTAAGCTTATTTAAATTGGAAAAACCATTAAAGTAATGGCGAACATATAACCAACAAAACCACTTCATTTGGCCAATCAGTAATCTTCACCTATAATCAGTTTTGACTAAAGTTTTTTCCAGATATAAAACAAAATAAATAGCGGTCAAATAAGTTAATAAATATTTTTTCTTTACCAAAGCAGGATCAAATCACAAGACACAACACCAAAATCTTTACGTGAGAATATTTTAATTGTTTTAAACAATCAACTTTAAACAAATAAAAATGCAGATTCATTTAGTCAAAAACCCAGAGTAATCAAGAACCAGACTTCACATAAGAAATATAAAAGAACTCAGACACTCACCACTGCTACCGACCACAACTGCAAACACACCTCCGATATTTATCACTAATCACTGGCAATAAATTGCCTGATCAATGTGTGGCGGGATTTGCTTTATTTCAGTGCCAAGTTCTTGTTCAATCCTATATCTGAAGAAAGAAAGATAAAAACACATTACAAACCTACGCCAAGTATTTGGAACACATGTAACTATTAAATTACATACAAATTAAAGCGGTCCTCATAAGTGATCAAGTTCACAGCTAAACCAAGGTGCCCAAACCTCCCCGATCGACCAACCTGCATGAGAGCAGAACATACATAAGAATGCTTGTACTGAAAATTGGCACCAAAGCAAACACATCATAGGCAGGGAAGAGGGAAGACATCAAACATACCCTATGCAGATAAGTTTCTGAGTTCTTTGGAAAATCAAAATTAATGACGACATTGACTGCTTGAATGTCTATTCCTCTAGTAAAAAGATCTGTCATTGTTTCCAAACAAGGAATAAAATAGAGAAATTAAAATATTAGGATTATATATGACAAAAAGTCCAACCACAGGACCAATGAAGCACGTAATAATTCAAAACATACATTGAAACAGAAAACATATAAAGCAAATCATTACTAACATTATAAAAAGAAAAAAGGATTGAGCTATAACCAAAATATCATCACTTAATCAAACTATTGGAATTCAAACCAAAGGAAACAAGGACCAAAAACCATTACATACATAATCATACTGGTAAAATCAGCATTACAAACAGGGGTGGCAATTTGGCACATGACCCACAACCCACCCAGTTCATCCACCTCTTTGTTCAACCAGACCCAATTGATTGAGAAAATGGGCTTAGAAAGCAGAGTTAGAAAGGTTCCACCTTCCTAATGGGCAGTTAATGGGTGTTCATTGAATCTGCCAACAGAAAGAGAGAGAGAGAGAGAGTGTGTGTGTGTGTATCTTTTTTTAAAATATAAGCCTCAATGATAATGGCAATGGTGCACAGGTACTTCATGGGGAGACAAATTTCTCCCGCAAATGACTACCCCAATGAGCAAGAGGTTGAAAAA
This sequence comes from Erythrophleum ivorense, assembly GCA_026724425.1. Taxonomy (NCBI): domain Eukaryota; kingdom Viridiplantae; phylum Streptophyta; class Magnoliopsida; order Fabales; family Fabaceae; genus Erythrophleum; species Erythrophleum ivorense. Next base: position 41,234,568 of record JAIUCV010000007.1, read on the forward strand.
CAAATGAGTGCACTGTACACCATTGCCATTTTATTTTGGGTTTATGCAATGTCATCTTTCAACGAAACAGGAAAATTTTGACACCATTATCTTTATATGGGCCATAATAATACCCATCTCCATGGTCGTCTTTACACTTCCCTAATCAAATACAAATTGCCTCCCTCCCCCACTCCCCATTCTGTTGGCTAAGATTTCCAGATTTGCAAATTATAAAGGTCTCAAATAATTTACTAAAAACATTCATTTACCTAATTCTGGAATATTTTTTAGGTATTATGTTGTCATATTTTTTTCTCACACTACAAACAGTTATTGACATAACCACCAGAATTTAAGACTATATTATTAAATATGGCCCTTTGAACTCAAATACATTTATGTTTGGCAGATCTTACTCCATTCTTAGGTTTAAAAACAAGAACAGAATGTTGTTTGATTTACAATATGTCAATTAATGAATAACATTCATATAATGTGCAGAGTGGACAGATGAGGTGTCCACTAGATGGGTGTTGGATAGATTCCATTTTTTTTCAAGCTTTTTAATGGATTCCAAATCGAAAAATAAATCACATTTAATCCACCCAACAAAATTACATAACCTGTCCAAACCACCTGATTGCCAACATTAATCAAAAGCAACTCAGAAACACTTGCAATGCATACTTATATCTATGTATCTACAAACAAGAGAAAGAGGGAGTGCAGAAGTGCCAGAACCATACCAGTACAAACAAGATTCCTACATGCACCATTGCGGAAATCATGAAATACTCTATTGCGGTGGTCTTGCAACATCTTTGCATGAATATAGAAACATGAATACCCAAGTTCTGTGATTTTCTTGGCAAGGAGTTCAACTCGATTCACCGAATTGCAGAAGATAATTGACTGGTTTATTTGCAGCTGGAATAAAAGCCAATATCATTATTATATTCATAGCTGAAAAAGAAGTAAAAATCAATAGTATTTTGATAAAGATAAATCAAACCTTAGAGAAAAGAGTATTCAAGCAGTGGACTTTCTGTCTCTCTTCCACAAATGCATAAAATTGCGTGATACCTTTCAAAGTCAGCTCATCCATAAGGTTAATAACATAAGGCTTTTGAAGATATCTATCTTTAAAGTCCTTGACAGTGACAGGAAATGTGGCTGAAAACATCAGGATTTGACGATTTATAGGCAGGAAATGAATTAACTGCTCTACTGAAGGCTGGAACTCAGGGGACAGGAGCTTATCAGCCTGAGATACATAAAATATTAAAATCCTCATATTGATAGGTAATTGTTTCTGTTAAGAGACACTAATGTGTATAGGTTGCACAAAATGAACATGCAGAAGGAGAGGAGGAAAAATATACTCTGCTCAACATAAATCAGCGATGCAGCAAGTAGAGGCATTGCTTTGACTTACCATCTCAACAGTGTAATGATAGTGTGTTACATATTCATAATCCTAACATATCAGTCAAAGACTGTAGAAACATAGACAGTCATCACCACAATATTTTATTTTAATATCAGAACATTTTTCTTCTCACTTTCATATTTCCAAATCTCTTTGAACATCCAAATTTTCAAAAAGTTCTAGAACCTTATCAGCCAGATACCATACATTTTTAATTTTCATGTGAAATGTATTTACCTCATCCATAACAAGCATAGTACAATCTTTCAAAACACAAACACCCTTCTTTGCAAGATCTAATATTCGTCCTGGTGTTCCAACCAGTAAATGAACTGGCTGATATAACCGCATGATATCATCCTTCAGGCTGGTACCACCTGTTGTAACCATAACTTGAATTTTTAAATGCTTTCCCAACTCTTTGCACACTTGAGATGTTTGCAAAGCCAATTCTCGTGTTGGGACCAGTATAACAACTGCATTAGACATCATATTATAGGTGAATAGACGAAATATGACAGCAGACAAGAACCTACAGTAAATGCTCATTCATTTATAAACTGACCATGAAAGTAAAATAGTAAGAGTTGAGTCACAAATCAACAATGCCACTAGTCATCTGCCATAATAATTTTCAACTAACTTGGCAACAAAATTTATTTGCATAATCTTCCATGTCTAAAATAACTTCATAAGAGCAATATCAACTTTCAACTAGAAAAAAAAGTGTTCAAAGAAAATTTAGATTAATATTCTTAAAACACCATCAATTTAAGGAACAAAATGTTCTCAATGCCATAGTTTCTTCCTACACTAAATGCTGAAACAAATACAGAAAACAATTTGATGTTCTCCAAATTCAAGCTTGTTCTCTGAGAACTATCTACAAAATGATATCTGTAAACTAGTTAAGCCACATTTATTTTACAAATTCCTTTTCCTTCTCCGCCACCCCCCCTTCTTCTTATTCTTTTTCTTTTTTTTTTTTTTGGGTTTCTGTTTAAGAGAAGGACACTGTCTTTCTGACAAAATGGCAAAGGATCATAGCTAACAAGAAATGTAGAATCAGCAGTAGGCTACAAGAAGGGGTCATAGAAATGTGACATCATTAAACATAATCCTTTCAACCAAACTTCTTATATTTTGTAAAAGGTTAAAGTTACATAGAGGAAATCAAACCTTGAATAACATTGTTATCCTGGTCAATTTTTTCCAATGCAGGAATGCAAAAGGCAGCTGTTTTTCCAGTTCCATTCTTAGCCCTAGCAAGAATGTCACTACCAGTAAGAGCAATTGGTATACTTTCTTCCTGAATAGGAGAAGGCCTTTCAAAACCCTTCTCATATATTCCCATAAGCAGCTCACGCTTCAAAAAATAGTCCTCAAACTCATTTCCCTTAGTTGCTGTCACATCCTGGGGATAAAATAATATGAGCAGGTGAAGACAAACATAAGTGTTATAATTCAAAGTTTTTTTTTTTGGGGGGGGGGGGGGGGGGGGCAGGGGGATAGAAGAAGAAACTGACTTAAGAAAGAAGAAAGTACAAAATGTTTGTCTGTGTACAAATTATGTGGACAATTGGACAAATTCTGTACACAAAGACCATGTACAATTGTATAATTCATTAGTCCTTTTGAGTGGACAATTGGATATTGAAAATACTGTGTAAATACGAAGAACCATAACCAAACATAATAATCTAGAACTTTATCAGGATAAAGGATCACCTTCATCCCTAATAAATAAAGTTAAAAACAAAAATATCATAAATTGTGAAACCAGATGATACCCACTGGTTACAAGCAGTGTAGTCAAAGGTGCTCACCTTAGTGCCTAAGGCACTGAGGCAAGGTGCTGAAGAGGTTCAGCACCTCTTGCACCATGAGAGGGTGCTTTTTTCCTTCATTGAAGGCATGTGCTTTAGGCGCTTGAGAGCAAAAGTGTGGTGGAAAGAGAATGGACAGGCTTAGAAGGCCAGTCCAAGTATTTTAAAACAGTAAAACTTCATTAAGGATAGGAGAACTATAAAAACCAGCCCAACAGCAAATGAGTAATAGAGTAAAATAATTATTCTCACTTTAAAATATTATTTATGCTATTAGTTTTTAGGGTTTTAGAAGTGCACTTAATATTATTATGAGTTATGACTAAATGATTATTATGCTTGGATGTGATATTAGTAACTTAATTAGAGCATTGGATAATTATTATGACTTATGACTTGATAATTATTATGTTTGAATCATAGTTATCGAAAGGGTTCGATTCGCGATTCAAGACGCACGGATCGAGACGATTCAATTGGCCAGCGATACAAATCGGTGTTTGAATTGGTTTATGACTTGAATCGTGCGTCTGAATCGCATGAATTGCATGGACCAAGCCAGAAACAACGATTCAAAAGTTTTCAACAATTCAGAAGTTTGTCTTGCGTCAGGTCATGAAGTCGAGTCCTTCGTGACCCAACATGAACCGTTGAAGGAAGAAGATGCTACTGTTCTTTCTCTTTATAAATGCCTCGCTGAATCATGTTTCCAATAGCCTGTCCTACACGTGATGCTTCACATGATTTATCTGCCTAAGATCAGGCTTCACGTGATTGTACAAACGAATAGACTGCTGCAGAGCAATTTAACTTTTGTTTGGGATTTGTGATTTTTATTAAATAAAAAAGTCCTTTGCTTCAGTTTAAACTTAATTAAAAAACTAAAATTGCATATCCTGAAGGCTGCAACTTTTAATCAAATAAAATAATAAACTAAAAATTGAAATATCTCATCTTTTTTGGTTAAAAATTTTAATTTATCCTGAAACCTGCAACCTTAAATTTGATAAAATGATAAATTAAAAATTAAAATCTCTTATCTGTTTTGGTTAAAATTTTTAAACTTATCAAATTAAAAAAACTAATATCTCTTATCTTTTTTTAATTAGAAGTCTACAATTTTAAATTTAATTAAATAAAAATTGATATATCTTATCTTTTTTCAATTAAAATTTTGCTATTACGTCTAATTAAGGATTTTCAATTTTTGTTAAATAAAAAAATTCCATAATACTTTAATTTAAACTGAATTGAATAAAAAAAATCAAAAATTCATATCTCTTAGATTGCTACTTAATGAAATACTAAATTAAAAAATAATATCTCTTATTTTTTTAAATTAAAAGTTTGCAACTTTAAACTTAAATAAAAACTAATATGCCTTATCCTTATCCTTTTTTAATTAGAATTTTGTTGTTACATGAAACTAAAACTGTCACCTACTCACCTATATATATATATATATATATATATATCTCTACGGACAAAAGCTTTTTTGACCTCAATCATAAAGTTGGTTTCAAGAAACAATATTTTCTTGTGCCAAGTAACATTCTTTAGCCTCAAGCAACATTCTCTTCCTTCTTGTGGGCTAGTGTTAGGTGAGAAAAAATATTATTATTATTAAATTTTTTATTTTTATTTTCAATTATTTTTTAATTCTTATTTTTTCTTCTTATAGATTAAGTTATGGCTCTTAGAACAAGGTGAAGAAAGATATAGCTTGGGATCACTGCAAGTCTCTTGAAACTTGGTTACATGTTAAATGTAATTATTATCCCAAAACTATGTGGGGAGGAGCATTTAGAGTAAAACATCATTTAGCCAGAACATATAAGGAAGTTGCACCTTGTGAACAAGTGCTGGAAGACGTAAAAAATTTATTTAAGAAAATCTTAGATGATATGAATAAGGATGATGATCTTATTGAGTATTTTGATGATAAAGAAACCCAAGAACATGAGTCACAAAAAAAAAGATCCATGGAAGCTTTTGTAATGAAAGGAAAAGGGGGAAGTAGTTCTTCTAGTTCCTCTAAGAATATGAAGCAACCAACTATAAATGTTATAGTGAAGGATAAAGATCGAGTGGTTAGGGATATTTGTAGATGTATATATAGCAATGCATTACCATTTAGTTTGGTAAAGAGTCCTTATTTTATTGATATGGTGAAATCTATCAATGAATATGGTAGAGATTTGAAACCACCTAATTATAATGAAGTGAGAGTCTCTTTTTTGAAAAAAAGAGGTTGATTTTATCCATGAAAATTTGGAGAAATATAAACTTGAATAGAAGAAAACCGGTTGCACATTGATGTCAGATGGCTGGACCGATGGAAAGGATAAATCTCTCACTAACTTTCTTGTTAATATTCCTAAAGGGACTGTTCTTATAAAATTTATTGACACTGGTAGTTTCATCAAAGATGCTGAAAAAATGTTTGAATTACTAGATAACATGATAATGGAAATTAGGGAGGAAAATATGGTCCAAATAGTAACAAATAGTGCTTCAGCTCGTCTCTGCTGGACACAAATTGATGGACAAAAGGAAACAACTTTCTTGGTCACCTTGTGCAGCCCATTGTATTGATTTGATTTTAGAAGATATTGGTGGCCTCACTGTATTCCATAATACCATTGGAAAGGCAAAAAGAATTACAACATTTATTTATAGGCATATTTGGGTACTTAATTTGTATAAAAGCTATTCGAAAGGTAAAGAGTTAGCTAGGCCAACAATAACGAAATTTGCCAAATCATATTTAACAATGAAGTCTATTTTGGATCAAAAAATTGTGCTACGATCTATGTTTGCTTCAGAAAAATGGGCCAAAAGTGCTTATGCATCTAAGAGTGAAGCTAAAATTGTAGAAGACATTATCTTAGCAAATTCAAGGCTTTGGAAATCTATAAAGTATTGCTTGAACTGTGTGTCTCCTTTGGTTAAAGTTCTTAGACTTGTGGATGGTGATACAAAGCCAGTGATGGGATACATTTATGAGGCTATGGATAGAGCAAAGGAACAAATAGCAAAAAACTTTAATAAAGTGGAAAGTAGATATAAACAAATCTAGGAAATCATAGACAAACGTTAGGATTATCAACTTCATAGGCCACTTCACGTAGCAGCATATTTTCTTAATCTTAAGTAAGTTTTTCTTTCCATAAACAATTTATATTTTCATGTAATATAATTATTTTATATTTTAATTAAAATTACTATATCTTACATTATTATATTAACTTTATATTTTTACAGGTTCCATTATCTTCCAAACTTTAACCCAGATATTACGGTAAAGGTTGGATTGTACCAAACATTGGAGAAAATGTAACCTAATATTGAGAGCAAAGTCAAAATTGATTGCCAAATAGAGAAATTTGATAAAGTAGAGGGGCTCTTTGGATACAATTTAGCAATCGCAACAAGAGAAAAGAAATAACCTAGTAATTATTTATCTAATAACGTCATTTATTATTTATTTTAAAAATTATATATAAATTAATCAAGTCTTTATATATTTTTTTTCTTTTTTGTTTTGGGCTAGCTTTATGGTGATATAGCTTTGGAGAAGAGTTCAAAGAGGTAAAATCCCTTGCCATTCGCATCCTAAACCTCACTTGTAGTGCTACAAGTTGTGAGAGAAATTGGAGTGTGTTAGATCATATCCATTCTAAGAGAATAAACCGTTTAGAGCAACAAAGGTTGAATGCTCATACATTTGTTAAATACAATCTTCAAGACAAAAGCAAAAGGAGGCAAAAGGAGATACATATAATCCTATTTGCTTATCAGATCTCGAATCAAATGATGAATGGATTACTGAACAGAGGAGCCTTCCCTAATGGAAGGGAACTCTTGCAGGGATGTCCAAGAGTGTTTCAAGATTGATGAAGGAGATCCAAGTAAAAAGAGAAAACGAGGTACATTAAATGCACTTGCAATTTTAATCCTCTTTTTGTAATTCTTAAATTATTTTTTTTTCATTTAGTCACTTGCATTTGTTTATTTTTAGAACCACGAAAACTTAATGCCAAAAAAAATAATAAAGGAAAAGGCAGTCAGATACAAGATAATATTGAAAAAGACATTGGAGATGATGGTGATACAGAAGAAGATGAAGAAGGAATAGTCATATTGGATGATGACAAAGATAATAGTGATAGTGATGATATTAGTCTTGAAGACTAGAAGGATCATTAGTTTTGAACTTAGTTATTTATGAGTTTTTTTTTCTTATTTATTAACTTATAAAACATTATATTACTTCCTTATGATTTCCTTTTATAAGACTTGTGGTTAAATTTTTATCAATTCCTAGGTTGAAATTATTATGTGAGCAAATTTTAGTGGTATATGTTTTTTTATATAATATATTTCTAATTATATTTTTAAATCTTACGATTCGATATAATTTACAATTCACGATTCGAAAATCAATCGCCCAATTCATGATTTGAGCCGCGATTTGATAACTATGGTTTGAATATTAATCTATATGTCAAATGCTGCTACAAGCTTAACATTTATTTATTTTTGTTTATATGGCATAGTTTTAGCATTATAGGGCCTTGCTTCACTTGGACTTGTGCTTTTTTAGCGCTTCTTGCCTAAGGCGTTTTAGGGGTCTAGTGCCTTAAAGGCATTTTTTACCTATGACTACCTTGGTTAAAAGGAGTACAATCCCACACACCTCATGCATTTTTAGACTTTTACCAAAGTATAAACATGTGAAGTAGTTCATAGGTTGTACAAGTATAATTGCACTCCACATTACTACCCAGCAGCCTCTCAAGTGCTTCATGGAAACACAGATCAACCTAGTTCTCATTTAAGCTGAGTCACAGATTCAACTACAACAAACATTTACAACACAAGGTAATATGTGAAATGAGAACTTCATCCACGATGGATTTAAATGCGCTTTTTTAATGCTTCTTGGCTAAGGCCTTTCAAGGGTCTAGTGCCTAAGGCAATTTTCACCTATGACTACCTTGGTTAAAAGGAGTACATTCCCCACACATCTCCTGCATTTTTAGACTTTTACCAAAGTATAAATATGTGTAGTAGTTCATAGGTTGTACAATCATAATTGCACACCACATTACTACCCAACAGCATCTCAAGTGCTTAATGGAAACTCGGATTAACCTAGTTCTCATTTAAGCTGTGTCGCAGATTCAACTACAACAAATATTTACAATGCATAGTAATATGAGAAATGACAACTCTATCCAAGATGGATTTAAATGAAATAGCAAGAAATTAGGAGCATTACACTTAAGGTGTACACCCCAACAATCTCAAACAAAATGAACAATCAAAAGTGCACTCAATATAACCATTCACTGGAAACATAAGATAATAGTTATCTACAAGCATACCTCTGTTTTATAGCGTGTATCAGGTGGTGGTATCTTTAGCCTCGCCTTCCAATCTTGTGAACTAACAAGAAAAAAATAAATGTGGATGCTATTAAAATACAGTTTTTCTTTTGACCTAAAGTCCTAAACCACTTAAAAAAATTCATGCAACAGTGATGGAGTAATGACAAATATTTGGAGCAGTTAGTCAGATAAGTAAAGTTTCCAGTGTTCCCAAATTCCAATCTTTCCATACCGTTAAAACTTTGGAAATGGTGGGCATTAGGTTTGACCATATAAAATTAAAATATTAACTCAAATTTGCATTTAAGCATAAACATTTGCAAAGACAAAATATATGTGATCTAAAAGCCAACAAGTCACAGCCTAGTGAGTAGACAAAAGAGAAGGAGAGAGAGCGAGAGAGAGAGAGAGAGAAACTAGAACCAATACAAAACAGCAATCAAGTATTTCATTTTAGTCCTTAAATTTGTATATTCAAGACCATTGCAGAACCATCCCAACTTCTTAAAAACAATAAAATCTTACAAAATTCTTGACTGTATGAAACATGTTCATATCCCTCAAGTAAGGTTCAGTCTTCACCAGATAGAAAAGAAAAGAAAACCTAGTGGGTGTTTACAGATTATCAAGACTATCACATGAAATTAAAGTTATTGGACTCAATGTATGCACCACCAAAACAAGGAAACTAGGGAAGAATTCACTCAACGGTATCAGAGTTACAGAGATATTACAATAAATACAAAATATTCATCTTATTTTTCCGTCCCTTCTCTCTGTTACTCTTAAACACTCAACCACTCACTCGATCATCTAGTTAAAAATATTGAAAAACATTCATGCCGAGTCCTAACTATTCCAATTCCCCAAATTCAGCAAATCACACACTTCCAACATCAACCTTACCACCAGAAAAGCTTGCACTTCATAAGCCCATCATGATGCATACAGTCGAACATGCCAAAATAAGTCGCTTAAAGAAATGCACCTTGGGTCAACGGCTTCAGACTGGATAGTCTTCTCAACCTCGTCAACAACATTGAAATCAGCAGCACCCAACTGCGTCCTTCTCAGCCACTGTTGTTGTTGGTGGTGGTGGTGGTGGTGATGATAGTGATGCTGCTGCTGCTGTTGTTGATGCTGCTGATACTGCTGTTGCTGTTGCTGTTGTTGTTGTTGTTGTTGTTGTTGTTGTTGTTGATGCTGAGGTAGGAAATGCCTCTGCACGTACTGTTGTTGATAAGGGGCCCTCGGCTGAAACGCAGCGTTCGAATTGACACCTCCTCCTCGGCCTACGCCAATCCCGGGTGGGTATCTTGCTCTATTGTTCATTCCACCGATTCAAAAAAAGCAAAAGCCACAAAAATTTCTACCAGAAGAATGTACAAAGCGTCAAAAAGTCTACCAATTACGAAACGAAGCTAGGGTTTCTGGGGGAAAAACTGGAGGCAACCAACAAATGCTTCTAGAAATGGCTTGCAATTGACCCTAAACCTACCAAAAATCTAAGAAGAAAATCCGAAATTTGAGGGTATTATACAAAGCTATGAGGGCCCAAAAATGGCTAGGGTTTTCTTCTAGGATGGAAGAGAGAAACCGAAAATTGGGAGTAAAAATCATTAGGGATTTTGTACAGATCTACAGCAAAACAAGTGTTAGAAAAGAAAGCTTTTGGGAGGGATTTCTTTAACTGAGAGGGATTTTTGAAACCAAGAAATCGACGAGAGAAAGTGGTTTGCCTGATTTTCTACCTTTGGCGCTTGTTCGTTTTGATTGGCTTAAAGTTGGAGGAAGCCGAAGAGAAGATGGCGAAAACTTCACCCAGATAAACCTAAGCGAAAAGGGTTTGACTCAATTAATAAAAAAAATTTTAAAAATAAAAATAAAAATTAAGATTTCAAGTTAAGCGTCAAAAACGTAAATTTATATTAAAAAGAAATGAAACTAAAATTAAAAAAAAAAAAACAAAGAATCCAAAGTCCTGTTTGGTATCTGAGAATAATTTTTTATTTTTAAATAAAAAATAAACAAATTTATTTGATAACATATTTTTAATAAAATATTTTGTAAAAAAAATATAATTTTATTTTTGAAAACAAAAAAAATAAAATATTTTTTTAATATTTTATAATTTTTGTTCTATAAAATTAAAAAAATAAAAAAATAATTATTTTTTAAAATAATAATTCAAATAATTTTTTTATTTTTTTATTTTTAAAATTTATTTAAAAAAATATTTATTTTAAAAATAATAAAACAAAAATAAAATCAAACGGGCTTAATACTATGCATTGAGAATCTATATATTTTTAAAAGATTTTGACCAAGTACATTTAATGCAGCTCAACCTAGACGATCACCTCTTTTTAGTACCAATAAACTCTCACCACGTGTACTAACTGATCCATCAATTGTGCTTCAATCTCATTTCTTTCCTTTTCGTTCGTTGTATACTAGGAAACGAAACTTTTTCTTACGTGTTGATCACATCGTACATTTGGTTCGTGCATTCACATAATTACTAAAAAAAATTACATTCAACGACGAAATCTTATAAAATTTATAATAAAAAATTTTAAAAATTAAAATTATTCTTAAAAATTATAATTAGTATTAAATTTTAAAAATTTATTATCAAATGTAAGAAAATTAAATTTATATCTTTTTAAATTTGATAATAATTTTTTAGACTTAATAGTAAATTTTCTAAAGCTTCATAATAATTTTAATTTTTGAAAATAATTTCATATTTTTTTATAAATTTTAATTCATATTTTCTCCATTTCCTATCATCCTGTGCTCTGTGCATGCTATCTATCATGTCTGTTCTGCTTGACATGTTAATGCCTTGTGTTTCTGTGTATTATCTCAGTTTTTATTGCACCGTTGATTTTTCCAACGGAACTCACATACTTATTCAACTAGCTTCCTTTCGCTTATATGTACACAATTCACGCTGTTCAATTTTGCCCGGTTCCTTTCATTTTTGCTTGTTCGTCGTTCTTTCAATCTACCGTTCGATAGATGGGTCAGCTATGATCCAATGAAGGATATATCACCCATCACCCCCTTTGTGAAAATTGGAGGATCAAGGCCAGGGTGATTCATATGTACTTAATGCTGGGTTTTAACCTACTTGAAGAAATCTACAGCATTGAGATCGTTGTTGAAGATGACAAGGTTGGTTCTGTTTCTGTCATCTCTTTATTTGTATTACTTATTCGTTTTATGAATCTGTTTATACGTATTTATAATAACCCGAAATTAAAAAATATAATGAAAATGAAAAAAATATAAAATTTATGTTAATTCTTTTATTCTAAAATTGCCCCTTCCTTCCCTTATGTAGTTTCCACGATTACCTTTCTCCAAAACTCCGTTGTGTCTGTGGGCCTAAAGGAGGTGTTTGCATTTTGTCTTTATCCTATCAAGAAGTTAGCACGTGAGCGCCACCACTCGAGCGTATCTTTTTTTTTTTTTTGTACTTCATATTATCTTTCATTCTTCGTTCCTTTCGAAGTTTTTTATGTGAAGATAAACAGCAGTTCGCAGTCGGAAAATCTAAAGAAAAAAAAAAGTAATTTTATAACTATAAACAAGATTTTTTTTATTTTTATTTTTATTTAAATTTAAATTAGATATTATTACATAATGATAGATAATAATTAAAAATAATAATAAATATTTGCATACAATATAAAAACAATCCATCTAAACAAACAGGTGGAGTGTTCTAACCTTGAGATCCCACTTTATTATTTTTTCTCTCCTCCTTCTTTCTTTTAAATGTACTATCGTGCTCATGCCCTAGGACCCAAGTGCAAATTTGTATTATATTGTATTTCTAAGCCTTGCTTTTTCCCAAATTGCTATGTGGTTCCATTTCTTTTTTCTTTTTTTTTTCCCCTCAGTAGAACACGTGGAAGTCTCTTGTAAATTTTCCTGAAGCTTCTTGTTCTGTCCTCATTCCTCCTGCTTGTTAGTTCAACCATGCGAACCTTCTTCTTCTCTTTTCTCTCGCACGAATCCCTATCGTCCCTTGGTGCATTGCTTCATTCAACTCGTGATAGCAAGGTCACCAGAACCTATGGCCAGAATTCCTCCACTTTTCTGATTCGTTTATGAGCATTGCTGCCCATTCCTCCGCCATTGATGCTAGCTTGGGGTTGTGGTGTTCTAGCAGCAAGTTAGTTCTCCTGCTTTCTTAATTTTTTTGCACTAAACCTTCGATCAGTTCGTTAATGTTATCCTAAAATTTCCAATAGCTTTTACTTGATCTTTCTTAACCCGTTCCCTTGCGTCTAGCTCGTGTAAGTGAAGAAGAAGGATTCTTGAGTTCTCTTCTATGATCAGCCTTCTCCAACCATGTTGGGAGTAACTTTCAGCTTCCGTAACTTCCTTCCATGCTTGGACACTTCCTCACCCGATTGTTCCCCAGTTTCAGCGAGCTATCTGAATGTTGTGGCTAGTTGGGGTTGAGGAAGCAACTAGAACCCTGGAAATTTTCTTCAACTTAGTAAAACCCTCACTCACCATCTTTTCAATACCAATTGTTTAATTCCTTACTGTTCATTGATTCTGAAAATTTCAGTGATTCACTCTTCTCCTTTTTGTTGATTCCACCGTTATTCTTCATTTTTCTTCTAGCTTTGTTAGTAGCTGAAAACCTCCCTCTCTTGTCAGCCACGTTGTGGGCATGATAACTTCCAACTTCAAGTTTTGCTGTTCCTTTTGTTAGGCTAACCGAGAAGCTTTCCATTAGGTAAATTTGAATCGGAAAGTATAGTTAAATTACTCACTTTTTACATGCTCTGTTAAATGAGGCTCAACATCTGAAAAACTGAAACTTTGCTTTTCTTTATTATTGGTTATAGTAAAAAATGTCCAAGAAGGTGGATTATTATAAACAGGGTAGTGTGCAAATGAACAAGTATGGAACTTCACTTAGGTCCCATTCCTCAAGTGACTCTACATGGTAAGCTCTAATGTTTCCTTGTAGCATTAAAGGTTCATTGATTAACTAATCTAGCAGTGTTAGTATTAGACGAAGGAATTAATTAGGTGAAGTACGATTAAACTAAGCGGGATATCAGAGGCATCATTCAGAGTAGAAGAAGGTGTCTCTCATACTCCTTTAATGCTTCTCACCCTTGAGGTCGATTGGAGTTGTGACTTGTGTGAAATTAAAAGGAAATATAAATTCCATTAGAGCTAGTTGATGGAGTAACAGTAATGGAATGTTGAATTGATCAGACTAAGTTGAGTAGGAAAATTTTAGAATTTGAACGGGTAGTGGATTAGTTAAATTAAGATGAGTGATAAATTACATAGAGGTAAGTTATTATTAAAACAAAATTTTAATAGGAAGTAAAATAACAAAAAAAAAATTAAGCATCAAGTTAGGACAATTATTAAACTAGTGTTAATTAAGTAAACTTTAATTGATTAGGTAGGACTTAAATTAGAATAATCTAGATAAATAAGATCTATAAATTAAGTTGCAACTAATGTAGGAAGAATGAACTTAAAGTAAATTAAATTAAATTGAATAAATTAATGGAAAAAAGGAAAATAATTAGTCTTTGAAAATTAAAAAGATTATCATTATTGTGTTTTAGGAAACACTTTGTATTTTCATAGGAGAGTGTGACAGTGGTTTAATGATGGAAGAATTTATACCATTTGGTCACTTGAGGCTAGCCCAAGTGGTAAGGATGGAATGAAGGTATGAGTAGTATTAAGGGTTTGATCTCTTCAATGTATTATCAAAAAAAAAAAAGAATTGATACCATTTGGCAAACACTAAGTAGATAATATCTCATGCATATTTCATGTTTTCACATTTTTCTGCCTTGCATTTTTATTATTTTGTGAACATCATTTCTTAAATTCTCAATTTTCAATTACATTGACATTCAATCAAGAAATATTTTAATTATATTGAAACTCTTTATTTATAAATTATAGACAGATCTATAAAATCAATGGAAGTAATCTTGAAAAATGTTTGACAAATTATTATGTTGGTTATATGTGATAAATGTTTCCATAAGAATTTAATCAATGTGGTTCCATGCATAATGGTAATTTTTTTATAGAGCAACTATGATGCGAAATCAGGGGGTAGCACAATTTTCATAGCATAAGTTGATGGATAAATAATTGTTCGAAAACCAACGAAAACAAATAGCTAACCAACATTATAAAAACGTTGACCTGTTACTTAGACAACATGCCCAACCACAAACACGATAAACTAACCCACACAACGACATACTTAGGTCGAAGCACGAATTGAGGCGTTTGCAAACTTGAATCATCAACCAAGGATAGGTTGACAAGATAAAGGTTTCACAAGTGTAAAGAAAAGATAATATTTTCACAATAAAAGAAACGCTCAGAATAATTTTATTACTTTCAATCTTATTCAAATGAACGTAGAATACATATATTTATAGTGTAACTTAAACTAATCTACTGGAAAAAAAAGTAGGAAAACTAACTACACAATCCTATCTGAAAAGACCTAAAAATTAAGAATACAAAATCAAATATTTTTAAAAACAAAAAAGAAAAGATGATTTGCCTAATTAATTCTAATTTTAGTCTGAATATATAAAGCTTCTAGAAATCAATATATTAAACCCATAATATCATTATTTAAACTCAAATGAGTCAATCTAAGTATGGCCCTTAGTCTAAACTTTTAATCTACAATATTCTAACCCAAATTAGCTATAATAGCTTCATCTTCAACCCACTCAATGCTTCTTTAAGTATTTTAGCCTTCGCTCTTATAATAGGTCTAATTGAAAGATGCAAAGGATCATTTAAAGATTTTGAATTAGCATCTTCATAAACCTGGTTCATATCATCCTTCCCCTCTTAAAAAAGAGTTGTTCTCAACTCTTCAAAATTTTGTAAGTATTATCATTGATTCTTTCTAATACTTGAAAAGGTCTATTTCCTCAAGGTGTAAGCTTGGATTTTCTTTTGTCAAAAAATCTCTCTTTTCTAAGATGCAACCAAACTAAGTCCCCTAGTTCAAATACTATCTTCTTCCATCCCTTATTAACATGATTTACATATTGTTGAGTCATCCTTTCAATATTTTACTTAGCCCTTTCATGGATTTGCTTAACAAACTCAACACGTTTTTTCCTATCCATAATGACTCTTTCCTATAAAGGCAAAAGAGTTAAGCCAATGGATGTAAGAGGATTAAAACCATTTACAATCTTAAAGGACAAATATTTAGTAATAGAATGAATGGCCTGTTATAAGCAAATTCGACATATGGTAGACATTCCTCCCAATTCTTCAAGTTTTTCTTAACAATTGTCTGTAATAAAGAAGAAAGTGTCATATTCACAATTTCAATGTGTCCATCACTTTGTGGGTGGTAGGTAGAGGAAAATAACAATTTAGTTCCTAACTTGCTCCATAAAGTCTTCCAAAAATAACTTAGGAACTTAGCATCTCAATCCGATACTATAGTTCTTGACATCTCATGAAGTCGTACAACTTCTTGAAAGAACAAATTAGCAATGTTAGATGTATCATCAACCTTGTGACATGCAATGAAGTGTGCCATTTTAGAAAATCTATCTATTACAACAAAAATGGAGTCCTTTCCCTTTTTAGACCTAGGTAATCCTACAATAAAGTCCATGAAAATATCTTCCTAAGATACACTAAGAATAGGAAGGGGAGTATACAATCTATGGGGATTTATTTTTAATTTAGCTTTATAACATATAATACATCTGCCTACAAACTTTTCAACATCCCTATACATCTTAGGCCAATAAAAATATTCATTTAAGATATCAAATGTTTTAGCAATGTCAAAATGTCCCATTAAACCACCTGAACACACTTCCTTCGCTAATAACATATGCATAGAACAATTAGGAATATAAAGCTTATCAACACAAAATAAGAATCCAGCATGCAAGTAAAATTTATCCCAACCAAATCCAAGTTTGCAATGGCTAAAAGCTTCACCAAAGTCAATGCTGTTAATATATAATTCTTTGATGAACTCAAAACCAAGAATTTTAAAATCTAACATGGAAAGAAGAACATACATACGTGAAAGTGCATCTGCAACAATATTCTCCTTACCTTTCTTGTACTTAATGAAATATAGGAAAGATTCAATAAATTCAACCCACTTAACATGTCTTTAATTCAATTTGTTTTGACTCTTAATATGTTTGAAAGCCTCATGATCAGAATGTATGACAAATTCCTTGGGCCATAAATAATATTGCCAAGTTTTCAATACTCTAATTAAGGCATATAACTCCTTATCATATGTAGGATAGTTAAGAGTATGACTACTTAGCTTTTCACTAAAATATGCAATGGGCTTACTTTCTTGTATAAGTACACCTCTTATGCCAATTCCACTTGCATCACATTTTACCTCAAAAATCTTACCAAAGTTTGAAAGTACAAGTAAAGGTGCTTGGGTGAGCTTCTTCTTAAGAATTTGGAAGGGTTTCTCTTGAGTTTCTCCCCATTTCAATGGAACATTTTTCTTTGTCAACTTGTTCAATGGGCCTGCCAACGTGTTAAAGTCCTTTACAAACCTTTTATAAAAGCTTGCAAGTCCATGGAAGCTCCTCACATGTTCGATTGTGGTAAGGGTCGGCCAATCTCAAATGGCTTTGATATTTTCTTCATCTACCTTGATCCCCTTGACACTCATAACAAAATCAAGAAAAATAACTCTGTTAGTGCAAAAATCACACTTTTTTAAATTGCCAAACAATATTTCTTTTCTTAGAACTTCTAAAACTTATCTTAAGTGATCTATATGCTCATGCAAAGTCCTATTATACATAAAAATATTATCAAAGTAAACTACCACAAACTTGCTTATGAAAGCACGCAAAACATAATTCATTAACCTTATAAATGTGCTAGGTGAATTAATGAAACCCAAAGGCATAACCAACTATTCATAAAGTCCATGTTTAGTCTTAAATGCAGTTTTCTATTCATCTTCTTCTTTCATTCTAATATGATGGTAGTCACTTTTTAAATCAATTTTAAAGAAAATAGTGGAGCCATTTAATTCATCAAGCATATCATCTAACATAGGGATAGGATAATGATATCTCACCATTATATTATTGATGGCTGTACAATCAACACACATCCTCTATGTGCCATCTTTTTTAGGCACAAACAGCACCGGCACTACACACAGGCTTAGACTTTCGCTTACATATCCTTTATTTAGAAACTCTTGCACTTGTCTTTGAATTTCGTTAGTCTTTTCGGGGTTGGTACGGTATGTTGGCAGTTTGGTAGAGGTACTCTAAGTATAAAATCAATTTGATGCTTTATCCCTCTAATTGGTGGCAATTCGGGTGGTATTTTTTAAAAAAGACATCTTCAAATTCATATAACAAAAACTTACAACACTAGGCAAAGTAGAGATTAAGTCGTTAGTGTTTAATATAGCTTCTTTGTAAATAAATACTATGAGGTTTTATTAAGAAAATAAAGCTTACTTGATTTCACTCTTTCTTGCCACTAATAAACATTTCTCTTTTTCTCTTTTATTTTCTTTCTCGCCTTTATATTTTTCTTTCTTTTCTCTCCCTCCTCTTCGCCTTTAAATTTCTCTTTCTTTTCTCTCTCTCCTCTTGACTTACTCTCTTTTCCTCTATTATTTTCATTGTCTTCCTTTTTAGACACCTTTATACTCTCACTTTCTCTTTTCTTTTCTCTCTTGATTTGATCTTTTAATATTTATTTGGATGACATAGAAAAGAAGGTTATAGGTTCCCCTCTAAGTATAAAATAGTAACAATTTAAAAAACCATCATGTGTAACATGCCTATCATATTGCCAAGGCCTACGTAATAAAAGATGACATGCTTTTATTAGTATATGAGTCTATCCACATTTGACTTCTAACTCATTGACAAGTTAATATATGAGTTTGAGGGTCAACAATTGTGAGATTGATGGCATTTTCAAACATGTATTAGGCATTAAGAGAACCATAGGCTAAATTCGAAAATGAATTAATCTTTCGTCATCATAAGTGGAGAATTATAGAAAGTAAAAGAAGAAAAGAGACAATTTCTTTGAAATAATTCTCTTAGCAATGATATGAAATTCTTTCAACTAATATTTAAAAATCCTGTATTGTCCTCCCACTTTTACAATTTTCAATTCGCACAATTTGAAAGAAAGACCATATGAGAAGAAAAATTATCATTTGTCCACCAATTATTTGTTTTATTCTTTATTTCTTTTTAACGACCATTTGACAGTCAAAAAAATTTCCTTTTCTTTTTTATTTGTAATATTCCTTATATCTTTACAATTATTACTGAAAAATTTTTATTCTTTTTTATTATTTTTTAAAAATAGATATATAAAAATCATTTTCTATTATCAAATTACTTTTTGTATTCTATTTTTTATTTAATTCCTCACTCTTATGTATACCAAAAGACATAAATTCCTATCTTTGCCTTTTCTTCTCTCGACTCTCAAATATATTCTTCTTTGGATGGAGGATAACGTCAAAACCTCTCCCTCGTAAGGAGGATAATATCAGAATTTGGACGAAAAACTTGTATCCATTACCCGTGTGTCCTTTTTCTTCTTCCTTTTTCTCTAAATTCCTTTGCTCTCTTTTTCCTCCCGACGCCAAATATATCCTCCTTTGGATGGGAGGCTAATGTCAAAATCTCTCCCTCGAAAATTTGTTATCCTTCCTTTATAAATTTATCTTCTCCTAATATGAAATATTTTAAATAAGAAAACTTTTCCAAACAAAAAATAAATAAATTACCATTTGATCATCTCTTCACCTACCTCTTCCTCCTAACTGACAAACATATTTATACAAATGACCACATAGTATATACAACAGTCAATGGATCTATACATATTTCTTGCATTTCTGACAAAACGGCAGAATATGCTAAAGGCAGCTTTAGTCAGACATATTGCAGCAATAAGGTTTGACTCCAAAAATTTGAACTCTAATTTCATGTCATATAACTTCAAGAGACTGGATTATTGATAGGAACAGAAGGAATGGCTCCTTGGAAATCTATGATGTTATTTAAACAGGATGGTTTGGCTGCTCCGTAATAAAAGAATGCCATGATTTTTGACAACTCATCTGCATTTCGAATTGCTGAGACCATCGAAAGGAAAAGTAAGTCTAGCTATTAGGGGAGAACTATAAGAGAGGGAAATAAGAACAAAACTTCAAAAAAGCAAACGTGTCACGCACAGAAACATTTTTCAAAAAATTCAGTCATGTAATGTTGAGCCTTAAAAAATTCACTTGTTATATTTTTATTAGAGAAATTTATAATAAATACTTAAAAACTAAACTTAAGTTTTGTTTGGTAAATAATATTTTTTTTTGATAAATTATACTCCCATTTTTTGAAAAATGCTTAAATTACATATCCCTTCTTTTTATTTTGAAAAATTACATTCTTCTCCTTTGAAATCAAAAAATGCATTATACAAACATTCCTAACAAAAGATAAACTACAATTATAACTATTTTGACCAAAATATCTATTTATTTATTACTTATATAATATGATAAATTTAAATCTGTATTTAACCAATATAAAATAGCCATTTTTTTAAATTTAGAATAAATTGAATTTATGACTTTTAACACCAGCCAAATAACATTGAAATAAAAATTTAAGAAAGAAAATTTTCTAATAAATTACATTTTCAATAAAGAAAATTAATATTATCTTTGAAGATATTTTAGTCATCTTTTGGTTTCAAATGAAATTTGTTTATATCTTTTTAATAGAGGGAAAAAATATGTAATTTGGGCATCTCTTAGAAGAGAAAGAGAGAGATCTCTTTGTACGTCATGGAACAATACCTTTCTCACGGAATAGGATCTTCCCAGCTTTAGTAAAGATGACTTCTGGGAAAACTGAGACTTGAAGTGCATCAACCAGTTCAGTCTCAACGACAGCATCAATTGCAACACACTGAGACGTGACATAAAATGTCAGGGAAAAAAAATTATGGATATGATAGGGAAGCAGGAACCAGAGGCATTAATAATTATATGGCTTTACTTACTCTTGGTGAAGGCAATCTGCAGTTCCATATGATATGCACAGCTTTCTCCACTTCATCTAGAATTCTTTCATTCTCCTTTGGCCTAAAAGGAAAAAAAAAAAGAAGCAAAAATGAGCATTTGACTTTTACATGATTTGAAATAAAATATAGATGCAAGTCATGCTACAGCTTTGCATTTATAAATATATTAGATGTTCTCAGCCTCCGGCAAACCAAATAAAGTACATTGAAGAATATTTTCAAATTCCTAGTTTAATTGCATAATAAGTATGAATGTTTGCCATCCTCTCCCCATGCTAAATAAATAAAAATAATAACAATAAAAAAACACATTTTTGGGTGTGCACTAAATTTAGGAGAAGGGGAAGGTGAAGCTAATTAAGATACCCATCCATTCAACCACACTTAATTCTGGCCACCGACTCAAACCAAACAACAAATCACCCTGATCACAGGTCTCTATGATGGCCATGATAAAGTAACAGTTGTGACATACTAATCAACTCTAATGTAGCTAGCTAATAGAAACAACCAAATGTGTAGCAATTAACGACAACTACTTAAACCAAAATAAGAAAAGGAGAATATCAGAAACAAAAAAGAAGAATTAGCTGCCAAACTCAAGATCAATGTAGACAATATACACGCTCGCGCGCACATAGAGATAGATCAAGATGGGTCTTGAAAGGTAATATTCCAGCTCATGAACCTCACCACAATAAAAACATAGAAAATGTAAACATTATTAACACAAAATTAGGGATTGTAAAAAGTAGGGGAAGAAAGGAGTGAGAGCAGCAAAAATTGTCTGTTTCCATGTCATCCAAGAAACCATACGCTGCTTGCAACCACGGGATTGTAATTTTCTCGGTCAGAGTAAAGTTTTGAACTTAACAATGTGCAGAGAATCAATCCATGAACCTAAATCTGTTTTAACAAACAAGATGCGAATCCCTTTGTCCAGCAAACTACATTACAGTTTGAAGTCCAGAAAGATTCAATTAGAAGACAACAATAAGTTGAATTACCTTTCTTGGAAATAATATATTAGAAAAAACATGATCAATGAGCAGTTACTATAACTTTTAGAGTGCAGAATATGAGTGTCCTAGTGCACATTGTGTTTCTGTTTCCTATAAGCTGCATAGCTATTCTACCAGGATCCAATAAAATGACAGCAGGGAAAGAATAACCATGAACGAGAATACTCAGGCAACCAATGTCAATAGATACTGAATATATAAGTATCAACAGACAGAGACTAATAGTAAAACAAACCTTTTATATCGGTTGTGTACAATAATTACCAATGGACTTATGTCTTTGAACACAGTCTCCTCCCATTCTGCAGTTGTTATGTCTTTGATGGGACGTATATAATTATCATCCTGCCATACTATTTCATTATCACTATCATCATTATCATCATCAACCTTTTTGTTGTTTTTAATGGTAATCTTGTCGAAAAACTGCCCCAAGTTGAATCCCCACCCATCAGCATCTTCAGGCCAGTCAGGATCATCCTCCTCCATAACAAGGGGGTAATCCTTCAGAAGATTTTGCATTTTTTCCTTCTTTTCAACAGGGTCTACATCCTCTCGAATATTAGGGTTCATATTAATCACTTCTCTAATTTTCTGCCTCCACTCTTGTCTCTCTTCAAGATTCATCAAATAAGGATCATTTTCTTCCAATGGAGGACGTGCATCTGTCTCATCATCACTGTCACTAAAATCTTCTCGCTTTTTCTTCCAATTGGCACCATCAGATTTGAGTGCTTCAATTCTTCTTGAGACCGTTATTCCTTTGGGTATAACATCCTGTTTCAAGTTTGATTATTCCGATCACATATACATATATATATATATATATATATCACCAAAGAAACAAATGAACATTGGCAGAACATTAAGCAAATCTATGTAAAGGAAAAACTACAATTGCTAGGACAAAGATATAGATGCACCTGCAAAGACAACCTCAAGAGATTTGAGGAAAGGCTCAAACACTCCTTCCTGGTTTTATCTTGTTTTACTTTGGGAAGGTAATGTGCACCACAAAATGAATTGGAGGTGTTAAGTTTCTTCTGTTTCATAGGTGAAATGAAATATGACAGAGGCCAACTTATGAAATATTGTAGCGCCATTTCTTCAAGCAAATTATTCTAAATGAAAACAATACTATTAGTCAATAATTTAAACAATACTTGAATAAGTTTAAATCAGAATGACACTAGAGGAACATTAGGACTGAAAGAGATAAATGAAAAATGAAAACAACACTACTAGTCGATAATTTGAATTGCATAAGGATAATAAATTAAACAACATAAAATGTGGATTCCAAATTCATCTTATAATAGAAAGTCAATAGCTAAAAGCAAAGAAAAAACAAGCAGGCCATCTTTTGCAATAGAAATGTCAACATCTAAAATGCTTAAATACTTGTCTCCATAAACTATTGATACAAAGTTGCCATACTTACCATTATCAAATGCTTCTCTTGGGTCACTTGATACAAAAGGAGTCAAAAAATGCTTCTCTTGAAGATTTTAATGATTTAACATGAAAACATGACTTTTAAAGGTCCGACATTAAAGGAAAGAGACAGATCACTGAATTATTCCAAATATGTACTAACCAAAGCTTACCTTGTCAAGTTTAAGGGCTTTGTCTTTTTAGGTCTGGATGTAACGGGATTCACTATAAGATAGGGAAATAGAATGGGCCTCACCAAATGGAAAAAAAATAAAAAATTGATGTCTTCTGTCTTTTAAGAGTTTGTAGCTTTTGCAATGGCAGGACAAGTGTTAGACTAAAAGTACAAAACTAATGATTTGCAGCAGAAATTGGGCTCCCTTTCATGGCATCTTCCTTCTCAAATTTATATAAAGCAGATAAAGAATCATGATTTGGGTATCAACCACAATGGCAAGTACAGCAACTTTTTATCAATTGACCAAACCTCAGATTTACACTTCA
Source organism: Erythrophleum ivorense (assembly GCA_026724425.1). Lineage (NCBI taxonomy): Eukaryota > Viridiplantae > Streptophyta > Magnoliopsida > Fabales > Fabaceae > Erythrophleum > Erythrophleum ivorense. Next base: position 41,258,284 of record JAIUCV010000007.1, read on the forward strand.
CAGTTTCACCAAACAAGAATAGATGAAACAAAAGCCCAAAATCATGTATTCAGACACCCGAGAAATTCCCAATAGGCAACGCTGGATTGAATTCATTAAGAAAACTGTTTATCAACAGGTATGTTCAGAGCAGCTCATCATTTAAACAAAACAAGAGCACCTAAGAACAGTAACCATTCCCAAAAACAGATTATCCAAACTGATATAGAGTGCTACATCTGAGATCTATAGCAACTAAACCCAGTCCAACCCAGCAAAAGGGAAATTCTGCAATTACTCATGAGCATAACAGAAATCCATGATCCAAACATTAAACAGAGAACTCAAGAAGATAGAGAAACTAGCAGAAAAGAAGACCAAAAAGAAAAAAGCACCATGAATTCTTTATCAAACAAAAACCAACCGTCACACCCCAAAATGGATTGGTTTTGTTTTCAAAACCAATTCAATGGGGTTCCCACAAAATTTTAATTATTTTAAAAGGCAAAACTTTTAAAAAGCCTTTTTAAAAGATAAGGATGGTGTATGAACCAAAGATGGGTTCAGAAATCAATTGTGCAAGGAAAAAATATTAGGTAGCTTACAATACTTGTTCCTAAAAATGGTTATCCTAAATTAATTGTACAAAAGTGACACGGCCTTAATGTTTCAATTACCCTTATCAATATATATGCAAAAAGAAAGAAGAAAAAAGAAAATGGAATATGTAAAAGGATAGACTTGACATAGGAAGAAGGCCTAAAATCTATATATCGTGTTGAATGGGATCATAGTCTACATAGTTCAAAGAGTAGAAAATTGTGGCAATTGGTTGGTGACTTTTACTTTTGCAAAAAGAGAAAGAAAACAAAATTAATTTGGTTTCACAAACAAAACATGTAAGGATTGATTGGTGCGTTTTAATTTATGAAAACCAATTAACCTCACTTTCTTGCTCTCTTCATTTTCACTTTTTTTTTAGGAGAAATTTCCCTTTTTTTTTAATTTTGGACATGCAAACTCATAAAAATAGAATTAAAAAATGTAAAAAGAAATAATAATAATTCAGACATGCAGTATTTTAGCCTAAAATAGAATCGTATCATTTGCAGAAATTATCACAGAGAATTAGTGCAGGTTCACAGGCATAACAGAACCACAAGCTGTGCAGCAGTTTAATACAGAAATTTTGTGCAGAAATTTGACCATATGCAGCAGTTTTAAGCCTAAAACAGAATTACAAGCATGCAGCATTTCAATGCAGAATTTTGTGCACAAAAGCAAACTAAAATCAAGGCTAAATTCACCTTAAACATAATCGGACAGCAACATCATATTAATCCAGAGATTTGACACAAAATTCAGATTAGAAACGAAGATTAAACTGGACATTACTAGGAGTTTAACGAAGAAAAACAAAAATCTGGACCATGCCCTCATATTAATTGAAGCACAGCCCACTGTTTGATAAGTCACATTAGGAGCAGGACAGCACAATTGAAATAACAAGAGACTCCTGACCAATTTCTATGCAAGGAACAAAGTATCACAGCAGGCAAAGTTTTAATCCAAGCTTCTAACTAGAAACAGAACTTCAAGACAAGTAAAATCAACCTCTCTGTAGCTCATGTGAAGGAGTCCGAAATTGTTACCTGTTCGAATGTCTCTGTAGCTCGAATGCTGCTCGTTTCCCGTGCCCTTCCTTCGATTCCCTCTGTCTCCTTCGCTTTCTGTGTTCTCAACCTCTCTGTTTCTCCCACTCTCTGTGTTCTCAATCTCTCTCTTGGTTGCTTTTCGCTGCCACTAGGTCTTTCTCTCAACCCCTCTCTCAGTTCTGCTCTCTCACTTTCTCATTACTGCTCTGTCTGCTTTCTCTCTGTGTTTTTCCCTGTTTTTCCCTCCCAGTCCCTTCGACTTCTCTCTGTTTCTGTACCTTCTGCTCTTCTTCTTCTTCTTCTCCGTATTTTCAATGCTCTCCTCCCTCCGTCGCTTCTCTTCTCTCAATTTGTCTCTGCTTCTTCGATTTTCTCTCTCAGTTTGCTGTCTGCCTTTCGCTTGGTCTCCCTCTGCTCGGTTCGCGTCTCACCTTCGCTCAGTCTTCTCTTTATCCATACAAAATACAATGGTTCATTGCCCATTTACCCTCGAAATTTTCTTCAGGGTAACTTAGTTTTGGGGAGAGATATTTTAATAATATCTTTTTTTATTTTTAAAATATATTATGATCTCCCATGAAATCATTTATTTAACCAAAAGCATTATTAAAGAAAATATTATTTTTATTCAAAATATCATTTATTAAAAATATTTCATACATTTTCATTTTAATGTTATTTATTCTGTATTAAAAATTATAAAATTAATTTATTATAAGATTGTATTTAATTTATGTGAGTTCTTATATTTATTAAAATTTATTTAATAACATATATTATTGTTGAAATTAAAACTATTATAAACTTTTAATTGGTAAATTTTATTAAAAGTTATTTTGTTAATATTTGTTTGTTTTTAATAATTTAATTTTATCAAATAATTTTAAAATTTATTGAATTTTAAAAAATATTTGTTTTATAATAATCAAATGTATATACAAAAGAAATCAAATGGGAAAGAAAATTTCTTGATATCACCAACAATAAGAGATATCAAACGTTAAAAGAGGTGATTATATTTCGTTGACATCTAAAGGGATAAACAAGCTGTTATTAGCAATTCAATTCATACAATGATTGCCTTTCCTAAGCACAAAATGAACACAATATACTATGAAGGTTCATCTAGTTTTGAATTCTACTAAGCAAATGGTTATAGTCATGGTAGGTACACTTCCTTTTGTGAAAATTGTCTAATATACATCTACAATTAGTCTCCATCATTAACTTCCTATGGCCATCTCTCCAAGCAATTTATAAGCCCAAAAGAATGCCCCATAGCTCAAGGAGTTTGTAGTTCTTAAGTTAGAAGCATAAACTTTAATGCATCTTATCAAATGGTTACAAAGAATGCCCCCACGTCCAATTGGCCCACCAAACATTTTCGAGATCCATCTTTGTTCAACTTAATCCAATCCTAAAGAGGCTTCTTCCAACTAATATTCTGCCATTGGCAAATCTTACAACTCTCCTTATCTATCATGTTCATAGACGCTACCATATAACTTAAATGGTGTAATTATTAATGACCTTAATAGGAAATCTCAAATAATTAAAAGTGTTGTCATGGAAGATCTTGTTTCTCCATATCTAGATGTGCCAATAGGTAGTTACAAAAGGTGATGTTCCAATGAAAGTGCTAGTTAAAGATCCTTTCATGGTGTTGTATTTCATCCAATCTAGCATCTCTAAAGAGAAGAATTTCACATACTTTTTTTAGTTCAAGAAGAGTCCTCCATAATGTGCAACTTTTATGCAAGCTCTGAGGTAATGGAGAATGGATTCAATGTCCTTAATGCAAACCGAGCAAGTAATGACATTATTAGACCGCCTTGTGATTCTACTTCTTGTAAGTAGCATACCATGAGCAATTATCCACATATATACTAAAGGTTTTCCTAACTCTAGACATTCTTCCAAGTCACGTATTCATTAAAGGTAAGTTGTTTCTTTAAGAGTTGATAAGTACTTTAATTAAAGAAGTGACCTAAATTGGAAAGGTTCCAAGCAATTACATCTTCACTATCAATTTGCATTGGAGGAAGAATTGAGTCTCTTACAAGCCATTTGTTGCCTTAGAAATTAGTTTCCTTCCATTTAACTCTTTCATAGAACTTAGGCCAAAGATGAACTAGATTCTTCTATAGGTTAAAGTCGCCTTTTTTAGCTTTACAACCATGAATGATTTCCTATCCTTTTCTATATTTACCTAAGAGAACTTGAGTTCAAAGATCTTTACTACTCGCACTCAAACCCTAAAGCCATTTCATGAAAAGGGTATCGTTAAAAGAATCAAGCTTTCTTAAAGCTAACCTATCTATCTTAAGAGGTGGCAAAGCATATTTCACATGAGTAAGTAGGCTCTTTTCTTGTCCTTGCTATTTCCCCAAATAAGTTGTCGTTGAGCTATTTCAATTCTATTCACATTATTCAATGAAATTTTAGCATGTAAACTAAGATAGCAGATGCCATAAACTTAGCTAAGGTTAGTCGGCCAACTAAAGAGAGGCATTGATTCTTCGATCCATTTAAGCAAGCTTCCACCTTTTAGATAATGTGAGCAAATTGATCTTGAGTGACTTGTCCATATTGCAAGTTAACACTTAGGTACTTTTCGATATTAATGACATGATCAAAATCACTTTTAGTAATAGCTTGCTTAATCTACTAGTTCACATTTTAGAAGAGAAGATGGATGTTTTAGCCTTGCTCATTTTTTGTTGAGATAGGTTACTAAACACATGCAAGTAGCTCATGATAATTTTCAATTGCTCCATATCAGCGTCAGCAAATAAGAGATTACTGGTAAACATGAGGTGAGAATTTAGAGGTTCATGTATATTTCTATAATAAAAAAAAGTTATGTAATTAAACTATCTTTTAGTAAATAAAAGAATATAATACCTAAAATATATTTTTTTAGGTATGACTATGGCATTTTATTTTGAATTAAGTTAGTACAAATAGATTAAAAAACTAATATTTTTTAAGACTATATATATTAATATCAATATAGCCAAATTGTTGAACACGTTACCAAAAATATTTGATTTAGTTATTTTAAAACATGAAAAATGCATCACTAATCTTAACCAAACAAAAAATATCACTTATTGTTTTAGTTTCTCATTAGAGCCTCTATAATTGTGTTTCTTGACAAGGATGGTGTATCAAATACTCATCTAATTCATTTAAAACTTACCAATCTCATCATTATCTAAAGTTTAAAGTCTTGTCTCTTCCCTACTAGCATGTTTAATTTTTAAATATTTGATAAATAATCCATTTCATTTAAAAAAATTACAAGTTTATGAATCTCAACCAAATATGCAATTACATGTAATCAAAAGGTTAAAGAGAAATGAGTTAAGTATGTTAATTAGGAAACTAACAATGAAAATATAATGATTGCACATAAATTTTGTTAATAATATAGAAATAAAAGGACAATCGAGCTGGGCTAGTAAGTAAAATAATTTGCAAAGCTATTTACTAGTCTTTAAATATGAATTGAGCAAAGAGTTTTTAGTTTGGTTCTTATGATGATCTTTTTGCTAGTACTCATTTATCAATTACGTACTATACTTTCTATCTTAAAAATGAAAGTTTGAAATGTAAACAAATATTTTTTTTTTCTTTCATTAAAAAAAACTCACTTCAAAAGACTTAAACTCCTATTTGAGCAACTAGATGATTTGGATAATAACTGTAAAATCAACATGAGATCTGAGCTACAAGAGAAACATGGCAAGCCATTTCATTGTACCCATTATTTAAATGGAAATGTTAATCAATCTAGGACAATAAAGGACCATTTGTAAACAAATTCTTGGTGAACAATGCCTATATGTTATCCTTACAAATAAATTTGCCACACAAAATTTATCAGGACTCCACTATATCAAAGTGTGATAAAGCTAGCAAAATTGCCTATGAAGTCATTTGTTGAAGCTCATTGTGTACCATTGCCCTAATTAGGCTAATGGTTTAAAGAGAACTAAATTACTCATGGGAAAAAAAAGGAAGATGGATTCTAATTACATTCATTCATCAAATTCAAAATGTTATTATGGAAACAACTACTAGTCTTTTAAATTAAAACAACTACTATAATGTGATTCCATTCACACTTAAAAGTTGTTTACTTATTAGTGGTCCTTTTCTATGCTGTTTCAACATTTTGAGTTTTAATAAGTGCCTAGAAACACGATAGTAAATGCATGAGAAATCTTCAAATGAGTGTAAATCAATGTAAAAACTATGAATTAGTGAAAGCTACCAAAAGATTCTAATTATAAAAGTCAGTACATCCTATACAAATTTTGACTATTAAATTGTGCACATGCAAAAGTTGATTGCAAAGTAAATCAAGTAATATTATTAGGACAAGACAATATTAACTCATGAGAAAATCAGAATTACCCTTCATCTAAGTTATATATTAGAAAAGCTTTTAATAGTGAGAAAGATGTACTAACTTTTAACTAACAAAAATTCTCTCCAAATTCAATGTAAGAGTTCAATTAAATTGGTAAACAAAGCTTAATTTTAGTCTCTGTACTCTTATTAAGGCACAAAGCTTACCTTTGACCTTTTATTTAATATAAGAATTAAAAATTTTCAAAAATTGCATTGTATATTTTTAAGATTCAAAGATCATACAATTGAATTATATATTTTTAAACAATGGATATTTTTAAAATTTAGAAACTAAATAATTAAGACATTTTTTAAATTTCTTTCCTAACAACAAAAGAAACTTGTTTATTTCATTTCAAACATCCTATCTTAAAACTTTTTTTATTGCCATGCCGTTCTTGTATAACCAAATGCCCTTTTAAGTTCCAACCAATTAAGTTGTGTAAATGTACATGGTTTGTAGATGAGAGAAATATATAATAATTAGATTAATTAATTAATTAATTAATTAATTAAGCCTTTTCTAGTAAGTGAACTGTTCCAAGTCATAAAGCTCAAGTATTTGAGATTGATCTCACGAAGATGGTTTTTTCTAAGTAACAATACTAATTAGCTATTTAATTTCTTAGTTAGTTTAAGTTACATCTATCTATGTACATTAATGTCCTAAGAAACCTAGTCACTGGGGACCATTAGATGAAAGGATTTGTTACTAGTCCTAAATGTAACCTATGCTAATAAGTATAGGACTCAAGACCTTTAGCCTAATCCTAAATTCAAAATACGATTAATGTGATTAATGCATCCTATATGTATTACTCATCCTTAACATCATGTTAATTATGGTAAGCTAACTCCTCTAATTGTATCATTCACACCGATATGACCAAGGGTAATTCAATCCAATATGTCCTAAGTTAATTATCTTTTGTCACAATTTATTGATTACTTGGAATGCTCAACAAATGATAATTTAGATTAATTAGAGGTGTATAGACCCGATTCACATGGTGTTTACTTCTCTAATTTTAGTTAATCAACCTAATCAAGTAATTAACTTAGTCATTTTTCTTGTTAACTCCTATGTCAAGATGTTCAAACATCAACAATTAGTTGATAAGCATGATTTTCATGCATTTTATTCCCCTTAACTTAAGCATTTTAATAGTTAATAATGGCTTTAGGGGTTTAATTAGATGGAATTTTGTTTTAGTAGCCATTCTCTGCACTTTATGAATTTAATGCAAAATAATTGATTTTAAACGCATAAATCATTTTAGTGAATTTTTCTCTTTTGTTTTTATACAAATTTTGGGCAATTCATCTCTTATGTTAATTAAGGAATGGGTGAATCATGCTACACAATTCCCACATTAAACCATGCTCCATGTTGCAGCACTTGGGTTGGAAGAGAATAGCTACATAAAGCTTAGTTGTAAACAAAAGAGAAGAAGCTTCAAGCACTTTCTGTTTTGACGTGAGAGAGTTGAGTTAAATGAAGGGAAGTTAAGGGAGAATGTGATTACAACATGGATAAAGCAAGATGCAGAAATAGAGGTAGCCACGAGCTTGTGAAGTTATTGTGGGAGAGAAAGAAACATGTGGATGAGAAGAACGTGCATGAGGGGAGAAGAAAAGCTATGGATTCAAAAGCAAGTGGCTGTATGAGGCATGGTTGTAGGCAAAAGCAAGCAACTTAGTTGAAACAAGAAGCCACAGCCACGTGCATGTGAGCAGAATGAAGGAAGAATAAGCAAAACAAAGGAGGTAAGTGAGAAATACAAAGGAGCTTACCACGGGTTGAATGGATTAAGGAAGAAGGAGGCTCGAGTTGTCTCATGCAAACAGCAGCACACTTATTCGGGTTTTAAAGGAATAAAAAGGTACGAGTTGGGAAATGAACATCACATGAAAAACTTGGAGCTAGAAGCATAACACAATTGAAGAAGCAAACTCGAGCTCAGGTTTTACGTGGAAAAGCTGCAGAATTAAAGAAGAGAAATATGAGATAAAAGCCATGTTTTGAATTCGGGCAAAGCAAGAAGCTCAGCTGGAAAAGTTACACTTTAGGAGTGCAGAATGTGTGAAGAATGAGCTGGGGAGAAGTCCAGGCCAAACACACTCAACCATGCAGCAACGTCCAGTTGTACGTAGGAGCAACATAAGGAGCGAACGTGGAAATCACGTAGAGGCAACACACAGCAAAAAGAAGCTATAAGGTAGACGTGGATTAATGAGGCGAGTTGGAGAATTAGTGAGCTGGGAGAAGTAAGTAAAATGTGACTTCAGCGTGCAAAAGGAGGAGCTCCACAAAGACGTTGAGCTGTATGAAGGAGGCAAGACGTGGACCAGACGTTGAGTAAAACACAAAGAACTTCTAGCTATGGGCTGAAGAAAAGCAATACGTAAGGAGCACGTCAACTTCTATCATGTATGTTGCACCCACAGTAAACTCCAAGAGCACGTAAAGATGAAGAAACAAGCATGCAGAAGCAGCTCACAAACTCGAGCAGAAATGGAGGAAGCATCATGTGGTATGAAGAGAAGGTTCGAGCTTTGGTTCTACGAGGAAAGAAGGAGCTTTCAGCTGGAAGTTATGGGCTGCAACATAAACAAATAGAAAACACATAAAAGACACTGGAGTAAAATGAGCAAAGAGTTTCAGGTGGAATATTATAAATTGAAGTGGGGCCCACACTTATACACATGCAGAGCCACGAGAGCATAGGAGGATTCTTACGTGGAAAAGTGCGGGTCTGGTTTGAGAAGGAATGAAGAGAGCACGTCAAATTATTAGAAATCACGTGAGAGGAGGCATCTATTGTATCATTCATTCCATGCTACAATTCATCATCATTCCATTCACCTATCTCACTCCGTATCCATTCTCACATATCGTCCAGCGTCCACACCCCTCCATCCTTCGCCCACACCATGCCACTTCCTCCATTCTTCATTTCCACCTCCATCCATTCTCCAATGAAGCTCTAATCCACCTTGAGGCTAGCTAGGAGGAAGACCTTGGTGCAAGCTTGAATCCATGGATAAACACAGAATTTTTGGCTAAGGATTTCTATTTTCCTACACTTTTTCTCTTTCATATATTGTCTTGTTTAAGTTGTATTTGATAGAGAATTTATGCAATTGTAATTAGTAGCTATTTAGACACTAATTAAGAGGCCTTTTGTTGATTAATTGGTTGGATTAAATACTAAATTTTTTAATTTCTTACAATTACCCATGTATGCAATCAAGGTGTTTGATGAAATGTATATGAGAGATTGAGTCTTTAATTGTTTAATTTGAGGACTCCTTGGTATTTAGTTGTTTAATTAAACATCTTTGGATAATGGTTCAGAGGCTAATTAATCAGTTAATCAATCAAATTGGGTGTTTACTGATCTTAAAACAAGAGTTAGCAATTTGATGCGAGGTTGAGTTCTCAATTCAACATTAGATTGTTAATCTCTTGATTCTTGCGTGTTAACTCAATATACAATTGCTGTGAACACAATTAGGGATTCTTAAGTCAGAATTAATCACAATTGGATTAGGATAAGGATAGTAGATACCAAGGAACGATTCCAAAACTAGTCACAAGACTATCCTCCACCCATAATTCATCTAACTAGGTAGAATTTAGAAACTTTATTTTAAATTCATTTTACTTAGTTCAATTAGATTGAAACCCCCCTAAATTTGTAAGTTCTAGAATCTTCATACACTTAGAAAATCTAATTAAACATTGAACTCCAATTCCAAGGAAGATGACTTAGGTTATGCCACTAGTTGCATATCTTATCAACCTATTTTTATTTTGAGGGTTGCGTGACAGACCTACTCACTTCTATGTCAAGATGTTCAAGCATCAACAACTAGATTAAATACAAGAATTGAAAAAATCAAATGCATGAAATACTTACAACTACACCACAATTAACATAACATTCTAAGAAATCATTACTAAATTGCTGAATCAACATATATAATAACATTTAATTGAAAAATTAAGTAACAAAATACAAAATACAAAGGAAAAACCAATAGAGAGATGATCATAGTAGAATTAGGATATGGAAATACAAAACAATTCTATTGAACAAAACTTAAAAAGATACCTTATCAAGCTTGATCTTGCTCCAAATCTTCACCTTAAGACCTTTAAACTCTAATAAACATTAGGAAGTACAAAGAAAACTAAGAAAATAAAAAAAATCTATAGTCCCCTAAAATTGTGCCTAAGGAATGAATTTATAAAAATTTGTGCTAGAGCTACTTGTTGCAACCAAAATGGAACACCATTGCAATGAGCAGTGATTGTTATTTTCATAGAATCCGACTTGCTCATTGTGACAACATAAATCTTAGTTGTGATGAGTAATAGCAGGGGCTCTTTAAATATTTCTTGCATTATGGTCCTTGAGCTCTTTATATCTTCATTCCTTGGGTGGCAATCTTTATTTATATACATTATAGTCCTTACAAAAGACAAATAAACCTAACATATGAATTTTAAACATTAAAACCAAAATTAAACAACTGAAATAACCTAAAATTAACTATTTACAAGATATAACTATAGGCTTCCAAGATTTGCACATTAAACCACTTAAACCTATAAATTCAAGTAAAAGCCAATACTTATAAAATATTTCAATTAAGTCTTAAAATTGGGGATTTTCACTAATAAGCTCTCATCTATATCTAATAAACTACAAAAGCAAAATAGTGCTAAAATGGGTGCAGAATAGCTTAATTTACCTTGAGAAACATTAGCTTAATTCACATTGAGAAACATTTGTAAGTCCCACAAAATATGACTAAAAATTTCAAGTTAAGACTTATCACATTCCCAAAACTTGACATTTTACTTGTCCTTAAGTAAAAAAAAAATTCCTTGAAAAACATATAATCAACCTATCAAATATTTATAATTTCCTTAGAAATGTGGGTCTTAAACCCTCAAGAATTGGTTTAGATGCTACATATAACAAGAAAAACTAGAGAATATTCATAAGCTTTATAGTAAGAGAATTAATAACAAGGCTTCCCATACTCATAAGTGTCTATGTACTATATTATAATCTAGATACTAACTTTAAAATGGAATATACTAACTATTCCATATGATCATCTCTTTCTAGAGATTCATATGCTTACTTATCATTCTTCACTCCATTAATATAAGTCTCAATATAATTCAAAAATCAACTAATCTTTGAAGCTTGTAACGAGGCCATACAAGTTATGGTAATCACAATCAAGCTGATAAGAGGAAATAGTGTTTAAAATTCAAGAAAGCATTAATAAGCACAATAAAGAAGATACTTTATCTCTCTTTTACCTTTCTTCCTTACTTTTAAATCATTCTCCTTTATTTTGTATTTTCTTTTCTCTGAACTCATACAAAAAACAAGAGCATAAAAATATCAATGAATTGCATTTTGCGATTCTCAAAATGAATCAATTCTCCTTTTCTTTTCTTTTTTCTTCCCCAGTGTAGTTCTTTGATATAATATTTTGCTTAAGGTTAAGTGCTTGATACTTAAACTTTTCACATTTATTTTTCACAATATAGCATTTTGCTAGTTCATTTGATATATATTAAATACAAAATAACAAAGTTTGCTAAAATCTCTCACTCATGCATACACTTTTTATGAAAAATCGTTCACAACACTTAATCGTCTGAGTCACCTTCAAAATTATCCTTTATAGTGTAAGAAAAATCAAAGCATTTAAGAAACTCCTTGAAAAGGGTATACACTTGGTTTTATAGGCTAGGTAATTAATGTAAGTAAATAGAAAAGAAATTATCAAAGTGCATAATATGTACAAATAATCAATAAAGCTCAAATCATAGAAAAGTGCCAAAATCATCTTCAAAGAGAAGTACTAGACCTAGAATTTCATCTCAAGAAAGAATCAAAATAAGTTCTGGAGTCTAGTAAAAGAATTTCAAATGATATACTCAACACACTTTAAAATAAAAAAAAAATATCTATCCTATGCATGGTATAAGTGTATAATAGATTCATTGAATATGGAAAAATCTATATATTAACAAAAAACCATTCTATTTAGGAAATTAAAATAGCTTTCCAAAACAAATATATACTAGATAGCAATTAAAAATCATCATTAGGGTCCCACCACACAAGAATATGTGACTATCCAATGAAATCAAAATAAAAAAAAAAGGAGTTTAACAATTTTACAAAATAAAATTCTCAAAAGTCAACAAAGATAAGCAATTAAAACAAGAAAAGTTTAAATTTTTTACCAAAATTTAAAATCAAATCAAATCAGAATTTCTTACCTCCAAATTTAAATTGAACATTATCCTTAATATTCCAAATAAACCAAAACAAGGTAGAAAGATTTTCTCCTTCAAAATGTGGCATAAAATAGTCAAATGAAAAGTGATTTGAAGCCATAATATATATCTTGTAAACCTAAGAAAAATATAAATTTATAAAAGTAAACTAAACCTAAGAAAACAAAAAAAAAACCCAAACTAACAAATTGTTGCTAATGAAGCAACAAAAGAGTGCTCTCTTTAGGTTCAAAAGCTAGACTTAATTTCTTTGTTAAAGTACAATGACACTTAGAGTATAATAACTCACAAATTCTTTTATCATTTTCAACACTAGACGAATTTCTAAATATAAAACCATCTAAGACTAAATATGAAATAGCAATAGTGATATATCATTACATTACTTCCATCCAAGTGTAGTGCATCAGTTCATTAACAACACATTTTTGAATTTTATATTTTATATATTTTTACATATTTTTAAATAAAACTAAATACTAGGGCTACTCCCCTCAAACTTAAACTAAAAATACACAAAAAAAAAAATACAAACAATCAAAATTCAGATAAAGTAAAAATATTCAAAGAAAAATTAAAAGGAAGAGTTTAGAAATTCTCAATATGAAGCTTGAATCTTGGCCTCTATCATGCTTGTGCTTGTCCTTTGCAATCCTACAAAAAAAAAAAAATGGAAGCTCAAATGATTTTACAAAATTTATTACATAAAACAATTCAACAAAAGATGAAAGATGAGCTTCTCTAGCATTCAGATGAAATTCACTTGACAAATGTTCCTAGAATTCCAAGAAAAATATATGGAATATAGATGAAATTTTACTATATACGTGTGTGTGCGCCTGCGCGATGTTCATGGGCGTGTGTGTGCATAATTCAACTGTGAAAACATTACTCAAACAAGTCATACAAATTCACAAAGTAATGGAAAAACCGGCATAATCAACATATTCCAAAACAGAGCAACATGTATAAAATGAATATATCTTTCATCAAAAATCAAAATAACGGGGGATCAATTTTCTTGAAAAATAGACATCCAAAGGAAAAATTAGGCATTGACCCTAAGTGAAAATTCTAAGAAACGGATTCCCAATAAATTTCCAAAGACAACATACAAATATAATTGGCAAAACAGAACAGTGAAAAGAAATGAGTATAAAAAACAACTCAAATGACTTTAATTGGTGCAAAAAATTTACTGTGCAAAACTCGACGTAAAGCAGATGTCCCTGTCAAAAAAATCATTGCAAAAGTAGACACAAGAAATTATAATGAACTTTCTCAAAATTATACTCAGCATCAAGCAAAATTCTAATTAGTTCGCAAGCACAAAAGATATATTCAAGAAATATAAAAAAAATTCAGAAAATTATTCAACATATCAAGAAGATAATGATAATGAAGCATCTAATAAGAGAGCAAAAATAAAGAGAAACTCCCTCATAGGTGGTTTCATTCCAAGAAAATTGCTTCTTGAAAAAATATATAGATCTAATAATTGTTGAGTAGATTTGTTCTTTGCTCAACTACTTTCTCCTCTTTGAGAACTAGGTGGGATATATATTACATGATTGACCACTTCCACCTTATCTATTTCCCATTCATCAGTTCTAATTCCCCTAAATCCTTCATCCATCGATTCCTTCATTATCTTTTATTTTTATATTTTTGTTTTTATTCTTAATTTTTTGTGTATCAAATAATCCTTTCGTCCCAAGTAGTAACTATATACATCTTCAATCATATAAAAGTTATATGTACTGTCTTTTAATGCGCATCTAGACCTTCGAATTCTTGTCCTTTACAATGAAGTGCAGTAAGTAGAATATTCCTTAATTGAAATTCACTTTCAGAGATACTAGCACTCCTCATACTTCTATGTCCCAAATTATATGCCATCTTCAATTTGATGCTTAATCTTCTTCTGCACAAGAAAATCAAAGGCAAGTATTATTCTTTATAAAAAGGGAAATCATTACAGTTAAAACTCATGGATATAACTCAACCATTTAAAACAACAATTTATAAAAAGACATAGAGGGACAAACAAATATGAAATTTGCACTAACCTATTCTAATCAACAAAGGTAAATAAAAAAAATCCTAATGATTAAGATTGCCTAAACAAAAAAATTAATGCCATAAAGGACAAAAGAAACCTCATATATGATAAGAAAGTTAGGAGAAATCAAATTGCTTAAGTTTTGTCATCATTACAAGTTGTAAGAATTGAAACTCATAGTTGAAGTGATCAAAATAACAAGTCAATTTTTTTCAACTTAAAAAACATATAGAAGATTTCACAACTTGATTCAGTCTAGATACGTACACAAAAATCAACAAAGTAACACTAAAAACACGTAAAATCGGCAAAACGGAGTTACTGTACAACTACTAAAATGAAAATGTTTAACTATGAAGACTAACTCAAAAATACCGGAAAGTTTTATCTAGAATGTTTACCAAATATCCAAACAACATATAAAAATTTCAAAGGCTAAATATATCTACAATTATTCAAAATTAAGAAAAACCGATAAAACAGAACATACTGCACTAACTCTAGATACTAATCAAATTAACTAACTAAACACATTTTAAAAATCACGAAAAAAGTATGCATCACACTAGACATATACAGGAATATTGAAACAAAATTTCAAAATTTAATAAGCTCTGTAAAATTACCAGAAAAATAAGAAAGTTGACTTCCAAATAAAAAAAAAATTAGCAAAAACGGAGTATATTAAACGGTATTGAAAAATCATAACAGCAGATTACTTAAATACACTCTAAAAATCACGAAATAATTCATGAATAAAATAAAATTACAATTAAAAAACATTAAAATATTCAAATTAAAATTTAACTCCAAAACTTCCCAGTAAAATCAACAAGTTAGTATACAAAACTCAAAATGTCAGAACTATGCTACAAAGAATAAATCAATACAAATATTGAAATGCTTGGATCCTAAGATAATTAAACAACTTAAATTAGTGAGGAATCATAATTAAACAGAAACAAACAATTCAATAACTCAAGAAGAATAATTAACAAATACAAGTTACATCAACTAAAACTTGTGACAAATTAAGAAAGTTAATAAAATTAGCGTGTTAGTGGTTAGATTGTCACAACAAACAAATGCATAAAAGTGGATGGAGAGAGAAAAAAGAAGCAGATTCTTATAGTGGGAAAAATGTGGGTGGAGAGAGAAATGTGGCTTCTATGAGTTTGCCTTTTTTTTTTTTTTTAAATTAGATAGGGTATAAATGAGATGGCATAAGTTCTATTTGGTATATATCAATCAATATGAAAAAATAAAATAAAAAATTTAATATATATATTTATCATATCTTTATAATTATTACTTAACGATGCTTTAGATAAAATTCTCTCAATACTTTTATATTTTCGGTACTCAAATTTTCAATTGACATGGAGACAAACGTTTGCACGCCTGGCCACTTGGGCATGATTCTTTCACCTATCTCTTCCACTCTTCCTAATCTACAATAATTAATATCTCTTGTGTATAATATTATATCTTAATCAACAACCACATCTCTTTCTGCCTGTCTTTCTGCGCGCGACTAAGTTTTGGATGAATTTATGAAGAGTAAAGTTCTACAAAGCTAAAAATTTAAAAATTTGACTATTAAGTTTTAAAGTTAAAGGAAAATAAATTATAATAGACCCCTAAGTTGATAAGAAATTATATATATTTAGGCCCAAAAAACAAAATTAAACAAGATAACTTGCATTTGATCTTTTTACGTTATGACACAACGGTTGGACTAATTAGCAAAATATTTAATATTTTAGTCAACTACAAGATTTTATTCAGACGAAAATAATTGAAGGAATAAATTAAAATTTAACCTAAACATAAGAGATTAAAAGTGTATCAAGAAATTACATGCCATTATCATAAGTACTACCAGCCATTATATATAAGTTAAAGAAATTGAAATATGAGAAAAACTTTTCTTTCTACTTTAATGTTCAAGAGACTAAAAGAAAAAGTGGGCATTAGGTCCCCCGTTATTTCTTAATTTTTTTCTATTTCTTTATTCTCTTATTATTTTCACTCCATATAATATTCATCCGTTTTAATCTTATCAATGTATTTTTTTCTCTATAACTGATTAATACTTTTCAACTTATTTTTTATATTTGTATTGTTTCTTTAAATCTTCGCTCCTTTTTCACAGGCTATCTCATGCCTGCAAACAGAGATATCATTGATACAGAATATAAGGAGATCTTATATTTATAAACCCAACAAACACACTAATACTTATTAAATTCCAAGGCACGATTAAATAAAAGTGAAAATTTCAAATTATAGTATAATCCTATTAATTTCCTTTATTTATGTCAACTTCAAAATTTCATGATTTGTCAGGGTTCATATTAAAATCATATATGGATTGTTGTAGAAAATATAGTACTTAGATTACCTAGAATCAATCCAACTAGTCATGTGCAACAGAAAAAGCTTAGCTCTCCTTAGTAGACAATATTAGACTACCTACAATCAGTCCAACTAGTCATGTGTAATAGAAAAAGCTTAGCTCTCCTTGGTAGACAATATTAGACTACCTACAATCAGTCCAACTAGTCATGTGTAATAGAAAAAGCTTAGCTCTCCTTGGTAGACAATAAAACATAACATAGGGTGTGGGGTCCTACATGTAATTTATGAAGCAGATTTTAGAGTATAACATACACATGCATAGAGACAAAAGACCATTAATACCAAATAGATCAATCGTTGGCTCTCAATTAACAACACTTTCGAGTTAAGCTGAAAGAGTGTTTAAATATATTTCTTCTATCTATAAAAATAAATAATAAAATAAATCATAATACTTAATAAATAAAAAATATAACACAATAACAGAATGTATAAATAGACACAAAGTTCTTTAAATGAAAAAAAAAAGCTTTAGTGAGAGATTTTATAACCAAAAATTACATACCGATTTGGAGGTGATTAGATTAATCAATAATAAAATTTCAACATATAAATTAGGAAGATTTATAAAACATTATTATGAAGTTATTTATTGTTAGTGTTACACTAATGTACCTAAAACAATTAAAGGAGAATATATAAAATATAAAATTTTTATATAACAATAAAATTTTTGACAAGTTTAACCATCATACCTTAATTCATTGATTCGTAAAGTTTTACAATGAGGAAAAAAATAAAAAAAAAATGAAATACTTGCATATTTATAGTTAACTTAATTTAATTTCCATAATTAATTAAAATAATAAAATGGAAGTCATAAATATTAATTCATATGTTAAAACAAATAATAAACAACAGTTGAAAATCATTAAATCTTTATACAAAAAATAATTTCATATAAACCTCTTATTGAATGGTCTATGCAAAATTTTAGTTTTTAACATATTTTATATTCTAACATAAATATACAGTTGATGAAGATAAATAATTGAATCAAACATTGGCTATCACACCGCAAAATAAAAGGTGTGATTAGCACAAACTATGAGGTTTACCTCATATTTGCAATCCTAACTTAGTAACCTGTACGTAGCCTACTTTTGTTACTCCTAATACAATACTTCATTTTAAAAAGACAAACAAGCTATGCGTCTAAAATTCACCATACTTTGTATACTTTGGCTCAGTTCTAGCATATGAAAAACCAAATATTTACTAAATAAATAACATTACATGAATGATTAAATATGCAAGTAAATAAAAGTGTGAGTATATAAATAGGCAATTAAAATGAGATACCATAAAGGAGTACCTTGTAACGAATTTTAAATTTGAAATTCATGCTTCTCAACAAAATGAACAAATTTTAAAAATCTAGGCGTGAAAACATGTATTGATACTTGACTATTACAAAAATCACGAACTAGTGAGAACACGATAACATTGATATAATAAAATAAATGTGTAACTTTCAAAAAATGTATCAAAAATTTTTTAAACCATGCTCTTTCAAAAACTCTTTTCTATTGGAAAGACTTCATTTAAAATGGAATAACAATCGTGGACACATAGTTCATGAGATAAGTGACAAACAATCATGGACAAATAGCTCATGTGAATAAATAACTAACAATAATAAGTCCTCAACTTATGTCATCTTATCTCTCCTTTCTTTGTGTGATAGCCATCATATGAGGCTAATATCTTTTGCACCTTGTTAGTTGAGGTATCATTCAAGTTATGCTAAGGGTTAATAGAATTGCTATCGGTAACTAGTGTTTTGTATCTAGTTCCTCTATAAAACATTATCATCATATATAAAATCATATTAATCTTTTTCATTTATAATCACTTTCTTAAATAATCTATAATGAAGGCTCATAATAGTTCTTATTGATTCCATACATGCGTTAACAACTTATAATTTAAAATAGAACATCTTGATGGGAAATACTTCCTCTATTGAAAGCAATGTCCATAAATTCCAAAATTTAAGAAACAAAGGTAAGTCACTTGATTACCACTAGGCCATAGCGCAATCTTGGTTCTTATCCCAAATGATTTGATTGTAACATAAGGTAAGGGTTTTTTTTTAAGTTCTGATTTAAACTCAATGCATTCTAGAATATTCCCAACCCAAGATGTGGTTGGGTCATCTAGAATTTTATTTAACTTAAGTATGACCTGTCATTTAAATTAATTTATATTAGTTACATTATTTTTGTAATAACCCAGCAAAGAAAAAAAAAATATATATATACAAAAAAAAATATTTTTTTTAATCTTTTATTCCTTCTTCTTCGTTCCTTTCGTTCTTCATTCTTCTCCCGTCTATTGCTCAGCCGGGGCGCTGAGTAGGTGTATCTTCTCTTCCTTGGCTTGTCATTTTTCCTTCATCGTAAAGCTGTCGCCGATGTCGTGCAGGTCCTCTCAAGCCTCCCCACTGCCAGATCAAGCTCTGAGATCCGTGGAGAGAAGCCAGTCATGCTGTCAGTTTGCGGTGAGCTTCTCTTTGTTCCATTTCCCTTTTTCTTCATTCCCTATCATCAGATCCGTTGATTCTTGTCTTTGTTCTCCCCTTTTCAGCCCATCCCAGCTGCTATAGGGAGACAAAGAAGTGTTGAAATTCTTCTTCTTTTGGGCTGACCGTGTAACAGCATGGGAGTTGGGGTTCCTTTGATTAAGCTTCCTAATCATGTTATACTTGCATAAATTTTCAATTTTTGATTCCTTGAAGTAATCCTTAAGCTTATTTTATGGATTGATAACTAAATGGAAAGATTTAAGTGTAAAAAATTAGTTGTCTGATTGACGGTTGAGGTTATGGAGTGAGGATTTAAATTAATTAGTTGTTATCGGGTTTAACGATTGTAAAAATTATTGGTTTGGACTCGTAAGATAATTCATTGAATTGTGGGTATTGCTAGGAAGCTCCAGGGATGCTGGTTGTGAAAGGAATCAGTCTTTCAAGGAAGAACAAGTGCCCTTTGGCACATCACAGTGAGTAGATAACATGTTATAACTGGTTTATTGGGTTCCTATGCTGTCTAAGCGCCTATAATTACAGTAGTTAAAAGTTTATTTGAATGAATCGTGCAAAGTTTAATGAAATAGACTCTTATAGATGGCTTGTTTCATGTGTCCTTGGGATAATGATTTGATGATATAGTTGGAATAGGTTGATCGGCACTCTACGCTATTATGGCTAAGATAAGCACCTCAGATGAGGGTAGTTGCGTCACTTGATATGTTAAAGCATGATTTTTAATTAACGTAGGTATAATCCTTAAATTACGTTTACCAACCATTATGACATGGATATATATTTTTATGTATACGAATATAATTATAATTATAAGTACTTATAAAAGATGTTAATAATAAATAACTATATATATATATAAATATGGGCAATGCATTTCGTTTTGTTGTATATTCTAATATCCTAGATTGTTCATTGGAGTATTTAGATTCATCGATTATGGGTTTGTTTATTTATTTAAGCGGCATCTTATTGTTTCTATTCAAATCACACTGTTAAATAATTAAGGTATAAGTACTTGACTATTGCTAACATCCTGTACGAAGCTTATTTCAAATACAAGTCACTTAGAACTAGAAATAAAATAAAAGCGTTTGACAAGAAGTTATCGATATGTGCATTGTTAAATGGTTTAAGAGCCTTGGATAAAAAAAGAAGAAAAACTTAAATGGGAAAAGGAGCTACCTATTAGGTGTAGCCACCCCGAAAAGGGTAAGGAGTTGCCAATGAGGTGTAGCCGCCCTTAGAATTTTATGTAAATCATAAAATGAAGTGGTGGGTGGTAAAGGAGCTGCCCGTTAGGTGTAGCCACCCTAAGAGGATAAGTGCTGCCAACGAGGCGTAGCCGCCACCATCATGGAAGAAAACTAATGCTCTTATTTCTATACTCACCGTTTTTAGTATTCAACATCCTTATAACTATTTATGTATGGGCTTGTCTAAAGGGAACCCTTGCTACTTAGTATGAGAAATTGATTTATGAAAAACTTTGCTCCTGTTGCGTTAAGATTTTGTTGTTTCCATTTTAGTGATTTGCTCTCTGCACACTGAGTTTTCAACTCATTACTTATATTTCAATGTTTCAGATAATAGTCTTGGACTTGACCCGCCTCCTTCATCCTAATTTCAGAGGCATTGTAGTAGTGAGCCCCATTCTTTTAAATTGCAAGGGCATGGTTGTTTTGTGATAATGAGTTTTTGAATTTTAAATTTAAAGTATTCTAGATGTAGTTCCACTTGACACAGGCTGGATCATTTCCCCCTCTCTTGTTTTTTTTTCCTTTTGTTATTTTAATTATTGGTGCGTCAAGGGTGGACCTCTCCCTTGCTGTATTATTGATTTCTGGCTATTGTAGGAATTTAGGGATGTCTAATTTTTAGGGGATATTCTGTCGAAATTTCAACAAAAAGTTTAGATAATTATTTAGATATATATAATGAAATAAAATTTTACTTAATGAGATTGCATCCTATAATGAACCATTTCAAGGCTCTAACATTAATAGGTTGTATTGGTTAGGCTTACGGATAAGAACCTTACCTGGTTTTCCATGTTGGTCATTCCCTAGTTTACGGGGTGTGACAAAGTTGGTATCAGAGCTTAAATTTTCCTGTGACCAATGGAGAAAGTGACCTTTGGTGGAATCTCAATTATCATTATGAAACTGACATAATCATAATTGAGGCATCCCTAAAAACCTTATAGGATGTTTAATTGTCTACCTTTCACGTCATTTTTCTATGGATGTTACATTTCATAGACTCACGCATGATAAGCTTTAAGTATGTTATGAATTCCTCATGTGTTTTGTGCTCCTTCTTAAAATGAACCTTGACATTGAAATGCTAATTGTATATTCCTCATGCTCCGAAGAAGGCATTATGTTGTTGTTATTTTCATGGTGTGGATGAAACCATGAACTATTTGCTTATTTTAAGCACTTGTTGATAAACTATAGTTACTTTGAATAATGGCTGCAGAATGATGGATTGGCTTAAATGGGTGTTTGTACAAGATGGTTCTAATTATGCGTTAGGTTGTCATATGGGTTATAAGATGAACATACTGGGAGTACACTAGAAATGCCTTTAAGTTGTTACTCAGTCATTACATTTGGGCCTTATAATTCCATGTTAAGGTTATATAAGACTTCGGTTCTAAGTACGTTCAATCTACTATGCTTGATGATGTATGAAGGTTTTTAGTTGTTGATAATTACTGTAATTTGATTTCATTCATTCATTGGTATGGAGTTCTTCACTGTAGCAATTTGTTAAAAAAAAAAAGGTTTTGTGCTGAATTTGTGGAATTTACTAAGAAATATGGAATTTGAATTGTTAGCTGTGACTTTCAGAGAATATGTTCATTTGTCTATCTACTTGATGATTTTTGGGGCTGATTTTTTTTAAGTCATTTAGATGACTAAATTCTTTGATTTTCAAATTGAGCTTAATCTACCTTATTTTTGTCAATTCTTTTTTTGGGTCCTTTTGATTCTCACCTCTGTGAAATTTACAGGGAGCAGCACAAGTATGATATGCATTTGAAAGTTGCTACAACATAGGTGTATATGTGTAGAGTATCGTGTAAAAAATTTTTTGTGATTTTGGAGATCATTTAGGTGTAAATATTTACTGATTTGTAGATGTTGTTCATATGTTTTGTTTGACTGAATTATAGCTCTCACACTATTTTGCTGGTAGTAGATATTCTTAGCCAAATGGTTGGTTATAGAATTAACTACTTAAGTCACTATTAGGTTTTGATGTAAATTATAGAGTAATCATTGTCTAAACAACCCAATTAAGTAATTTTGGTTATTTGATATTTTAATTCAGTTCTTTTTGGTTTAGTTCATTGATAAATGGTGTTTTAAGTTTCTCCTGTTGATTAAATTGTAAGTTCTTGGTGCTTTTATGATCTACTGCAAATTGGAAATTGATGATAATGAGTCATGAACAGTTTTTCCCTTCCTACTCTGATTTGTTATGAAACTTCCTTATCTCTCCTTAACCTAGCTGGTTTTATTGCCTAGTGTTTAGAAGTCTACACTATGACTAAGTTGCCTCTCACATGAGTAGTGAGTGAAGTATAATATAAATTGATCTTCCTATTATTGCATTTTATGATGACAGTTACTTTAAATTGTGCAAACATAGAATTAATTAAATATCTATCTCTTTTGGATTAAAGATTAATTATCCCTGATTGTATTACTTGTTTTGGGATATCTAGGGGAATGCCCCTTTCCTTGTTCCTTGTGCACACGGATTTCCTGTCTCAGTGTTTGTGCCAATGTTATTAACACCCAAAAAAAAATTGGGAGTTTTTACACAATGTAATAACTGATTAAGATTCATAGCTATCTTCTCTATATTGTTTGTTATTGTTATTTTCTTTTGATAAGTGTTGGTGGTGTTTTGGACATATTTTATATACCCTTCTACGTAGTTGGAATTTGTATGACTAATTTCTAATAATATTCTTGGTAACCTTCTTTCGAGTTCTCTATCGTGTTGCTTTTGCAGTTATTGAGTTTGTTAATACTTGTGATCTCTTTTAAATGTATGTAATAGGAGCAAATTAAATAATATAGTACATTCTAAGCTTTAATTACTTATGAACTTTTGGTCAAATGATCCAACAAATTTAAGTAACTAGTTCTACATATTTCGTTGAGTGTCTCTTTGTTGCTAATTAAATTGAATATATATATATATATATATATATTTTAAATTCTATATACTTAAATTGTTGGCTTTGTATGATGTAATATTTGTGTTGAATGCTGTTTGGTTACACATATTTAATATTGAAGCTGTCTGGGGATGTTAATTGTATGAAAAAGGTAGGACGGGATACTGGTATGGATTTAATTGTGTTTCACTTACTTATAGTGATTTTACACCTTAATATAATTGAACATTCCCTGAATTCCATTAAGTATAAGGGGTCACACTTGATCTGACTTGGTCGAACCATTATGTAGCCATCTTTACAGCTATCATTGATGTAATTATTCCTTGTTGCCACGGATCTAGTGATTGTATTTGGGTGCTTTATTTCAAAGGAGCCTCGAATTTTGACTATAATAATTGTGTACTAATACTACAAATTGAACTCCCTACTCTTGTTCTTACTAGTCGATATACGTAGGTATATGATGGTCAATGGTCATTGATGAGATTTATCGAAGTGGTTAATTATATATATTTTAGTTACCTAATAGAGTCATTTATTTTGAGATGATGCATAGAACTCTATCATTTCAGTGGCATGAAATGTCTAAGTGAGCTGATGTAACCATAAATTGTTATTTTTTTTTTGCATGCCATTTGGAAAGTAGGTGAAGGATGCTGTGATAGCTTATAATTGTCGACTTGTGAAATTTTATTGTCCTCTACTGTGTTTTCTTTTGATTGTATGCCAAGAGATTTAGTGCTGAGACAAAAGTAATGTAGTGTTCCTCTAGGTAACATATCTATATTTCCATTTTTACGTAATGCTCATACAATTGACATAGGGCATGCTACCAAGGGAACTAAGGATATTAATTTTAATACAATAAACAAAAGTTTCATGCAAGTAACACAATAAGTGAAAAGGTCCTTGTAGCTCAATAAACATTATTGCTGCTTTTAGAACATATATATATGGAAAAAAAACAAAATAAATAAATAAATGCCAAAAAAAAAAATTTAATAACAAAAGAAAATTATGGATTATCATTTATTGCAATTATGGAAGAGCTTATAATTAATAGTCTAGACTTTGGGAACTGTATTCTTTTCTTCATTTTTTTTTCTTTTCGTGATAAAAAATCTTATAATAATTTGGGAGTGTTGTGTTGTAACTCATATATGCTTATGTGCCACTAGCTTTTCAGCTTATGAATGTCAACTATATAAGTATGTTGATTTACAAGCTTTCAAACCCTTAAGTAGACTAAAATCACACAAGAATTTAAATAAGTTGTAGTGTTATAAATTTTGCTATATGACATTGATTATCTAGTTGTTATGCCTTGTAGGATTTTCCCTGATCTTCATGTTCATGTAAATATTAATACAGATTCATTAATTAAGTCCCCAAGTTGTTTTACTACTCTAGTTGACATCTTATTTGAAACTACTACAATTCAATTGCTTGCTCATTCATTGTGTGCACCAAGGACAACTGTCTCATTAGTTCAAAAGGACGAATTTAGGTGATGATTATAGTATTAGGCATAAGAATGAAATTTGGCATGTGGGGTAATGTAAGATTTAAAACAAGAATTAAATGAAATTATATGTGCATAAGGATAGGTTACCCCATCTTATTATTATTATTATTTTCTTTTTCTTCCTAAGTGCTCTTTCCACTCGTGTCTAATTGTGCATTTTTGTAATGTCTACTCTACTTCTTACCTAAGTATTAGAATTGTGTTCTTACGTTTTACCAAGTTAGGAATGGGCTTATGTTTGTCCTTTGTCTAATGTTGTAACAAGTATTTACAAGATTTGCCACATGACAACAAACTTAATAGATTTAGTAAAAGAAAAATATATCCTATAGGAAAAGATACGTGAAATATTCAATTACGAGTAATATTTATTATATTAATCATCAATTGTTCCCTTGAAGTTTAGTTAGACAACTAGTGATTAAGATAGGAAGGTTAATTACTATAGCATACAACAAGGTACATATCTAAGTTTCAAATTCGGGGATTGAATTTTCTTAAGGGGGAGAGAATGTAATAACCCAGCAAAGAAAAATAAAAAAATATATATATATACAAAAAAAAATATTTTTTTAATCTTTTATTCGTTCTTCTTCGTTCCTTCCATTCTTCATTCTTCTCCCGTCTATTGCTCAGCCCCCCCTCCGCTGAGTAGGTGTATCTTCTCTTCCTTGGCTTGTCGTTTTTCCTTCATCGTAAAGCTGCCGCCGATGTCGTGCAGGTCCTCTCAAGCCTCCCCACTGCCAGATCAAGCTCTGAGATCCGTGGAGAGAAGCCAGTCATGCCGTCAGTTTGCGGTGAGCTTCTCTTTGTTCCATTTCCCTTTTTCTTCATTCCCTATCATCAGATCCGTTGATTCTTGTCTTTGTTCTCCCCTTTTCGGCCCATCCCAGCTGTTATAGGGAGACAAAGAAGTGTTGAAATTCTTCTTCTTTTAGGCTGACCATGTAACAGCATGGGAGTTGGGGTTCCTTTGATTGAGCTTCCTAATCATGTTATACTTGTATAAATTTTCAATTTTTGATTCCTTGAAGTAATCCTTAAGCTTAGTTTATGGATTGATAACTAAATGGAAAGATTTAAGTGTAAAAAATTAGTTGTCTGATTGACGGTTGAGGTTATGGAGTGAGGATTTAAATTAATTAGTTGTTATCGGGTTTAAAGATTGTAAAAATTATTGGTTTGGACTTGTGAGATAATTCATTGAATTGTGGGTATTGCTAGGAAGCTCCAGGGATGCTGGTTGTGAAAGGAATCAATTTTTCAAGGAAGAACAAGTGCCCTTTGGCACATCACAGTGAGTAGATAACATGTTATAACTGGTTTATTGGGTTCATATGCTGTCTAAGCGCCTATAATTACAATAGTTAAAAGTTTATTTGAATGAATCGTGCAAAGTTTAATGAAATAGACTCTTATAGATGGCTTGTTTCATGTGTCCTTGGGATAATGATTTGATGATATAGTTGGAATAGGTTGATCGGCACTCTACGCTATTATGGCTAAGATAAGCACCTCAGATGAGGGTAGTTGCATCACTTGATATGTTAAAGCATGATTTTTTAATTAACGTAGGTATAATCCTTAAATTACGTTTACCAACCATTATGACATGGATATATATTTTTATGTACAAGAATATAATTATAATTATAAGTACTTATAAAAGATGTTAATAATAAATAACTATATATATATATATATGGGCAATGCATTTCGTTTTGTTGTATATTCTAATATCCTGGATTGTTCATTGGAGTATTTAGATTCATCGATTATAGGTTTGTTTATTTATTTAAGCGGCATCTTATTGTTTCTATTCAAATCACACCGTTAAATAATTAAGGTATAAGTACTTGACTTTTGCTAACATCCTGTACGAAACTTATTTCAAATACAAGTCACTTAGAACTAGAAATAAAATAAAAGCGTTTGACAAGAAGTTATCGATATGTGCATTGTTAAATGGTTTAAGAGCCTTGGATAAAAAAGAAGAAAAACTTAAATGGGAAAAGGAGCTGCCTATTAGGTGTAGCCACCCCGAAAAGGGTAAGGAGCTGCCAATGAGGTATAGCCGCCCTTAGAATTTTATGTAAATCATAAAATGAAGTGGTGGGTGGTAAAGGAGCTGCCCGTTAGGTGTAACCACCCTAAGAGGATAAGGGCTGCCAACGAGGCGTAGCCGCCACCATCACGGAAGAAAACTAATGCTCTTATTTCTATACTCACCGTTTTTAGTATTCAACATCTTTATAACTATTTATGTATGGGCTTGTCTAAAGGGAACCCTTGCTACTTAGTATGAGAAATTGATTTATGAAAAACTTTGCTCCTGTTGCGTTAAGATTTTGCTATTTCCATTTTAGTGATTTGCTCTCTGCTCACTAAGTTTTCAACTCATTACTTATATTTCAATGTTTCAGATAATAGTTTTGGACTTGACCCGCCTCCTTCATCCTAATTTCAGAGGCATTGTAGTAGTGAGCCCCATTCTTTTAAATTGCAAGGGCATGGTTGTTTTGTGATAATGAGTTTTTGAATGTTAAATTTAAAGTATTCTAGATGTAGTTCCACTATACACAGGCTGGATCATTTCCCCCTCTCTTTTTTTTTTCCTTTTGTTATTTTAATTATTGGTGCGTCAAGGGTGGACCTCTCCCTTGCTGTATTGTTGATTTTTGGCTATTGTAGGAATTTGGGGATGTCTAATTTTTAGGGGATATTCTGTCGAAATTTCAACAAAAAGTTTGGATAATTATTTAGATATATATAATGAAATAAAATTTTACTTAATGAGATTGCATCCTATAATGAACCATTTCAAGGCTCTAACATTAATAGGTTGTATTGGTTAGGCTTACGGATAAGAACCTTACCTGGTTCTCCGTGCCGATCACTCCCTAGTTTACGGGGTGTGACAATTTTCTAAATTAGGTGTTTTTAATTTTAAACTTCCTTCCTTAATTTAAATATATACCCATTGTTTTCTCCTTAAGACTTTAGGTTATTACATGAGCATTAAGCCCCTAAACATATAAAGAGCATCCAACTTAGTACCTTATGGCATTCATATCATAAAACCATATGATAATATTTAAGATACACCAAGAACTAATAATGCATTAAGGACTAACAAAATTGCTATTAGCAACTAATATTCTACATAATCTTTCCTCATAAAATAACATATAATAGAATATAACTCATACATAGAAATCTTCTAGAGGAATTGATTCATAATATATTGATACAATTAATATTATGACATATCATAGACATAAAACACTTAAGCAAATCCATATAAATGTATTAAAAGGAACTTATCACCTTTCAAGTATCCATATAAATGTATTAAAAGGAACTTATCACCTTTCAAGTATTTGAATTTAATACTTTGCTCATCATACTATTTCACATTCATTTCGATAATATAACCCATATATGGCATATCATAGTCTAAAAAGGATTTAATATTCATTACATATATTCAAGGAGACATTACTTAGAATGCTTCTTCCAATGAGCGCACAAATTACAACTTAGAAATAGAGAAAGCAAAAATGAAAAGGAAAAGTAAAAAATATATAACGCTTTATAATCTATTCACAGTATTTATTAAACACTTATATCTTCTTTTGTTATTGAACCATCTTCACTTCTTCCAACAAGACAATTCAAAACACACCCTTGAACATAGTCATAACAATTTATTTAGTTAACCACATTTAGATTTGCTTTTCCCTATTCCACTTAATCATCTTTGTCTAGCCTATCTTAAATTTTTTTCCAACAAAATTTGATGACTCTCTACAAATTTCCTAGTTTATTAGCTATTTTAATTTATTGTTTTCTCCAAAATTTTTGTTATCTTTCTACCTATGAAGACTCCTAAGTTGACTACTTGTTTGCTCTTGTTGAATTTAGGTTAATTGACTACTCCAATTAATTTATTTTGCACCTAGGAATTTCCTACTTAGACAATCAAGTTCTACTTGATTAAATTCCACAAAATAAATTCCTCTCATTCAATTTCTACTTAATTAAATTCTACAAATGATTTCAATTTTATATTGTCTTAGTTTAATATTTATTTTAGTTAACTTGTTTCCTACTTTAGTACTTCACTTGTATATGGTTAAAATTTTACCTAGTTTAATATTTAATTTATTTTAGTTAATCTTTCAACTACACTTAATTTCTTAGTATTAAATAAATTCATTTAAAATTTTTTTACTTGTCATCTTTAAAGATTTAGAAACTTCTTAAGATATCAAAGCAATAAAATTGAGCAATTAGATACATTATCTTAGTTACTACCCAATTAGCCCAATTAATTTATTTCCATAGTGGCTGTAATTTTAATGCTAGATTTAGTTAGATTTTGTCAATATTTTTATAGTCAGATTGATTATTGAATTAGTGTAAGTACTTATTCACAGTTTATTAATTTAACCCTGGTTGAATAATAGTTAAATAAGTGATAATTAAATATGCATTTTTGAAATTTTATATATTAAAATTGTAATTAAAAAATAAATATTAATAAATTTTAGATATTACTAATAATTAATTTTAAATATTGATAAAGAGAAATGAATAATTTTGACTAAACACCTTAATATTTAAGAGAAATACTACTAAGAAATAGAACGTGATAGAAAATAAGCACTAAAAATGATCAAGTATACATGTTTTATTTTTATTATATTTTCTTTTTTTTAATTTCTCTATATTTCAATCATTTTTTCTTCTACTACCTTTTAGTTTAAATATTTTAGATCTATCTAAGATAAAATAAAAATAAATAAATAATTCAAAATTGATTGAATCTTGAACCAGTCTGCTTTTGATTAGTTTTATCAGTTCTTGACTAGTTTTATAACAAGTCAATTTATGAGTCAATCAAACCGGTTCAATAATTAGTTCACTAGCTTTTGACTGGTTCAGTCAATTCCAATTTTATTTTGATAACACTAGATTTTATAACTCATAACTATGTTAATTCACTTAAATCTTAACCTACAGTGACTACCATAATTGGAATGATAGCAAAATTATTTAACTCATAATATAATATGTCTAATCTAAAGAATGCCTAAAACACAAACTCTTATTACAACTGCATATCCTTAGGAGATGTAACACCCATATAAGTGATGTGCTCTTGAAAGATCTTGGGTGACAATCCCTTAGTCAGTGGATTTGCAACTATGGAATTTGTCTCAATATGCTCTATAGATATTTGTCCACTTTAAATATTATTTTTTTTAACAACTAAAAACTTGATGTCTATATGCTTCAACTTAGTTGAGCTCTTATTGTTGTTAGAGTATAGCAATGATGATTTATTGTCACAAAATAATTTGAGTAATCTTTTTATGCTATTCACATTTGGCTTTCACAAACCAAGAAAAGCACCCCGATCAAACTTGATTTGGTTCAGGAATGAGGCATTAGCTCATCAAGCAGTAGCAGCAACAATGATGTTAAATTGAAGATTGACATAACAAAGAAGGGCTGGCATAGAGAGGCAAACATGAGCTTCAATTAGGGCAAATATTGGAAGAAAGAGAATGGAGAAAAGAAGGAAAGGAATGACCGTGTCCTCTCGTGATGTAGTAGAAAATGATGATTTTATAAGCGCATAGGAGAAAACATGGGAAGGCCCAAAAAAAATAAAAAAATAAAAAGTAGAGTTTGGTTTAGTCAGGATTCGAATACCGATTTTGAGGAATGCTAGCCCAAAGTAGTTACCGATTGAGCTCTAATATAATATTTTAGACAATTTATTTTAAACAAAATTTTATTATTATTAATGCATTTAATATACGTATGAGAAATATGGTTTGAAATATCGTCAATGTTATGGTCTATTCCCAGTTATTCGCATTATTAATTACTAGTTTACCGTGGGTCCTACATGACGTGCGGAACTTGTCTTTAGTAGGAGACGTGCTGATTTTTTTATAATTAAATATAATCTCGGCTGAATTTTTACCGGAACATACTTATCTGAATATAGAAATTTGACTGAAACAGACTTTTTAATTCGGTCTTTTAATTTTAATTATTTTATGTTTAATTTTTAATTTTATTTTATTTCAATATAATATTTTAATTTTATCTTAAATTTTATTTTTGTCTCTTAATTTTTTATTTCAATATAATATTTTAACTTTACCTGATTTTTTATTTTGTTTCAATTTATTTACTTAATTTACAAAAATCACTCAATTGTTTCTTTCTTAATTTAATTTCTAACCACTCAATTGTTATATCATATTTACAAAAACACAGTGTGTAATGATAAAAAGAGTATTATAGCATATAAATCCAAGTTGACAAGAGGTTGTTAGAACTAAGTCACCAAAGAATCACATAAGATTTTTCAGTTAAACATTTTAATTTTATGGTATTCAAGGAAATACAACATTTCAATAGCTTTTAAAGTTAAAGAATTGAATTGGAACAGAATAAAATTAAAAAATAAAAGTGAAATCTAAGTTAAAATTAAGGTATAATCAAATAAAATTAAAGAACAAAAGTGATCTATAAGATAAAATTAAGAGAATAAATTAGAACTAATTGAAATTAAAAGACAAAAATGAAACTTAAAATAAAGTAATGAAATTAGAATAAAATGAAATAATGTATTATTATATTCCCAAAATATTGGTATAGTGGTGAGAGTGAAAACGAATATATAATATCATTAGACACACAAGCTTTATAGTGTTTACTAGATTGCGATTCTCACTATTACTAATCTATTTGATAATAACAATATTAAAAAAAAAATACCATAGTGTACTTTTAGGTAGTCCATAAAATAATGACCGTCCAATCCCCCCTTAAGATTTTATTTTATATGAATTCCGTTGGTAAACAAGCTTTGAACCCTGATTATATTATTGATCAAAGTCTTATCCCATGGCAGTTGAAATATCATACATACATGCATATTTATAGTTCTAAATAATTACCACTAGTATTCATCACAAGCTTGCTAGCAAGAACCAGTCAATGGCTGACTCTTCGAAAGCCTATCATCATCAACAGTCATTCGGCATAGCCAAGAGATGGTGGGCTTCATGTTCAGCCACAGCTTCCCTCTCCATCTTCTTCGTTCTTCTCTTTGTTTCAGCTACTCTCACCATCAACTGGGTCGACCTTGTAAGTTCTCTCTCTAAAGCATCCTTCTACCTCTCTTTATTTGTTCGTTTTGTAGTTTTCGATGCTTTCCAAATTTTCTCTCCTGTTTGCAAATAGCCTTGACTTAATTACCTTATGGGTTCATGCTTTTGGATTGGGAATAATAGAAGAGAAAAGAGAGTTTAGTTGAAGCCTTTCTTGATTTGGGAGTTATTCATAGAGAAAAAGCGATAACTTTCTAAAATTCTCCATAGTTTATCTCTTCTTATATGCTTTTAGATTTTCTCAATTTAGGGAAGAGAAACAATGACAAGAGATGAATTAAATGATGATTTTTCCCCTTTTGTTTGGAAATTTTTTAAAACTGGGGAAACGTAATAAAGGAAGAAGAGCTTTTAAAAATTCTTCGTTGTTTTTTTTTTAATAACTTTCAAATAAAGAAATACTTTAGGGAACATTCCCTCTTGTTCTCTTCTGTATTCTGCTAATACGTAGTTCCTGTGTGTGTGTGTGTTGATGGTGATGTGATTGACAATAATCTACACTGAACATCGTTTCCCAGTTAATAGAATTCAGAATTTCGATCAGATTATACATTTATGGGAACATGATAGTTGTTTTAATTCTGAAATTCTGGTTTTAGTTTTTTATCTCTTCTGGGTCAACAAATATCAATGGCCTTTTGAGTTAAGAAAGGTAAAGAAAGGAAAAACGACAAAGGAGAAAGGAGAAATGCGAGGTGGAGAAAGGAGAAATGTGAGATGGATACATGGAATGGAATAGTATTATTTTCTTTAAATAAAACAAAAGGATATTACACGTGTCCAGAGGGAATAACATTCATAATATCTTTTAATTTCCAAGAACGTTTTGTTTTTCTAAGAGTTAGTGCTAAATTTTCAATTTCTTGACATCCATGTTTTCAACTCTTATCTCTTTCTTTTTCCTCCTATGATACGCAATTGTCAAAGAGCAGAAAGACTGTTGTTACTTAAACTTTAAGATTCTATCGCTTTAAGATATAATTCAAAGGATTTAATAGTTTAGTTGAATCATTAGTCAAATATCTAAACCAAATAAAAAATGTAAGAGTAATATCAAATTTAATATTTTCTAACATTGATGTCATTATTAGGAATAGTAAACTTAATCAGTTTCAAGTGCCATCATGCACAGAAAAAAAGAATGAATACATACATACATATATATATATATATATATCAAAATCAGTTTATCGGTATGATTCATTAAAGTCGACGCACTTAATTAATTTTTGAATTGAAAAAAAATGAGGCACCTTTACATTCCTTTTGGTGACTAGATTACCAATTAAAGGTTATATCTTGTAAACTTAGCATCAATTTGTGGAATCGCTTAATTTTCATTGGGTAATATAATAGTTGGCATCTTAAAGAGAATTTGGACAACCGATAGTTGTCAAATTGATGTATTTTGAAGTCCTAAATCAGTTATATATCCCTTTTTTTTAAAAAAAAAAATGTTGGCATCGTTTTCTAAATAGTGATTTAATTTTATGTGGACACCATGCCTGAATTTGAAAAGTAATAGGGAGATTCTTGTAGCTTTTGTTTACAGAGGTTTCTGTAATGGCCGGTTCGGTTCAGTGAGAAAGGAGGAAGGAAAGGAAAAAAAAAAAAATAATAATTTTATTTTTATAATTATTATTCAATTATTATTTAATATTTTCTAATAATATTTTTTAATTATTAAAAATAAAGATATTATAGATATTTTTTATCTATCAAATTATCTTTTTATTTTTTATTTTTATTTTTATCTTAATTTTTTATGTATTAAACGGGTCTTAAAATCTTTTACGAAAGCATTAGAGAAACAAACCTATGTTTCCGCAGCTTCATCGATAAACTTGCTGGCTTTCAGTAAAATAGAAATTAGAGGAAAACAAATGTTTTGGGCTCAATAGATGGGCCTTCCTGTTTTGGGTTCTGAATTTAGCCTTCTGGTTTTGGACTCAACACTAGCAATTTGTTGTTTTTTCTTAAATAGACCTACCAAATTAAAATTTGTAATTAAAATTAAACATGATATATGGATATTATGTACAGCTCTTTTTTTTGGATCCAAAAAATCGCTTAATGCAAGTGGTATTCAAACAGCACAAATATTTAATTACTCAAATATTCATACACACACTCTTATTACGTGAGACTTAAAACCTGACCTTTTCAAAATGGGACTCAAGAACTATTTGGACTAATTTATTTCCCTAATTTAGTTTAAAATAATCTACTAGTACTTTATTTGTTTGACATTTAGTACATAAATATTTGAATTCTTTCAATATTTAAATATAAAATATATGAAAATTTTAATTTTGTCAATATTAATTGATGCAACTGGTAAAAGGAAATCCATTGGATCTTTACAATTATCTATGCTACACTATTACAAATTTGTTTGACTACGTTGAAAGTCATCCCTTATTAAAGAGATCCCTTGATACTCAACTTGGTGAGTCTCTCTTCGTCTCTTGATAGATTCTCTCCCACGTCATAGTGTTAGAAATAAGATTAATAAGGGATTCCAAACATGTCACTAACATTTTCACGAATGATGTTAGAGTAATTTATTTAAATTATTATTTTAAAAAACTTTTTAAAATAATAATAATTATTATTTCATAAGTTTTATGTTTATTGGAAAATTTGACAACAATATCTAAGATGCTTGGATAAGCAGTGCTTAATCATTTTATCTATAGATCATATTCAAGTTTGTCACATAAGATTTAAGGAAGTTCTACTATATTATATATATATATTACTCATTTATTTTTTTTTTTAAAAAATTACATGTAAAAAACTTTACTTCAGTTTGGTTCTAGGGAATAGACTCCGTGGACCCGATTTTTATCCACATTTTTCTTAAAAAAATCTGGGCATGAATTTGGACACAATTTTTATATAAAGTAAAATATAGGAGTTAGGACATTAACTTTCTATAGTTAATTTCCTTACATACATATGGCAATATATAACTGCTTTACAACTTTTTTCTTTTCAGTCAAAAAAAACGAACATTCCTCTTTTCAAAAAGCAAAAAACCCCTCCCCAACTAAACTGCATCAATGGAAGCTTGACATCATTGTCATCGCCGCCACCGCCACTGTCGTCATGCCCTGAGCACTTCCGGTGGATCCATGAGGACTTGAAGCCATGGAAGAGCACTGGGATCACAAGGGACATGGTGGAAATGGGCAAGAACATGTCAGACTTCAGGCTTGTGATTCACAAGGGAAGAGCCTACGTGGAGAAGTACAGAAACTCGTTTCAGACAAGGGACGTGTTCACATTGTGGGGAATCTCGCAACTTCTGAAGTTGTACCCTGGGAAGGTTCCAGATCTGGAGATCTTGTTTCAATGTGGAGATAGTACTGTGGTGAAGAAGACACATTTTTTGGGACCACGTCCCGCCGTGTCATCACCGGCGCCGCCGCCGGTGTTTCATTACTGTGGGGACAACAGTTCGTTTGATATTGTGTTTCCTGATTGGACCTTCTGGGGTTGGTAAAGTTTCTATATGTTTTACTTAAAAATTGATGCATGTGCATGGTAGAAGAAAATATAGGAATAATTATTACCCTTTGATTGTTCTTTGAAACTTGTTAATGGTTATAAATGTTATTTTTTTATAATTTTGAGATGATTGTGTAAATTTCAAGACAATAGGATAATTGGAGACTTTATTTTAGAAGCCAAGCTCTACATAGCACAAGACTCATATAAGAATTATGAAAAGTTACCTTATAAAATTTAATATATAGATTAATTAAATCAATTTTAAATAGATATATAAGCATAAGTTACATCTCATCGAAAAAGTGTTCAATAAACATTTTTTAAATATGTATAATGTACGTGCCCATTGACTGTGTAATAATATGATTTACTGATAAACTCACTCTAATGAATGTTTATTGGTTCTTTGCATTAATTAAGGATATATTATGTAGTTCTTAAGAGTTTTTTGTTAATATCCTTGCATATCTGTTTATATTTTACTTATCTCTTTTTTCTTTATTATAAATAAGATGTGCCAAAGAATTTTTGTATGTCTAGCTAATACTTTAATACACTTAAACAAAGCAAATTATCATTTCTTCGAATCCATGAATCGGCGTATATTTTTAATTTATTTAGTATTATTTGATGGCTAGTGCGTTATATTATTATCTATATGTGCTTTGATACGTTATTTGTTTTTGTTATTTGTTATTTATTTATTTATTAGCATGCTTTGATAAATTATTGATTTTCTCTGTTTTTCTTCATTTCTATTTTATATGAAAATTTATAAAATTTTTATTAAAAATTAAAAAAAGTCAAACTTGCAACTCCGTGATGATCTGATTTAGTTTGGAGATTGGGATCTCTCTCTCTCTCTCTCCCCCTTCTAATATGAAGAAACAAAACTTCATAATTCTAATTATACATTTGATGTTTTCCTTGTTATTACGTACAATATATTATATAGGGCTGAGGTGAACATAAGACCATGGGAGCCAATACTAAAGAATATACAAGAAGGCAACGAGAAGATCAAATGGAAGGATAGGACACCCTATGTCTTTTGGAAGGGCAACCCGAGTACGTCTCTTGTAAGGCAGGAACTCCTCAAATGCAATGCTTCGCATCAACAAGATTGGAATGCTCACATATATTCCCTGGTATTATTATTATAATTGTTATTATAGCTTCAAGCCTATTAATCCAAGTTATTAAATTAATGCATATGAAAAGAAATTAAGAGGAAATTACGCATAAGAGACTTTGTTTCTTTTGCAGGACTGGCGAAAGGAGATCGAACAAAAATTCAAGGATACAAAGCTAGAAAATCAATGTAACCACAGGTAAAATTTCCCAAAGTTTTCATGCATTTAATTATTAAATATAAGTTGATATTTTTCCGTGAAGCTTGCTTCTAACCTTATTTATGATTAATTTATGATTCGTTTATCTTTTAATTGATAGGAATTACCTAAAAATCTGACTAAAACTAATTAATGACTGAATTGAATTTTGATGTGAAGGTACAAGATTTATGCGGAGGGAGTGACATGGTCAGTGAGTGAAAAGTACGTACTAGCATGTGACTCAATGACCATGTTCATAGAGCCAAAGTACTATGATTTCTATACAAGAAGCTTGGTGCCATTGCAGCATTATTGGCCTATCAGCGTCAAAAATATGTGCAGGGACATTAAGTTTGCAGTTGACTGGGGCAATTCCCACAATGATGAGGTCAATCTTCTTCATCTGTCAGCTTTTCAACGATACTAATTTTACCAATATTCTCAATAGTATTGAGCTGATCGAGGAGCTTTTTACCGATTGATGTTTATTTAATGTCTTCATTTCCCTAATAATTTCAGAAGTTAAAGCTTTGTCACAAATTTTCAGTTTATAATTCAATAGACAGATTATTGAGGTAAGAATCCCAAAACATCCTACAATTAAAAAAGAAAAAATCAATCTTTTAAGAGTTTGATCACTTTGTAAAATTATTACCCCGATAAATCCTATTGATGGAGCTCTCTTGAAGTTAATCCCCGAAAAACCCAATTGCCATAAGTCAAAAAATTGTTTAGAAACACATTTTCTTAATAAAGTGAGAGAGAGACAATCTCATGCTTAATTTACATATACATGAAATTCTTGAGTTTTATTGTGGCTATATTTTAAGAAAAAAAATGGATTAACCTGCAGGCACAAAAAATAGGGAAAGAAGGAACGAAGTTCTTGCAAGAGAATGTGAAGATGAAGTTGGTGTATGATTATATGTTTCATCTACTAAAGGAATATGCAAGTCTTATGAGGTTCCAGCCAATTATACCAGCAGGAGCTACTGAGGTTTGCTCAGAAACAGTGGATTGCCCCATGGATGGTCTAGGGAAGGAGTTCATGGTTGAGTCCATGGTCAAGGCACCAAGTGCAGAATCTCCATGTATCCTGCCTCCTCCTTATGAAGCTCAAGACCTCCAACAGCTTTTGCAGAGAAAGGATAGTATGATCAACCAAGTTGTGGCCATGGGGAGGGAATATTGGCACAACCAACTACATTAGGATATTTTTGTACAACCAACTACATAATAGTATGAAATCTCAAGATAAGAACAAAACTTAAGTATAATTTTTAGATGTTTATTATCTAGTTGTCTAATAAAAATATGACCAAAAAATATTATTTATAACTTAATTAGTCTTTTGATAAATAGGAGGATTTTCAGTAAGTCTCTCATCATTTAAATTTTAAAATTTTAACTATGTAAAATTATTAAAATATTCTTCTATAATTTAATATCTTTTACTATATTTTCATCTTCTCCAATCAATCTATCCAAACATCCATGACTTTCCTGCTTCGTATTTCTATTATTAACTATTTAGTACTATATTATGTACGTAATTGAAGGATCCTCGGAAACTAAACTATTGAAGAATCCTCGGAAACTAAACTGAGATAGAGTGTAAGCAAATTGTAAAAATCCCTTTTCTCTAATTACTCCTGGTCTTCGTTGTTAAAAAAGATGCTTGATTTGAATTTTCTTTTTTAATTAAGCCTCTAAATTCCTCTGATTGCTGGATAATCAAATAGGGACATTAATTGTAAGGTTTCTGTGATTTGCTCATTTGGCAATCTTTGGATGTTCCTGCTCCTGAACTTCTGAAAACTGAATATGTTGCTTGAAATGAGTTCTAAAGGGACATGCTTGAATTAGTAAAGATCAAGAAGTCAAAATTCAGTTTGGAAAGCAAACAAAAAACGTAGTTAAAATTATAAAAGGTATGTTTATGGGAGGTGGGGAGACCAGAAGGTAAAATAGTATTAAATTATAGAAGGATATTTTGGTAATTTTACACGGCTAAAATTTATAAATTTAAATAGTAGAGGGCTTATTACAATGGGTTGATAGATCTCAATTGTATTTTTTATATTAGAGAGAACATTGCAATTAAAAACAAAAATTAAAATGAATAAATGTATTATTTCTTCTAAAATTTAAGGGCAACTTATAATTTATTTTATTCTTAATTTCTTCAAAGAGGATAACCTCAAATAGCACCATAGCACCACTGAGGCACACCATAGTGCCACCATAAAAATTTAGAGAAAAAGAATTGTATTTTGTTTTCTTTGTGTAATATTGCCTCTAGTTTTGAGTTATGAGATGATTGTAGTGGTTTAAGCACTCTAAACTCTTTTAATATGTTTATAGGTTTTGGAATCCTTAGCTTAAAACCTCCTATGGAACCCACAAATGATTATGAATTTAAGCTCCAACATTTGATTAAATGTAAACCATTTATACACTATCATAAATGGGACCCCATGCATAGATGAAACCCAAATGGAACTTACCTATGGATGGATAATCTTGCCTACATAAATGTACTATGAACCTTATGCATGAAGGATGATACTTCAAATGATACATGAGTATAGATGACCAATACATGAAATACCAGTGGCCATGATATAGATCTAGATAACATGGAATTGTGATCATAAGAGGGACCTAATATGGATTAAGGACCTTAAAATATACAAGACATAAAAGACTCTAAAAGATATTGTAAAGGGGATGGGTCTCAATGGAATTTAGGAGCACTTTATGATTTTGTATGCTACAACTTTTGTACTAATATATATTTGTGTGTGTGTGTGTGTGTGTGTGTGTGTGTATGTATATACTTATATGTGCTTATCAATTCATGTGTATTGATGGAATAGGATGTATACAATGTCATGATAATTTTGTAATTTGGAGATAGGATTTTCAAAAGAAGATGATCTCTTATGTTGTTGGACAAGGTTCCTGAAGGGGATGGTTTTTTATTGCTACATATTATGGATCTATCCTAAGGGACGACCTAGCATATAATCTATATGTCATATTTTTTTGTATGGTACTAACAAATGTCATGAGATGCAAGTTAAAAATGATACGTCTTAGTGAGCTGACAATGTGACATGAGAACTACCAATGTTGATTGATATGTATGACTATTAATATGAGATAGTTTCTATAAATATGAAATAGTGTTAGTCATTGATTTGCCATGCCTTACTTATTTAGATATGATGATTTATGAATCAGATGGACAAGAGGAATAAAAATATTTTTTGCACACACAACAACTAAACCATTATCTATTTTCAAAACAAATGTTTGTTCTACTAAGAATTTCTATTATTATAATATGTGTGGTAATGTGTCCAGATAAGTGACCATGCTTATTATGTGCTACATTATGAAGATTAAGTGGGTACCTATAGAGTGGCTAAGAATTGGACAAGCTTGTGTAATAATATAGATGATGACTTCTACGGTTATAGAGCATTTATAAACAATTTCACTTTGTACAAGGTTGGTTTTTAACAAGAATACCTCTTAACCCATAGATGCCTCCTAGCCTAGGAGTGCCAAATTTGAAATCCTAGATCCTAGCATCTTTGGAAATAGTAATATGGAGCCTTTTTGTTGTGTGCTATAGCTACATTGACTATTGTAGTAGTATTTTGATTCAAGGACTTTTTATTTGTAATATCTTTATCTACCATAAATATTAACTAATCTATGCTACTTTATTGTAATAATTAATGTATGACTATCATTTTTAGGAAAGTGAGCTAACAAGTCTCACTTAGTGATAGTGTTTTAAGTTATTCAAAAAAATTTGTGTAACCTTCTTAACCTTACTTAAAAAAGTAATGAAATTAGCTTCTGCTTAGTATAATTAATTGTGAATCAGTAATAATAACTGGGTAAGTAAATTAATAATTTTGAAAGGGGTTACATTAGTTGTATCAGAGTAGTTCACCTAACAAATACCTAAAAGGAGTTTGGATAGGACTAGTGACAATAAGGATTTCGGTAGTTTAAGTCTAGTTTAATATGTAGGTGAATATAAGTGTGGTATCGGCACTTATGTACCCATATATCATGTTTGAATGTCATACTTTTGTGCATAAGTAGAATAAAATTTTATTAAACCTAATCACTTTGATAATAGCTATCCTATTTGTGAAAAAAAAAATAATGGCAGCAGGAAGGAAAAGTAACTCTTGCAATGGTAATAATAACCATAGTGATAATGGCACAACAAATGCTATTAAGAGGATGACTACTATCATAAAAGAACAAGCAGAAGCAATTGTCACTTTCATAAAGGAATAAGTTATGACCACTAACTGACTAATCCAACAACTACAAGGTAATAGAAACGACTACCAGGTTCTAGTTGTTGAAAACCATGAACCAACACTAGACAATTAGATCCCATTTAATGAAGATAAGGGTGCAGCATAGAATTCAGTGCCAAATCAAAATTTTCAAGGCCTAGAAAAATTTAAGAAGGATGAACCTTCATCTTTCTTAGGAAAGTATATGCTTATTGTGGCTAATGAATGGCTAGAAGAACTGGTAAAAATCTTCAAGATATTAGGATGCACTGATGCCAAGAAAGTGATTTTTGCAACGTATATGCTGATAGGCAATGCCAACAATTGGTGGAAGGAAAATAGTAAACTATGAAAGCACATAGGATCGAGATAACACGGGAAGCCTTTATGACTACCTTTCTTGATAAGTACTTTCTAGAAAATGTCAAGCACAAAAAAGAAAAAGAATTTGTATGCCTAGCATAAGGAATTATAATTATAAATTAGTATGTTGCTAAGTTTGAGACTTTTTCAAAAAAATTGTTATACTTAAAGTACAACCAAATAAGACATGGAAGGCTAAGAAGTTTGAGGTAGGCTTGAGATTGAATATTAGGAAAGTTGTGATTGCCCTAAAGGTCTGAGACTTCACCACCCTAGTGAATAAATGCTAATCCATCGAAAAGCATTTATTCAAAGTCCTTTTTTGTTGTTATTTAAAAATATAAATGTGTACACAAAAATAAGAAAAATAACTCAAACTAAATAAGGGCTTTATTATAAATGATATATAATATATACATTAAAAACTTCATATGGAACAAAGCCCATCCTAGCTACTTGATCCTTAAACCCTATTAGTAGGATACCTCTCATTAAAGGATTAGCTATCATCAACTCAATGCTAATGTATATAACAGTAACTTTATTTTCTTTGACATATTCTCGATTGGTTAAGTATAATTGTTCTTAGCCAAAAAAACCACAACTAGGTTGTCACAATACATCCTTGATAGCCTAAAGATAAAGTCCACAATTCTAAGCTTGGAAATAAAACTCTTGAGCCATACATCATGCGAAGTTAGCTTAAAACAAAATAAGAACTCAACTTTCATGGTATAAATAGTAGTCAATGTCTACTTCACGCTTATCTAAGATATAACTTTATTGGCAAACATGAAAATGTAACTTGATATTGATTTCCATGAATTGATGGATCTAGCGAAATTTGAATCTGAGTAGCCTACTATTTCAAGATTTTCAATCTGCCTATATATTAGCATGTAGTCTTTTAAAATACTTTATGACTTTCTTTGCAACTCTCCATTGATCCACACTTAAATTACTCTAATATTTGCCTAACATTTAGATTGCTAATACAATGTTAAGCCTTGTACAAACTTAAGCATACATGAGTCTTTTGACAGCAAAAGGATATGGAATGTTATACATCTATTTCTTTCTAAATCATTCTTCGGGAACTAGATCAAATTGAACCTATCAACCTTTACAATGAGTGTTACACTCAGCAAAAAATGTTTTATCTAAAATTTCTCTAAAACCTCATTGATATAGGTTTCTTACAACAAACCCAAAATGCATTAAGTTCTATCTCTACGAATCTTAATACTAATGACTTAAAATACCTTACTCATTTCTTTCATATCAAAATTATTAGAAAGAAATTGTTTCACCTTGTATAACAACCTTTCATCATTGGTTGTAAGTAATATATCATTCACATATAGCACAAGTGAATAAATCTTACTCTTATTGACCTTTTAACATATACATGATCTATGGCATTCTCCACAAATTTGAATGAGTAGATGATATCATAAAATTTAATATACTATTAGTAGAAGGCCTATTTTAATCCATATGTAGATTTTTTAAACTTACACACATAGTGCTCACTAGTATTAAAAGAGAATCTTTTAAGTTATTTCATATATATAATACTCTAGTTTCTTATTAAGGAATGCCATCTTTACATCCATTTGATATAGCTCCAAATCAAAATAGGCAACCAATGCCATCACCATACAAAAGGAATCTCTCTTAGATACACGAGAAAAAATTTGTGTAATACTCCTTCCTTTTGAGTGAATTCCTTAGCCATGAATTTTAGCTTATATCTCTTAATGTTACTTAATGAGTCTCTTTTTGTCTTATAAACTTATTTGCATCTAATGGTTCTATAACAATTAAACAACTCGACAAGATGCCAAACTTTTTTAGATGCCATGGATTCCATCTTTTCTTTTATGGCATTATGCCATAATTTAGATTCTTTACAACTGATGACTTATGACAATGTTTGAGGTTCATTTTTGGCTCCTATATTATAGTCAAATTCATGGCATAGCCACTAGGAATTATGACCTCCTTATCCTAGTTGATCTTTTTAATGATAAATAAACATTCCTTTCGAGCATGTTGCTCAACAAGTTGTTCAGTAGTTTCTAATAGCTATTCAACAACTAGATCAACTTGGTCATGGTCAACAATTTATGTATTATCAATGATTGATTGTTTAATACCTATTTGTACTTAAGGGGCATGTATCACAACCAATTTGTTACTTGATGTGGGAGCTTAAGTACCAAATTAATTATTTTTAGAATCCAAGTTTTGAGTTTAATCACTTTCATTAATCAAGTCATTCTC
The DNA here is from genome assembly GCA_026724425.1 of Erythrophleum ivorense. Lineage (NCBI taxonomy): Eukaryota > Viridiplantae > Streptophyta > Magnoliopsida > Fabales > Fabaceae > Erythrophleum > Erythrophleum ivorense. The sequence goes on from JAIUCV010000007.1 coordinate 41,302,454, forward strand.
AAAAAATTTCACATTTATTGATTTTACAATCCTAGTGTTATGAGATAGATAATAAAATTTTTATCCTTTAGACCTTTCAACATACCTAATGAAGTATTCATTAATCATCCTTTGGCTTAGCTTCTTCTATTGTGTATTGTAAATCTTAACCTCAAACGGGCATCCCTAAACATGCATATATCTTTTAAACTTAGTTTCGAATATTTTAATACCTTAAATAATGTTCTTTCAATAGCCTTGGTTGAAACTCGATTAAAAATATAAGCAACTAGTTTAAAGGTTTTAGTCCACAAGGACTTAGGAAGATATGAGTGATTTAGCATGCTCCAACATGTCTAATAATATAATTTCTCCTTTTAGCTACACCATTTTGGTTTAGAGACTCAAGCATAGTATATTAGGTAACAATCTTGGTGCTCATGAAGAAACTGAGCAAATGGATCTCGTGTTTATCCATCTTTAGTATATCTATCATAGTACTCACAACTTTTATCTAATATCACTATCTTAATTTGTTGATCACATATTTCTCTACTTTTGCCTTAGGTATCTCAAAGATATCTAATGCATCATTCTTATTATTGAGCAAATAGAGATACATGTATTGTAAGTAATCATCAATAAACACAATAAAATATTTCTAACTACTAGAGTCTATACATAGATTACAAATATTTATACATATGATTTCTAATATGTTTGAGCTCCTTTTAGCACTTTTCGTAGTCTTATTAGTCTACTTTCCTTTAATGTAGTCTATATATACAAGTGTCAAAATTAGTAAAGTTAAAAGTATTGAATACTACATCATTTATTAATCTTTTCACCATTTCTATTAAGCTATGACCTACCCTACGGTGTCACATTATAGAGAAAGTTTTATTAGTAACATATCTCTTAATACCTATGCTTCTAGAAGCATGCATTGAATCATAAAAGGAACTATCCTGTAATTGAATTCAAAACAAACTATCGTAAATTGTACTATTTCCAATAACATCAAATATATAAAATAATTTGAATATATTATTAGAAAATTCAAGATAATATTTGAATGGCACAAGTTTTGAAACTAAAATCAAGTTTTTAAAAAAACTTGATACATAAAAAGTCCTATACAAAATCAAAACAAATCTAGTATCTAGTACTAATTTGTAAGTTCCCAAGACTTCTACAATTGAGCCTATCTTATTTCTCAAATAGATGAACTATTTACTACCTACAGACTTCCTTTAGGTTAGAAGCCCTAGAGGGTATTAAAGATATGAATTGTTGAATCAAAATCAATCCACTATATGTTATTACTAACATATACTATATAAGATTCATAAAAAAATGATATTAATTTATTTTTCTTTTTAAGTCAAGCCTTAAATTTGATGTAGTCTTTCTTTATATACCTCTTCTTTTTGTAGAAGAAACACTTAGATTCCTTCTTGATGTCTACTTAGATGGATGCCTTACCCTTCCTTTTTGCTTTAGCTTGCGTTTATTCTTTCCTTGTGTTACTATATGCAAACTTTCTCCCATCTTCGCTAAAAGACTTCCCTTCTCTTGAACACGCATAATCAACAATTCATTTATTGATCATTTCTCCTTATGTGTATTGTAGGTGATCTTTAAAGGCCCATATTAAGGCAATAGAAAAGCCAAGATAAAGTGTACTAAGAAGGACTTGAACATCTCAACCTCAAATGGTTTTAACTGAGTCACTATTTCCCTCATTTGCATGATATGCTCTCACATACCCCTTACATTGGTAAACTTCATGGACAATAATAGAGTTATTAGGGTTCTTGCTAAGGCTTTATTCGATAATTCGAATTGTTCATCTATAGCATTAACCAAATCTCAAACATTTTTTATGTTTTTCAATTAATCCATGAACACTAATAGATAGTGTTGTTTTTAGATACATCATATTAAGGCAATTTGATCATTTCTAGCATTCACAAATATATGCTACCATTTTAAGGGCTTCAGTCCATAAGGACTTAGGAAGATAAGAGCTATTTAGCATGCTTTACCACGTCTAATAATATTCGATTCCTCTTTTTAGCTACACCATTTTGGTTTAGGCAACAATCTTGTGCTCATGAAGAAACCAAGCAAATGGATCCCATGTTTATCCATCTTTAATATATCTATCATAGTATTCACAACTTCTATCTGATATCATTATCTTAATTTATTTATAACATTGTTTCTCTACTTTTGCTTTAGATATCTTAAAGATATCTAATGCATCATTCTTATTATTAAGCAAATAAAGATACATGTATCGTAACTAATAGAGTCCATGTATGAATTATAAATATTTGTATGTATGATTTCTAATATGCATGAGCTCCTTCTAGTACCTTTCTTAGTTTTATTAGTCTATTTTTACTTAATGTAATCTATATATATAAGAATCAAAATTGGTAAAATTAAGTGTATTGAATACTCCATCATTTACTAATCTTTCATCATTTTTATTAAGATATGACCTAGCCTATGGTGCTACAACATAAAGAAAGTTTTATTAGTAACACATTTCAAAGCATGCATTGAATCATAAAGGAACTATCTTGTAATTGAATTCAAAACAAACCATTTCAAATCGTAGTATTTTTAATAATATCAAATTTATAAAATAATTTGAATATATTATTAGAAAATTCAAAATAATATATGAATGGTACAAGTTTTGAAGTTGAAGTAAAGTTTTTAGAAAAACTTGGTACATAAAAAGTCTTATCCAAAATCAAAACAAATCTAGTATCTAGTACTAATTTGTAAATTCCTATGACTTCTACAATTAAACCCATCTTATTTCCTAAGTAGAAGAACTACTTACTGCCGATTGATTTTTTTTAGTTTAGAAGCCTTGCAAGGCATTAGAGATATAAATTGTTGAATCTTCTTATTGTCTACTTAGATGGATGCTTTACTTTTCCCTTTTGCTTTGGCTTGCCTTTATTCTTTCCTTGTGTTACCACATGCAAACTTTCTCCCATTTTCATCAAAAGCCTTCCCTCTTCTTGAACATATGTGGTTAGCAATTCATTTATTAAGCATTTCTCCTCATGTGTGTTATAGGTAATCTTGAAAGGCCCATATCAAGACAATAGAGAAGCCAAGATAAAATGTACTAGAAAAGACTCAAACATTTCAACCTCAAATGATTTTAATTGAGTCATTATTTCCCTCATCTACATGAAATGATTTCACACACCCCTTATGTTGGTAAACTTCATGGATGATAACCTGGTTATTAAAGTGCTTGCTAAGAATTTATCCAATAATTTGAATTGTTCATCTATAGTATTAAGCAAATCTCAAACATTTTTTATATTCTCCAATTGAGCTATGAATAGTAATAGATAGCCTAGATTTTATATAGGTCATACTGAGGCGATTTGATTATTCTTAGCATTCATAAAGATTAATTTCTAAATATATTACTAATGTCTATAGGCATAGGAGGTTCATCCTTTTTGATTGCATAGTCTATGTCCATCCACTCTAATTGGAAGAGAATTTTCTCCTTCCAAATTTTATAGTTATCCCCACTTAATTTAAGAACTTGAAAATAAGATATGTTCAAAGGTTGAAAAATTGCACAAAACTACATGTTACTTCAATATTTGAGAAAATTTAAATATTCTATATAACATGTCATACTAATGCAAAACATGCCTTTCAAACCATGAACCTAAAAACAAATAAAAGTACTTGTGGGTTAGATTTTATTTAATTAGGTTCATGTAGAAAATATAAAGAAATTAACAAATTATATCCCTTATCTTAATCACTATAGGAAAATTAAAAAAATCACTATCTTATCCTAATTAATCATATAAAATACGATAATATTTATATGAGATAATGATTATTATATTTAATATATTAATTACAAATTAATGTCATTTTCCCATATGCAATCCTAGATGTATTTTAGTACTTATTGTACAATTTTAGAATAATTAAAGCCACTCCAACTAAACTCTAATTAAATTAGAATTATAGAATTGACATGATATCTTAATTAAAATCAAATGCTTATATATAACTAGACATAAATGCATAAACAAGCACTGCATAAGAAGAATTGAACAATTAATCAATAAAACAAAGATATGACTAATTAATTAATTAAAATTCTCTCTTTAATTTAACCTAAACATGCCATAATTATTGCTTAAAAATTAATTATCTAAAATTAAACATAAATTAAATGACACCATCAATAATTTTTAACAAAAGACCAACTAAATATTGTCAAAAATTAATTTAAGTTGCTCAAAATAATTTTATTAAAAGCCCAGAATGCATGAAGCCCAAAAATCCATAAGCTCGAAACCAGTTAAACAAAATGATCCGCAGCAACTTCCGCGAAACAGTGCACTTCATGAAAAAACAAGCCAAACGGAAGTGTCGTTTTTCAGAGTGGGCAAAACTGAAATGACTCATCGTCGAAATGGCTTGTCTTATTACCAAAAATGAAATCACACATCGTTCATGTTGTCTTCTCCCTCGAGTTGGGTCATCTTGACCCGACTTGACCCCATAGCGGAGCCATTGTTTGACGCCAAGTTTTTCTCACGCTACATACCATGTTTTTGAACGCTCCAAAAGGCAAAATTGATCAAAAACATGTTAGGATTAGTTTTCTACAATCAAAACATGAAAACGAGGTTCAGAAATAGAAAATTGAAATAGCACAGTAAACTGAAAAACTTAAAGCTTTGAAAATGAGTAAGGCAAAGTGTCAACCAGCTCTAAAACCAACTGTTAGATATAAATGGATATACTAAAACATAAATAATATCTTGATAATTATAAAATGCAAAAAAAAAAGTTACCTCCCACCATCACTCCAAGCTGTGCAGTTTTTTGATTATAGGGATGCTTCCAGCTCAAAGTTTCTCACGATGGTGTGTATGAGAATTTTGTAGTCTGAAGTCATGCAAAAACCAAGCCAGGAATCCTAGTAATTTATATTGTCAATTCAAATCCTTCCTCCCATCAAGGAAGCTATGATGCATGGTGGTAAAAGGAATATTCCATAAACCATGATCTTGAAATCACTAAATTATCTAACCACGTGTAGGGAATTGTTATTGAGTAGCTATTCTGTTGGCAACAATCTGAACATTGCCAACAAACAGAAATGCAATGGCTAACATAAAACACTCAATCAATCATGTTTTGGTTTCACTTTCTCTTCTTGAGTTTCAATCATGAAAAATCCTTTTTAATCATGCTTATCAGAACTCTTTCTTTTATTTGGCCAAAACAAGGTCCTTACAAGCAAATAAAGAAGACCATTGTAAACCAAAAGCCTACAAGACTGTGGTTGAATCATTCATCTCTAGTTTGGAGGATTAAAAACTACTGTGTATAAGTCAAAGGTTCTCACTTCTCTGGTATAGTAGCAAAAAATGTGAATCTTACCTTAACTGAAATTCAAACATTAAATACTAGGGGGGGGGGGGGGGGGGAATGTGGAGTCCCAAGCTAGCACAGGTTTGGGTAAAAACATTCAATTTGGATATGGATACTGGTTCAAGCCTTTAACTGAATGATCACATTTTTAGGTTTTTGTATGGTTAGAAAATATTACTTCACACAAATTTTTAGTTAACGATTGAAATCTCAAAAATAATTGGACAGTGAAAAGCTCTCCTCTTCATAGATGAGCATTTTGTAAATGGTATTTTGCAGAGGTATCCTTTTTATTTTTTAATTATTTTTTCATGTTTAGTGGCGTGAAAAATGATGTCAGAGAAGTTATTTACATTTGAATCTTAGTTTTGGCTGCCACTTTATTCCAACAACAATGCTTCATGGGTAAGCAACAAAATTTGAGTATAGATTTTTTAAAGTGCAAAGCCTTTAAAGTGAAAGGATTGAAAGACAAGAAACGGGTATTATACACACTCTTACTCCTTGTATCACTCTTTTTCTTATTTTAAAAGCATTATATCGGCTTCAAATTTTAGAGGATCTAAACTTGCAAAATTTGCTTCTTTGTATTGCTGATTTTCTTTATGAAATTTCATGATTTTTTAATAAGGACAAGGATGAAATAAATTCTTTTGCTGATTAACTCCATAAATTTGTTTAAAGAGATATTTGATTTTGAATTACATTTGGACCAAACGTGGACGTTTTAGTGGAGTCTCATGAAACACACGTCTTTTTAAATTTTGGTAGATTTGCTTAATTAAAGAGCACAATCCTTTGCAGGGACTGATGTAGAGAAATGAGTGAGATTAGAATTAAAAATAGGAGAAACTAGGATAATAATATAAAAAAAAAAAACTTGTCAAATTTTGCCAAGAAGAACAAAGTAATACATCAGTCCTATTGACAAGTTTAGGGAATGCTATTCAGATTTTCTTTGCAAACAATGAAACAAATTGGACTCCTTGACAAGGAATGTTAAGTGCTAGCCTCACATAAGCCATAAAGAACTTGGTTGACTTCATATACATTCTTAGGTTACGTTCAGTAGAGTAAAAAAATTTTTAAGAAAATGAAAAGGATAAAAGAATTGAGAATGAAATAAAATCATGTGACATAAAGTCACATTTAGTATAAATATAGAATGTAATGTGAATATCTCTTCATTTTATTAATGCCCAAAAATAATATTTAAAAATTAATTTTTGTTAATTAACATAAAACAAGACAAAAAAACTACAGTTGAAAATCTCAAATTAAAGATATTTGTATTAAAAATTTTTAAATTTTGAAATTTTTGTAAATGACCTAATAACTAAAAATTTAAATTATGCAAAAAAATTGTAATTCATAATTCTAAGTTAAATTTTTTATCCATGTATCTCTCAAAATAACTTTAAAATTTAAAATCTTTCAATATAAATATTTTTAATTTAAAACCCTTAACTATAATTTTTTTCAAACAAAAATAAAATGTCATTGCACATAACCTAAGGTGTCCGTGTAAGGACTTGGGTGCATAGACAAAACAGTTTTTTGCCTTCCCTTTCTCACTTGCACAATAACTCTCCATCAATTATTTGAAGGGAATGACACTATACTTGCACCAAGGAAATGGATCACTGGTAGGATAGCTATTCGCTGCTACTAAACAAAGTTAGGCTTGTTTGGTAAATAAAAAATATTTTAACAAAAATGGAAAGTGAATGTTGGATGGAAAGGAAAATAATAAAATTTGTTTGGTATGATATATTAAAGAAATGAAATATCTTTGTATTTATGTGTTTGATAGATAGAAAATATGGTGAAAAGGAAAGTAATATATCTAAAATGATTGAATTGCCCTTACTAATAAACTGAAAAAAGAAACCCAAAAATGACTTTGACCAAAAGGGGGGGGGGGCATTAAGGATTTTTCACAAAATTTGGCTCCAAAACCTTTTTCCTCTCCTGCGCTATAGCACTGAAATCTGCCATTCCTACCTTCTTTCCATTTCTATCATGTTTTCTCTATACCAAATGCACAAAGAATTGATTCCTTCTCATTTTCCTTTTTCCACACAATAACAAACGGGCCATAATATTTTCCCACTTCCTTCCACTCTCCTTTCCAACCTTTTTTTATGTACAAATAGGTTATTAGCTCAATGGAATATTCTTATTCCCATCTTTTGAGGTAAATATAAAAACGGATTCTCTCCAGTAGACGCGCCAACATGATGGTCATTTTGCTCCAATCTTGACCATTTGCTTCATCTGTCGACTCCTAGCGTGCCATGTAGCTTCTTCTATAATAACACAAACATTGCGTTTGATATGCATGGCAGCCCTCCCTCACGCAAAGCCAAAAGCAAGTTTTGAAGCAACTAAGTGTAATTTTCCTGTGCCATAAATACTACAAAAGAAATTGAAGCTCCATGGCTCTACTCTGCCATGGCAGACTGCGGAGCTTCATTTTTTTTTTGTCATTCACCATTCACCATCTCCTCTGTGAAGCTACATGGGAAAAGGGTAGAGAGAACTATGCGGCACTACTCTACTATGGCATTATTGTCAGAAAGCAAAATAGTTCCAGATATTATACTCGTGCCTTGTGTACAGAGCTCAACGCCATTGTATTAGTTATTTACTTTTGCATTAAAAAGAAATACAAAATTGAAACCTTAGTAAATAGTGAAGACCAGGCTGATTCATTATGCCCCTATCATTCCATGCTCTTAACAAAACAAAGGAGGCTGGTAAAGGGTGAAGAAATTGAGATTACAACCTTCAACTCCAATAAATAGAGATAAACAAAAACTGATTTATGAAAAATAAAATTGAATAAAAAAAATGCAACCAAGCTATTGGAGATAGAATTCCCACTGATTTATGAAAAACAGAGACGTCATTGTCTTATTGCCCAGAGCTTTCTTCATCCAGGTTAGAAGACAACCAATCCCAGAAATAAATTTCAATCTCTTAGAGATAGAATTCTCACTGGTTCCATAAAATTAGAGATTCCATAATTGCTGATGAAGTTGCTGACCCACAAGAGCTTCTACTATCTAGAGAATCCATGTTTCTTTTAGTGACCACTTTCTCTAACCAATATTTGAAAGTTACCTTATCTCTTATTTTGGCAACCATGGCCCCATTATCGTCCTTCATGACTTTTTTGTCATTTTGTCCTCTTAAGAAAACTTGTTTCCCCTCACATAGATGAACAGTTCACAAAAGTCAAGCTTTATGCTGATGAACATAGAGCAATCTGCTTATATGTACCACAAGAACAATGAAAGAAAGAATTTAGAAAAACATGCTTGTATTTTTTTTGTGAGAAAAAAGCAAGAGAAAAAAAAGAGTACTAAGGGGCTTCATTAATGAAAATTCAATAACCAATTTAGTAATTTTTAGGCCAAAAATCAAGTCTCTGATGCGTTTTCTGATAGGTTCATCAAATTTCTCAACTTCAAATATTTCAGTTGGCCCCTGTAATTAATATGCAAAAAAAAAAACTTATTTAAAATAATGCCAGAGCAGAGCAGTGCCATGGGGCTTCATTTTCTTTTGTCATTCACCATTCACTATCTCCTCTATGAAGCTCCATGGGAAAAAGGCAACGAGAACTCAAAGAAGGAAATCGGTAATGGCAGGTCTCCTCCTGCCCGAGGTTTGGCTTCGAAATTTCCTTGTATACGTAGTGTTAATGGCACAGGAAAATTACACTTGGTTGCTTCAAAACTCGCTTCTGGCTTTACGTGAGGGAGGGCTGCCACGCATATCAAAAGCAGCGTTTGTGTTATTATAGAAGAAGCTACGTGGCACACTAGGAGTCGACGGATAAAGCAAACGGTCAGGATTGGAGCAAAATGACCATCATGTTGGCGCATCTACTGGAGAAAATCCGAACGCCTGAAATCTACCATTCCTACCTTCTTTCATTTCTATCATGTTTTCTCTATACCAAATGCACAAACGAATTGATTCCTTCTCATTTTCCTTTTTTCACACAATACCAAATGGGCCATAATATTTTCCCACTTCCTTCCACTCTCCTTTCCAACCTTTTTTATGTACAAACAGGTTATTAGCTCAATGGAATATTCTTATTCCCATCTTTTGAGGTAAATATAGAAAATTTTGTAGTTGAATGTTTCATTTATTCATTTTTTTTATATTTTGTAGTGATTTATATTTGATTATTTATTTTAGTGTAAATTATACAAGTTTTTTCTATTTTCAAAATATCTATTTTAATTTAATTTTAAATTTTTTGATTAAAATTTTTTTTATTAATCTAAATATATAAATATATAATATATATAAATATATATAAATAAAAATTAAAAAATAGATTTTATTTTCATTCAATTTAACAAAAAAATTATAAATTTAAGTTGATAAATGGTATTTTAGTAAAAAAATTTTAAAATTAAATAAAATTATGGGCATAATTTTTTATTTAAAAGAGAATGTGTATATTTTTAAAAAAATTATATAATTTTAACAAAATTAAAAAAAATCATGTAATTTAGTATTTATTTTACTCGATGTTTGTATCAGAGCTGTGAGCCGTACCTGAGAGCCTATGTTTTGTGTTCAAAAAATGTGTACTGCACAAAATGCTATGGCAGCCGTCAATCTTGACTTAAAATTCACCTATGTTGTGATTTTTGTTACTATTTATTAAAGCAACTTTATATATATATTAAGTCTGAATTCTCTCTGAATTCCGAGCACCTCCCTTTGTACAAATATTTTTATCTTCATCAAATAAACAAGAGTATTTGCAGAATCAGGTAATGGCAGGCTAAACCCTTCGCTCAGAAACTAAGTAGTAGTATTTCCCATTATCATTCATAATGTGTTGATCGATCCTATATTTCATGTTCTATTAGAGTTTTGTTGATTATCGGAATTCTAAGAACTCCTTCGGTTAATGTTGATTCTATGAGAAATTTCTTTTCTATTACTACACATGGATTTTTAGTTCATAATTTCCTATTTGTATTGGTACTTCTAAGGAAAACAAATCTTTAGTAAGTTTGACTGTAAATCAGGATTTTTCTACTATTCCTTCATTTGGGTTTCTAATTTCTTCAAATTCTTGGTATTCTGTTTGAGGTTGAGAACTACTAGGTTGTTCTTCTTGTATCATGTTTATTTTGTTCTTTTCTTAATTCTACTTTACTAGGGGAGATATTTATTCCTTTTTGTTCTACAAGTTTCATGAATTCTTCTAAGTGTTTTTCATGTTGTTCTTTGTTTTCTGAAAATACTAGTATGATACCAACTTTAAACCAAAACAAACGAAAAATGAAAATACTAGTAGAAACTCCGATAGAAGCTCATATAGAAATCCCTGTAGTTAATACTCCAGAACCCAAAGAAGTTCCTGTAGAACCCAAAAAGGAATCTGAAATAGAAAAAATATATATTATTTGTTTTATTAACCAAAATTTTCACAAAAAATTTTTCTTTTGTTGGTGTTGTATGAAAACTTTTCTTTGTTTACTTTATTACAAAAAGTATTTGTATAAATTATTTTATTGGTCCTCCAAATTTTACAGGAACTAAGTCATGAAAAGGTATTTTTCCAGGCCAATAATAGTCATGTGTGTATATATATATATATTTTTTAGTAACTATTCCTTTTAAAACTTATGTTTTTATATATAGTCCTTTCTCTCAAATGGAATTTATAAAACAACTAAATATTGTCTTTATTGAGTCAAATTTCAAGATATTCTGATGTAAAATATAATTTTTAAAAGATTAAACTGAGGCATAGCAAATCAAGAATTAAATTATTAATTTATTCTAATTTTTATTCTTAAATATGGTCATTGGATAATTAATATATAGAGAATACTACTCTTAAAACTTGATCTAGATGCTTTTTTTTTTTTCAATTTTTAATCTTTTTTTTTAGGGTTAAACATTCTTCAAAGTCATATATAATTAAGAATAAAACATTAAAAATCAAGAGTCTTAATTCAAGTAGCATATTTCCTTGACATAAATGTAGGGGACCTTAGTTTTGATTTATAGCATAACTCTTTTTTCATTTTCAACTCCTAAGGCCTATCTTTTTTGTTTAAAATAAAAAATTTAAAAACAAAAATCTAAAAACTAACCTCTACCAAAAAGAAAAAAGAAAAAAAAAACTAAAAAAAACTAACAAACATGAGAGTACCATATCCAAATTTTTTAAAAACATGTTTGACTTATGAAAAAGAAAAAAATTATATGTAGTTTCTTATATCTTTAATAATAATATAACAAGTGTATGGATTTTGCAACATTCCCCAATTAAATCATATATATGTCATGTTACTCATAGAGAATCATATACTTATCATGTTTTAATTAGAGAATCTAAAAGTAAAAATATAAAGAATTACATCTAATCTTTATGAAAAAGATAGCAAAAAGAAAGAGAAGGTAATTTTTTATTTAAATTTAAATATAATATTTATATTTTGAAATGGGTTGCCTTAGAAATTTTTCATCAATGCTAGTAATTGATTTTTCTTTCAATAAGGTAGGTAGAGCGAAGACAATATCTTCATTTGCATCTTCCTATTCAAAGAACAAGTCTTCCAGTTCTTCATTATCTTGGAAAGGGATGCTAGATTAGAGTTGTTGAACCTGTTTGATTACTTTCTATAACTTATTAGGACATTGTTTACAAAATGTCCATTTTTTCCACAAATATAACATTGATCTTTTCCTTTGAATTGTGAGGTTTTTCTTTTGAAGAATCTTACAGACATTTTAGACCTTTTTGGCTTATAGATTTGTTTGTAACCTCTGTTTCTATTGTGGTTGCTTCTAAGAAAATGTGACTTCTTCTTTGAAGAGCAAACACATTTGTCTTTGTCATTACACTTAATTTGCAATAAAGTGTTTTGCAAACCTTTTGGAGCTTCATTTTTCCTTCCATCATAAAATGAAGCATTTTTTGTTGTTCATAGGGCTTTTCTAAAGTTGACAATGCTAATTGGTAGATTTCTCTAAGATAAATTTCAACCAATGGATCTTCACAGCTCAAGTTGCAATTCTTAAGGTAAGGAAACAATGAAAGTGTGCCTAGGATTAACACTGTTAAAACCATTGAGCATATAATTTTTTTTTTTTGCTATCCTTTAGTAATGCTATTAAAGATCATTTTTGTTAAGAGAATAGCATTTCATTTTGAAATACTCTTGTCTATTTTACTTGTTAATAAGATGGAAATCTCTAATGAATTCCTTGTGTATCATCCCTAGAATCGTCGAAACATTTGACAATTGTGTAACTTGGATTTGTTTATACTCTTCTATGCTTTAGACCCATTTTCAGATAGTGCCTATCATCCTTAAAATGAATTCTTTTAGGACCATTTGCAAGGCTACCTTAGGCTTTGTCATTTGCAAGTCAATTCATGCCTCAAGTTCATGTAACTTGTCTCTTCATTTATCTAATATGACATCATCAAAACTAAACTAGAGTCATAATGTGGGCTTGAACTAATAATTCCATAGCTTTACAGGAATTGTTGGCAACAGATGGTATCCATCACCATGATCATTAGGATTTTTTACATATAATTTTTCTTGATAAGAGGTGGCCATGATAAGTTAAAGACATAAGTAATGCCATCAAATGAGTCTCCTAATTTTGTAAAGAGGGTTTCCTTTGAGTTTCATCAAAAAGTTCTCTAGTAGGATCATAGTAAGGCATCATGTGTTGTAAGGCAGAAATGGGCCTATGGTGTAATACCATATTCATATAGTATCTAATTTGTAGCACAATTGGCTAAAGGCACTTATTTTCATGAAATAATTATTTTTAGTAGCAAAAAATGTTGTTATTAAAAGCCGAATTAATTCATTTTTAGTTAAATGAACCATTTGGGCTTACCAAAGCCATCTTCCATCTATGACATACTTATTCAACAAGAAACATTGCACTTTGAAGCTTAAATTTCGGGTTGGAGACATACATCTCAAAGTGAACATCACACTTGTATTTTTCACATGTTCCATATTCTGATATGAATTTTAAAAATTTATAACTAATTCTAAAAAATTTCAAATCATGCAAATTAAGGTTTTTTGGAAAGCTTAGAACGTCCTCTAACTATCATAAAAATTTTAGATTAAAACAATATTATTTAGCCCACAAAATTCAAATGGAACAGTAACCGGGTCAAGGACACGTTCTACAGCAAACTAAAAACTTCAAAAATTCATATCTTACTCTACAGAGTTCCAAATTATGTGCTCTTGATAGTTGTGATATTAACTATATACTTGTAAAATTTTATAAGTATTGGACTTCATTTAGCCCCTAAATGACACACAAAATTAGATTGACTATATGTACAATAATAGTAATAATTTTTGTATAATTTGACTAATTTTAAAAAATTATCATAAATTCTCTAGAACTCCAAAAATAATTCTCTTTAGCTCTTTGAAAAGTTCTAGATGATATTTATATGTTTGCGAAATTTCATGCCAAAATTCGTCCATTTGGTATGGTGTTGGTTTAAGGCAAAAATATGGTAAAAATGGAGTCAAAATGGCATCAAATTGTACCAAATGACTTTCTACATGAACCATGACTATTTAAGCACGTCCAAAAGCTTAAACATAACATATAGAAATATCATAATAGGTCCAAATCATCATGAAACTCAAATTCACCATTCTATTTGTTCATATACATATGCATAATAAAACTCTAGAATATCAAAATCATACATTCTCATTTATTTAGCTCTAAATTTGGTTTATAAAACATATTTACATGCTTTACATATGTTTAATGGTTTACATCTCATGCATAACTTATACATACATACTTTAACATTAAATTACATAAAAACTATCCTATTATCAAAGTAACGTAAATCATACTCTTTGGCCTCTATTTTTACTTTCTTGGCTTTCACCTAGACAATAGTAGATGGAAAATGGGGGAGAGTAAGATTCAAATAATCCCAATAACTCTTTCACTTTTCCAAGTAAGCATATATGGTATATAATCATATCAAAGAACACAAGTATGCATCATATACTTTCAAGAACCAAACAAATCATGTTTTCAACATTACATAGACATGTCAAGATCAAAACCAAGTTCTAGAGACTTTTGGTCTAACCTCATCCTATTATTTGAGACTTTTAGATCAGCCTCACCTACTTTTTAAAGACTTTTGACTTAATCTTATTTATTTTTGGGAATTTTTGGCTACGTCTCACTCATTCTTAGAGACTTTTGACTTTACCTCACCCATTCTAAGGGACCTTTGGAACAACTTCACTTATAAAAAGTAATCTCACAATTCAAAATAATGGCACCATAGTATCAAACCAATAGCTATAGGCATATCTCATGATTCAAACACACATACAAGCATTCAATGATAATCAAACAACCAAAAAATGTGTACAAGAAAGGATAGAGAGTTAGCTTTATTTCAAGAAGCACAATTTTCTTCCTTGAACTCTACTTTCCCTTTTTGACCTCACACCCACACTTAGGAGGAGTTTGGTTTACTTGGCCTAGACACATTAAACAAGACACAAACACATCAATGGAACTATCTCTAATTTCACATAAATTCTACACAAATTATTTCTAGTTTATGTTATGGATATAATTCCATATAAGGGTATAATCAAACAACTCATATAATCCATGATCTTGGCTCTAATTTCTCACTCAATTTAAACCACATAACTTCATTTAAAGTCATTAGAGCCATTACAAATTCAATCCAAAGAGCCAAATATCAAGTTACTTCTTTACGTCAAAAAAGAACTTAAACTTTCAACTTTCAAAATATGATTTCTAAATTCAAACTAATAATTTTTTTGGTGTCTATTATTCATTTCTAGGCCATTTGTATCCTTGGAATAAAAAAAATTTCTCCTTAAGTGTGTGAACTCCTTCTTAGTTGAGGCATGCATCACATTAGGAGCCCATGAAGTTTTATTAATTTTCCTAAGGAATTTGCCACTTGTAAAACTTCCTAGATGTCTTGAAAACTCAAACATACTTTTACACAAATTAAATCATCACTAGAAAGTTTCATAAATCCCTAGGTACAATCAAAACCCTAATTTTTATAACTTATTATTTATAGGTTCTTTTTGGATTCTAATTGTTCCATATGATTTTTTAGGCTTTAAAACCCCAATTCCTATTAAGTTTGGATCAAAATCAAACTCCCCATATATGCCCCTAGGTCTAGCCAAAATATGAACACAAGGAGAAGCTAAGAAGGAGTACTTTCAACCATAGTTTCTTACCTTGTTTCAAAGCTCACAAAATGCACTTTCTTTGGCTTATAAAAGTTTCTCCAAATCCTCTCTTATCTTTACTAAACTAGCAATAAAACAGCACTAATTAAGTCACCAAAACTATGAGAAGAGAGAGGAGAAAGAGAAGAAGAACTTTAGTGAAGGAAGAAGCATAAAAAAATAGCTAAATCTTACACTTTCAAAGCTCGATTCTCTTCCCCTTGTTCCCTTTTCTTGTGTGCCACTTTGAGCTATTCTTGGATATGTTTTTGGCAATAGGAAAGTTGGTTAGAGTGAAAAGGAGAAGTGGGGTGTGATATAAGAAGCAAGGGAGCCCAATTATGACAATTTTCAACATTCTAATTTAGTCCATAAACTTGATTTTTTTTATTTGGGCTTATTTTAACTTTTTTTTTGAAAATTATTGTTTCTACCATTAAATTTAGGTCCTCTAATTCATAAAATGCTTTTGATTTCATTCAAATTGGATTTAAAACCTTATCGAATGATTTGATCAAAGTTTTAGTCAATCTACACTCAAAAATGCATACAAGAGGGGTTTTGACCATTTTATGAGTTTCTATAATTTTTAGGACCTATAAGAACCTTAGAAGAATAAGTTTTTCCATTTAAAAATCCCTCATTTGAGTTTTCTAAAAGTCATTTGAAATTACGAAAATGCCATTGGCCTCTGCAACTCACCTTTTGCCCATTTTAGCTCTGATTTTGGGCTAACTTTAGGCTTTAAATTACATTTTAAGATGTTCTAATTAACATCCTAATCCTATTTAAACTTAATTTGCCTTGCTTTAGGGTGTTTCCATTTATTAGGTTCAGTTCAATTTCTGAATTACTGACTATTACATATGATTTTTTGGGCCACCCTCCTATCACAGGTTGTTTGTTTGTCTCATTTGAAGTTGGAGGATAGGTATGGCGAGGCAAAGTTTAAGGGGTTTGAATCTTTAAAGGCTTAAAAGGAGGTTGTTCATGAGAAGTCGTAGTGAAAGAGGGTAAAGCCTATATAGATGGCTATTTAGGTGGATGAATTATTTTCTTTCGAGGTAGTTAACTATCAACACATCTAAATATTTTGTGTCATCTTGAAAAAATTAGAGTGGATTACTTCAAGTGAGTATGACGGATATCCTGGTGGAACATATGGGGTATGAAGGGGAGTATAAGGTGATGTATATAGGGTGCAGGTGTCATAGATGGTTCTTGTCTGGGCCTTGTTATGTCTACCTCAATTTCTTAAAGTTGTGCCCTTAGCTTTCTAATCTCTTGCTCCTTTTTAGAAAATGTTGGTCCATGGCATTTTTTCTCAATATACCTTCTCAAATTAGTGTCAAGTTGAGAAATTCCCTAAAGGAGTTTAGAGTGTAACTACTATAGTTGTGTTGAGAATCCATCAATTTGTGCATTTACTTGCCTAGTATGAACCATTAAATGTTTAAGTTTAAAGTTAATCTTTTAAAGAACATGGTTCTAAGCAATTGTGTTGCAAGTGTGCCAACTTAATATTTTCTTAGTAAGAGAGACTAGCTTGAAAGCTCCACTAGCAAAAGGTCTTTGTTAAGGCAAAGAATGGGTGAATAGCTACATTAGTTATAGGGTTTGTTCTTCCTTTCATTGGAGGAAAATCTACATTATAGTTTTTAGAGGCTTAAGTGAATCTCATACATGGAATGGATCTTAAAGAAGGACTTAATGTGTTTACAATTGGCTCAAGCTTTGATTTTAGCAATAAATCTTCATGTTCAAGTTCTTTTAAAAGCTTTGAAAAGGAAATCAATTTGGCTTTTTGTTCTCTAATTTCTACCCATGGTCTTGGGTTAAGGCCATCATCATTATCACGATGTTTTCTTTCTTTATAAGAACAAAGGGATAAATAGCAGGGCTTTTTCTTTTTCTAGATAGTTGTTGCTATATTGTCTCTTTCTTTGTAGTCAAAATTTCATCAAGGAAATTAAGGAGTTCTTGTGCAATGTACGAGCCTAATTGGTAGTGTCCTTAAGATATTTGCATTTCTAAAAACTCTACTTGGGCATGGCCCAACTAACTCTTGTGTGTTGAGAGCATTATCTACTATTTTGTTATCTCTAGGAACTACTGCAGGAGCCTTTCATGATTTGCTTTATTTTTTGAAAATGGGAGGATGTCATAACTTTTCTGATATAATGATGGGACAACTTTCAGTCTAAATAGAATTAATCTAAATGGCATCACTGTCCATTGATACTATACATGAGGTATGCAAAATGTTGTTTTGTACCTATTTATAAGATCAATTCTCAGTTACCAAAAACTTTCTTTCAAGTTGAACTTTCAAAATATTGAAACTTCTCTAAGGTGGGCTATTTGTGTATTTATCTTAAGAAGAAGAAACTTATCATGTTGTAGGAATGCATTGAGAGGTTTATATATTGATCTCTAACCTCTTTTTTTTTTTTTTCTGTTATGATCTTTTCTCTATATAAAAAGCTTGACAAGCCCAATTTGATTTAGTGGTTTCAATGAGTCCTTGTTTGAGGAGTAAGGCACGATTTTCTTTGATTGAGGCTAAATCTTTTAGATTCATGCCAAGATGAGAGGCCTTTGTTAGATTGATGTTTTTATTTTTCTTGAAAGGGAGTTGAATGAAGAATCAATCATTTTTCCATAGAGGAGAAGGGTGCCTAAATTGGCCATGGCTTTCTAGCAATATTTGAGGAGTTGGTCTTTGATTTTCCATAACTTTTATGAACATGCTGTAATTTAAATAGTTTAGGAAATCTGTATGCATAATGAATAAATACTTAAATTTGATCTTGTTTGGTAGGATGTGGAGGTCTTTTGCTTCACAATAAATATCCATCCCTATGAAGATATCTTTATTAGGAAGACTACTATCGAGTACTCTAGCCCACATAATATAATCAGGAAAGAATTTTATGCAAATCCTTCTTTTAGAAGTGAGACTGACTTTGAAGATTTTTCTATCAACAATGCTAAAGTATCCATTGTGTGGCTTTCACGTATTAGGAGCAAGAATCTTAAGATTCATCAAGTTCTTGGATGCTCCAATGTCTATATAGGCTATAACAAGAATGGGCCTCTTATATTTGTTAGGAGGGATGTGCACCATTATGTATGGAAGAGGTGGTTCTGTTTTTGCTAATTGCAAGCAAGGCTAAATAAGATAAATGGGTTGCTTTGGAAATTCTTCATTATCGTATTAAAAAGGAATAGATACAAAAAATGTTTATACAAGTTATTGGGGAAAAAAAAAGAAATTAGAAAACTTAGCATATCTAGTGCATATAATATTGCTTAATCAAAGTGAAATACAAGAAAATTCCTTTCTTAACTATGAGTAAAATAAGAGGCTGCTTGTAACCACTAATGTGTTACGTTACTTAAAATAGAGTAGTTGTTTTCTAGCAGCAGTAACTGATCCTGGTGTTTAGAGTTTATATCTCTTATATAATTAGTGATGTGTACCAATTGTTGTTTGTTTTCTTAAGGTTTTATAATGTTTCCCTGCATGGGTCTTAACAATGTAAACTATATCATTTTTTACCAATAAAAATATGGAGCCTATAAGACTCTTGTAACAAAATCTAAATAAAAAATCTGCTTAAATCAAAATTGTCTCTTTCATCCTTCTGATACTCACAATCCAAACATGGATTAATTTTGCATTGCTCTTCCTTGAGATCTCATTCATTCTCTATAAATACTTTTTTTGGGCCAAACATTATCCAGATACTAATACTTTTAAAATATTCCAACTATATAAAGTGATTGTCCTTGGTGTTAGTAAAAAGTCTGATCAAAGCAAAGGAAATCAAAACAGAAATGAGTGAATAAAAGATACCAGGTGCTAAAGTTGAATACAGAAAGTGACTTGGCAACAAAACTTTGTATTTTTTCTTTTTTTGATTGCAACTTTTTATTTTTTCTACCGATGCATGATTGCTGATATGGGTAAACACAGTTTTTTATTTATTATTATTACTTTAATATATGAGGTAAAATATTCGAATTTCAAAACACCTTTAGTCGAGGCAACATTATTTATTTATTTTTTAGTTTAATTTATATTTTAATTTTATCCCTTACATTTTTATTTTAATTTCTTCCTTTAATTTTAAAATTTGATATAATCTTATGCCTTTGCCTAATTCCGTCAAATTCACAAATCATTGTATCATATTTTGATTTTATATGTCATATATAATAATCTATTTTTATCAATCATTCTTTTGAGCTTTCATTTTCTTTTCCATCATTTCAATTCCTCCCTCTTGTTGACAAACAAGGGAGAAAAAAAAAAGTGACAAAAGAGAAATGAAGAAACAAATAAAAATATACATGTTTGGTAAATAGGAAAAAGCTTCCTGGAGAAACGACACTCCAGAATGTGAATACTGATTCCTTCATTAGGTCAATGGAAAGAACAAGGATTGGTGTACGAAAGGTCTAAATTGTCCTCAACACGAATGCTTTACGTTTTGTTTTCTCGCATAATATATTTTATTTTCTTTTATTTTAATTAACAAAAATTAATATTTCAAGTATAATTTTTTTATATTTTATTATTAAAACTTTAAATAGAAATATAATATGTATAAAAAATATTTTGAAACATTAAATTATAAAAAATTAAGTTTTTAAAATTATTTATTATACTTTATTAAATAATTTAATAATAAAGATATAAAATTTATATTCAATTGAAGTTTATATTTATTTACATAAAATACTTAGTTTTTAAATATTTATTGATACTAAAGGTATTCTAGTTATTTTTCAATTTTCTTTTATTTTTACTTTGTCAAATATATAAATAAAAAGATATTCTCATTTTTTCTGTTACATCAAATATTATTTTGAGTTATACGATTTTATTTGAGTAGTAGTAGAAAAAAAAGCATAAATTTTGAAAGATAGTAAAAGAAAAAACATAAAGCATGGATTTTGAAAGATCCCTACCTGCCTTTGCTCACCTTGAAACAAAGGGCGAAAGATTTCTACCAGTAGTAAAAGTAGTAGTAATAGATGATACTAGATTAATTACTAAAAGATAACCCAAAAAAAAAAAAAAGCATAGATTTTGAAGGATTCCTACCAGCCTTTGCTCACCTTGAAACAAAGGGCGAAAGATTCCTACCAGACTTTGCTCACCTTGAAACAAAGGGCAAATATTCCTACCAGCCTTTGCTCACATTGAAACAAAGGGCACATTATGATTAATGATTAGAGTAAATTATATATATAAATATATATTTGGCTAAATTATATCAATATTTCTCTTATTTTAAAAGTTACATTATATTTTTGTTTAATTTAATTCTTGTTAATAAAACTAATTTTATGCATAACATACATTCCTCCAAAAAATAAAATGACTTAATTGCCTTTAATATTATATTAAAAATAATATTATAGTTTTATATTATTCAAAAACATAACTTATTTGGCAGAAAATAATATTAGAAAAAATTTTATACAAGATATATTAAAATGGTAAGGCATCTGAATATAATTTTTTAAATAAAAAAGATATCAAATATAATTTAATCAAACCTTAAAGACATTAACATAATTTACTCTAATTATTATAATTTTGATAGATAAGGTTCTAAGAAATAATGAGTTTTAATTAATCAATTTTTCTTTTTTAGGAAAGGCATCGATTCAATTTACAAAATAAAGCTTATAAACAATTACAATAACAATTGTAAAATTTCTAAACCTAATGCTAAAGAAAATGAACTGAGTTAGATAAAGGTTTATCACCATGGTCAGTGATGTGACAAGCCAATTACTTTTTTACCCTTTACATTTTAGACAGTCAAATTCACCAATAGAATAAGAGTTTTGAACTTGAAAAGTAAGAAGCAAAAGACTCGACAATATAAACTGCAATGTGGATATATAAAATATTTCAAATATGTCACTAAGTCAAAATGAAAGTCCAGAAATCTTTTAAATTTGTCAAAAATGGCAAATCAAAAGATAAAAACAAAAAACAAAAAACAAAAAACAAAAAACAAAATCGTCATTGACGAAAAAAAATTTACACTAAACATTAAATATTCATTAAATATATTATAAAAAATAAATATTAGAATATTAATTCATAAAATAAAAAATAAAAAACACAGAACAAAAAATAAAATACTATAAAGAGATAGGAATACCAACATATCAATATAGAAAATACTAAGAGGAGGCAATGAGTAGGGATTTGATTATCCTTATATGCTGATACCAAAAAAAAAAAGAGAGTTTTAATTATTAATTCCAAGAGTGGTTATTTAAAAAATTATAATAAAAAATCTCAAATTAAAAATATTTATATTAAAAAATTTTTAAAATATTAAATTATCTTAAAAGATTCAAAAACTAAAAATTTAAATTACATAGCAAACTTATAATTCAAAACTTTAAAATAAATTTTATTATCCTTAAATTTTTTAAAATAACTTTAAATTTTAAAATTTGTATATAAATATTTTTAATTTAAAATTCTCAACTATAATTATTTTATTAATTTAATATTACGAATGTACCACGAAGAGGGGCCAGTACTTTTTTCATGTCTCCATGACTATTCTTACAAAAGCGACAAAACCCTTCGTGACCAAAAAAATAGTGTAATTGACTATTCTATTTCACATGGACAGTATTCTACACCTACATGTGGTCACAGAAAAATACATAAATAAATAAATAAATAAATAAAACTCATAATTTCTGAAAAGTGAAATCAATATTAACCCACCCGCAAATGTTTGTGGCACTAGCGGATCTGGATTTTTTGAAATATAAGAAGGTGAAATATTTTTTAATTATCTTATATATCTCCCATTTAATTTATTTATTATTTTAATATTAATTTTTTAATGTCAACATTTCTCATGAAAAGTCTCTCACTTACAATTTATAGACTCTTACTTTAGATAATCTATATCTCATTTTGTATCCATTCGAGTATTCGACGCTCACTTTGACAAAAAAAAAATTACATAATTAAAAAGTTGATAAAAACCCTATTTTAACTATGAAAAATCTCATTTTCAATTTAACATTTCATATAATTTTTAAATCATTTTAATATTTGAAGCATACTTTTATTTTATTATAAAATACTAAATGATAATAATATCATATTCTAAAAATAAAAAATATGTCAATACACTTACAACTTATCATATGACACAATTCTAGACTTTAAGAATGAAGCAAATTTAGATGTAAATTCTTATTTGAATGCTCTTTGCTATTTTAGCCGAACGATTTCGGACTTTGACGTGGCTTTTTACTAATATCCTCTCCTCTTCTTCATTGTAACTATCTTTCTAAACCTAAACTCATATCATGCAATACCACAGGGAATGTAGTAAGAGAGAAAGAGAAAGAGAGAGAAGCAGGTAGGTCTCTCTTTTTTTATCTACTTTGTCCTTTTCTAAATATGCTACATACAATTAGACAAAAAATGCAAAATATTCAAACTGTTCTGAAACTAAGTGGGCAACGAAAATGATGGTTGATTTATTTGTTTATAATGAAGATTTATAAAAATATTTTGAAGGAGATTAGTATTAAGTTCCAATATGTTTCTTTTCAATTGAATAGATGATAAAAATATTTTTTAAATAAAAAAAGATAAAAGAAAGAGAAAATTAACAAAAAGAAAGGAAATAAATTTGGGTACGCACTGTATTTAGAAAATACTTTACCACCTTATCATATGAAAAAATCTGAATCATATAAACTTCATAGTTTTGGACAAATAAAACATGCATGTCCCAAGATTCCGTCAGATCAAAATTCTTTAAAATGCACGTGATGTAACAGTCCAGATAAAAGTGCTTTTATTTTTATGTGTTGGTAGGTAAACGGAGCCAATCGACTTTATTTATATTTACATGGTGTGATTTACTTTCACGTAAAACTTTTGTGATTTAGTTGATTTATTTATTTTAATTTAATTTTTAAAATTTTATTATAGTTTTGTTCTTTAATTTTTTTATATTTTAAAGCGATTCTGTATTTTTTTTATTCTAAAAGGGTAAATAATGCTTAATTGATATATTAAATAATAATAAAATAAGAGATAAATTAAAAGTTAAGGGATTAATTAAAAAATTAAGAAGTTAAATTAAAAAAATAAATTAATTAATGAATGAAAGTTATAGTTAGACTAAAAAAAGGCTTAATTATTAATTTGATTCCTTAATTAATTAGTTTATTTTAAATTGATTTCTTAATTCGATTTTATTTTAAGTTTAGTTACTTAATTTTTAATTTGTGCTATATTCATTATTTTAATCATATCTATTAAAAATCATTCCAAAACTCTAAATGATGTTAAAGAACCATTCTAAAATATTAAATAAGAAGACTAAACTTAGATACTGTTTTTAGCATTTTTACTATTAAATTTCTTAATCAAAATATAATAAATATATAATTTTTAATAAAAAATATAATAATGATATAATTCAATTAAAAAATTATATATTTATCTATAAAAGTTATACTTTTATCATATTTTATTAAAAAATTATATATTTATTATTTTTTAATTAAAAAAATCTGACAATAAAAATTAAAAATTACATATAATTTTTTAATAAAATTGAAGAGAAAATATTATATAAATTTAAAAATTAAAAAATTAAAATGGAAGTAAATAAAATTTTAAAAATATAAATTAAAGTTAATTGATTAATTAAAGCATGAAAACGACTTGAGCGTGAATTGTACGCGCTTGGCCCATGACAGTTCATGCTAATACAAAAGTTTTCTTATTTTATTGGCGCATAAGCGTGTGCTGTAATTACAGAGCAAACCGAAACGGACGTCCTTACATCTACCCTCACTCTTCCGAATTATCTCTTCACTTCTGGTTCATCACGTCTCAGTCGCTTTCTCTCTCTCTCTCTCTCTCCCTGCTAGTGGACAAACCATTTCGGGGGTGCTTTCCCATCATCTTCCTCCTTTTCCTTGTTTCACAACTCTCTCTATTTTGCTGGTTTCACTTACTAACCTTGATCTCTGAAGCGCCGATCTTCGCTGATTTTTACTTGTTTTTCTTCAGCTTTTGAACTAAACATCTCAAAGCTAAATCTGAGGTGCGTTGCGTACTCTGTTTTTTTTGGGGCTTGTTTTGCTGTTTTTGCATGTGTTTCTTTCTGGGTCTATGTAGTATTTTGCTGATTTTTAGTTGGGTTTTGCATCTGGTATGCGAAATTTCTAGTATTGTGATTCCTTTGTGGTGTGAAATCTACTATTGGGATAAAATTTTGTCCATGGGGAGATTTCCTGGTTCTGGGTTTTCAAAATTAAGCCGAACGTTTGGAAGAATCGCTTGAAAATTGTTTTACTTTGTGCTTTTTTGAAAAATTTAAAGAAAATTTGGGTAAGGCTCTAGAGAAGTAAATTCTCCCTTCAAATATTTGAGGGGAATTTTTTTTTTTTTTAAATATTAAATTAGTTTATTTGTCTATTTGTTTCACAGAAAAATAATTTGTTTTTTGTTTTTATTATTCAATCTGAATAAGAGAAATTTGTTCGACTCCTAAGCTCAGAAAAAATAAACAAAAGCCATAATCACTAGGGAATTCATGGATCCTTAATATTCTCTTTAAACTCCTTGTTTTCTTCGGTGGTTCTGAAGATTCTTGTCACGATCCCCTGTACTGAGGTCAAAATATAAGGAGCCCCTTCCTTTTATCCCTATTCTAAAATGGTATATTTCTTTGTTGATTCTGTTCGTAGAAAGTGTTCTTTTGATTCTTTTCTTACTTTTTGGTTCGCAGAGAAGACAGATGTGGGATTGGTTGTTTGATACTTTTGAGAATCTTCCTTTCTCTTGCATGAGCTTAAAGTATAACTTGGTTTTACTGGGACTTTCCCTCTCCTTTTCTTCTCCTTTTTTCCCCCACTTTTGCTGGGTGTATAATTTGATTTCTTGCGTTTTCTGTGCCCGGCACCAATATTTATTTATTTATTTATTTTTTAAGTCTATAACTAGTGGTTTTGTTCTATTTTGGGTGGGAAAAGGCTAGTGGATTAAATGCATGAAGCAGTATTTCATTTTATATTGATATCCTTGGTTGATTATAATCATTGAAAAGAAACTAATATATGTTAATTCAAATGTTTGAGGCCTCTCTTTAATAAGCCAAACACTGAGAATTTCACTCCTTAAGTTATACTATGTGTAGTTGGTTGAGGACTTCTGATTATTCACATTCACATTGACATCATGATTGGAACTCAGTAGTTTTGAAGACTCCTTGTGCTCAGTAAATTTTGAAATTTTAAAGCCAGCTACATCTCCCGCAATCATGTTGCTAATTCTTCTCTTACAGAATTATATAATAGAATAAAAACAGAAAATTTGTCGGCGAACAGAATTAGAATCTGAAGCTCTGATGCTTCATACCTATGTGTTTTGAATTTACCTGGAATTGCTTCCTTCTTCCAGATTGCTTCTTCGACTAAATTAACAGGAAAACATTAATAAATTGCTAGATTAGGGGATGTTACCATTACAACTTTTCGTTTGAAAAATAAAAAATAAAAAATAAAATCTTAAGGTTCAGATTAGGTCACAGCATGGCAGGCAGATCAAGAAGAAAGATAAGACTATTCATTGGCTTTAAGTAAAAATGCATGCTTTTATTCATTTTGCAGTCCACTATTATGGAAGTAAATCAGTATCACTTCAACTTTGCTATTGAGAAATATGAATCTGCTTTCTTTAGACCAACCAGAGAATCCGAATCTTTCTTTTACTGACGCATGGTTGTCTATGTTAATAAGAACCTATTGCAACTACTTCATTACACAGTATTAAGTATATGGCTGGTGGCACAAATTGTGCTTAGGCATTCAGATGTATGCATTATAAGGACTAGATCCTTTTATCTGTCTGTCAAATTCTAACTTATATTATAGCATCTAGTCTTTTTTTTTTGGGGGGGGGGGGGGGGGATTGAACTTCATATTTGATACTATATAAATTTTGAGCCATTTTCATTTCTTTCTTTTTCAGGTATAGCTTCTCTTTGTCTAATTTTTGCTGGTAGCTAATTATTGGCAATGAGTAACCTTAAGCTTGGTGTGGAAGTTGTGGGTGCTCATGACCTTATGCCAAAAGATGGGCAAGGTTCATCCAGTGCTTTTGTGGAACTTCACTTTGATGGTCAGAAATTTCGGACCACAACCAAAGAAAAAGATCTTAATCCTCTTTGGAATGAAATCTTTTACTTCAACATCTCTGATCCAAGCAAGTTACCAAACCTCACTCTTGAAGCCTATATCTACCACTATAACAAAAGTACTAGTTCCAAATCCTTCCTTGGTAGGGTCCGCCTTACTGCAACATCATTTGTCCCCCGTTCTGATGCTGTTGTCTTACACTACCCTCTGGAAAGAAAAGACATTTTATCCCGCATAAAAGGCGAGCTTGGTTTGAAGGTTTTCACTACAGATGACCCTTCGGTAAAATCCTTAGACCCTCTTCCTGATATGGAACCCTCTATTAATACAGATCAGCACCCAACCCAAGATCAAACACCAGTATCATTCACAAGGTCAATCCTGAATGCCTTTTCACATAAGAAAAATGAGGTCAGGCATACATTCCATAGCCTTTCTAATTCAAAACAAGCACAACAGCATTCTTCTCCCCCAGTAGCTGCACAGCCAACAAAAGACCATGGGAGGCATGAGATGAAATCTGGAATGCCTACTTCAAAAGCTGTACATGCATATGTAGGTCAATCATCTCCAGTTGATTATGCCCTCAAAGAGACAAGTCCTTTTCTTGGAGGGGGGCAAGTTGTTGGCGGGCGAGTTATACGAGGGAATAGGCCAGCTAGCACCTATGACCTTGTTGAACAAATAGGGTACCTTTTTGTACGAGTTGTAAAAGCTCGTGATCTTCCAACAAAGGATGTGACTGGAAGCCTTGATCCGTATGTGGAGGTCAGGGTTGGAAACTACAAAGGTGTTACCAAGCACTACGAAAAAAAACAGGACCCTGAATGGAATGAGGTGTTTGCCTTTGCAAAGGACAATGTACAGTCATCTGTTCTTGAAGTTGTGGTCAAAGACAAGGGTGCTTTAGTTGATCATGTTGTTGGAACTGTACGATTTGATCTTAATGAAGTTCCTCAGAGGGTTCCGCCTGATAGTCCATTGGCTCCTGAATGGTATCGAATTGAAGGCAAAAGTGGGGAAAAGAAGAAAGGGGAGTTGATGCTTGCTGTTTGGCGTGGCACACAAGCTGATGAGGCTTTTCCTGATGCCTGGCATTCTGATGCAATATCTTCTAGTGGGATCTCTTCAGCTGCTGCCTCTCAGATTCGATCAAAAGTTTATCATTCACCAAGATTATGGTATGTAAGGGTCAAGGTAATTGAGGCACAGGACTTAATTGTATCTGAGAATTCTCGATTTCCTGATGCCTATGTTAGGGTACAGATTGGTAATCAGATTTTAAAGACAAAACCAGTTCAATCAAGGACCATGAACGTGCGTTGGGATCAGGAGCTGATGTTTGTAGCTGCTGAACCCTTTGAAGAACATTTGATGCTATCAGTTGAAGATCGTGTTGGTCCCAACAAGGATGAGACAATTGGGCATGTTGTTATTCCTTTGATCTCAGTTGAGAAACGTGCTGATGATCGACATATCCGTAGTAGGTGGTACAACCTTGAAAGATCCATGTCATCTGCAATGGATGGGGACCAGGGGAAAGAGAAAGAGAAAGACAAGTTCTTTAGTAGACTCCACCTAAGTGTCTGTCTTGATGGTGGGTACCATGTGCTTGATGAGTCAACTTATTATAGTAGTGATCTTCGACCCACATTAAAGCAGCTTTGGAAGAAGTCAATTGGTATGTTAGAACTCGGCATTTTAAATGCTGATGGACTTCCCCCAATGAAAACCAGGGAGGGAAAGGGGACATCCGATACATACTGTGTGGCAAAGTATGGCCACAAATGGGTGCGAACTCGAACCATTATTGACAGCCTGAGCCCCAAATACAATGACCAATACGGTTGGGAGGTTTATGATCCTGCTACAGTTCTCACTGTGGGAGTGTTTGATAATGGACAGATTAATAGTTCAAATGGTAACAAAGATTCAAAAATTGGGAAGGTTCGAATCCGGATCTCAACCCTTGAAGCTGGCCGTGTTTACACACACTCTTATCCCTTACTAATGCTGCACCCTTCGGGTGTCAAGAAAATGGGGGAATTGCACTTGGCTATACGATTCTCATGCACTTCAATGGTTGACATGATGCATTTGTATTTTAGACCCCCTTTGCCAAAGATGCACTATGTTAAGCCACTTAATATTGTGGAGCAGGAAATGCTGCGACACCAGGCAGTCAATATTGTGGCAGCTAGGCTTAGCCGTGCAGAACCTCCTCTCAGGAAGGAGGTTGTTGAGTACATGTCTGACACAGACTCTCATATCTGGAGCATGAGGCGTAGCAAGGCAAACTTCTTCAGATTGATGTCATTTTTTTCGGGAGTTCTTTCTCTAGGAAGATGGTTGGGGGAAGTTTCCACATGGAAGCATCCTGTCACAACAGTGCTGGTTCACATTCTTTTTCTGTTGCTTGTGTGTTTCCCAGAACTCATTGTCCCAACCATATTACTGTACATGTTTGTGATTGGGATGTGGAATTGGAGGTTCCGCCCAAGGCACCCCCCTCACATGAACACTAGAATATCTCATGCAGATGCTGTGACCCCAGATGAGCTTGATGAGGAATTTGACACATTTCCAACCTCAAGGAGCCCAGATGTAGTGCGTTGGAGGTATGATCGGTTAAGAAGTGTTGCTGGGAAGATTCAGACGGTTGTTGGAGATATCGCTACTCAAGGAGAGAGACTTCAGGCGCTTTTGAGCTGGCGGGATCCTCGCGCCACCACCATTTTCATGGCATTCTGCTTTGTGGGTGCCTTTGTGTTTTATGTGACACCCTTCCAGATGCTGGTTGTTTTAGCTGGATTTTACTTGATGAGGCACCCAAAGCTTCGGCATAAGACACCTGCAGCGCCTGTGAACTTCTTTAGAAGGCTACCAGCTCTTACAGATAGCATGCTGTAGAGGGAGTTTCTGCTGCCATTGTGTCTAGATCTGTCTTCTGTTTGGCAATGCTTGTAAAAATCCTTGGGCCAATGTCGCGCTGTAGGTTGTAGGTTGTGTTTGGATGAAAAATTTTATAAATTTGTGGAGTTTAAAATGTAAAGGAATTGAATTGTTGCAGTTCAATTTCCCTTTTTCGAAAATCTCTGTTTAGATAATTAATCATCACAAAGGAATTTGTACTTTATTATTATTTTTTCATCTATTTCGCTGCCCTTTGTTTTGAGTACTCTCTGTAGGAAATTTAAAATATTACGCAAAAATAAAACACATGAAATTATTTATAAGAAAATAATTTTAAATTAAATGAATAAATGACTTCAAATCTTTAAAACGCTTACGCTCATTTTGCAAACAAAACACTTCATTACTTGGTATTAAGATATTTCAAATATTTTACAAAATTACTTTTCTCCATGACTTACTTTATCAAAAGCTACACCTGTAGTTTATCTACTGACAGTTGAAGTTGATTTATACTGATACATGCCGTGGAAAAGTGTGACGAAGTTTTCATGGCAGAGATGAACCCATACTAGGTCAAGGGACTGGATGAATTTGGACAAATTTTTAACATTTCAATTTTTATTTTTTGCAATGTTTATTAAATTTCACCGAAAACTTGCACAAGACAGGAAGAAAGTTTAGGTGAAAATGGTACCAAAAGAAATATTATTATGAACGAATATTATAATATTTCATAAATTTATGATACTTTTTACTTTTTTATTGATTAACAAAATGATTAATATGATGTTAGGGACGCGTTCACTCAAGGATGGATCCAAAATTAAAGTATTGACAGGGCAAAAATTTAAAAAAAAACATGTTTGAATATATACAAATTTTAAATTAAAAAATTTTATGCTAAAAATTTTAGATTAATAAAAAAACATTAATTTCATACTTTTCCACCAATAATAGTTTAATCTCAAGTTACTCATGATTTTCATTATCATTTTACTATCACTTCCCTTGTTCACTGTTACTCTTAAGGGTGAGTTTGCAGAGTTACCAATCAAAATGACACAATTAGAAAAATTGCATTTCACGTGATCACTTTGTTTTTCTATTTATTCTCAGTGCATGAGCTCACTCTCACTCACTCTGCCTTTCTCATTTGTGAATTTTGCAAATTGGCATTGGCGTGCCCAGTCTCCCGCTTCACCACATATTTTTGAGTGAGCACTAAGCAGATTTATTCAGTAAAATATTAAATAATTTTAAAGTCGTCCATCTTTCTAAGTATATAGAATCATCTCACAGATTTAATTTTGCTTATCATTATCTAATACTTTCATTCTTGAACACCGCCACAAAAAATTTACAACTTACACTGCCACTCCCAGGCACAGAGACAATTAAAAGTGTCATACAAATTGTTAAAGCTATTATTTCAGTGTGCAAATACCTCCCAAAAAAAAAAAGTCACAAATTATAATTACAGATGGCTTGATATGAGTTTTAAGAAACCTTAGTTTTGTGAATTTTCATGTATTCATATATATTAAATCTATAAGACTAATTAAGAAATAAGAATGCAGGGAATCAACTCAGAAACAACCTTACAAATTTTTGAGGCGTGAATGCACATAGGATATAGCAAAAGCATTCCTGATATATGAGTATACAATCCACCCTCCATTGCCGCCCACTTTCAACGTATACTCTCCCCTTCCCTCATGTGAGAAATTACATTGGAGGATAAAGAAAAAAAAAAAAAAGCCATGCGCGCGCTCACATTAATTAAATGTATTCAGAATTTTAACCTAAAGTGTTTTTCAAAATATTTGAATTACGGTACAATAATATCTCTATTTATCAATTATGTTAATCCTTTTATTATTATTTTTATTTGATACTTGAGCTAACCCAGTAAATTGATGCACATGCATAGTATACAACATAAGAATGTATTATGTTTAGAGAGATTTTTATTTATTATTCATCAGATACACATAGGTCAAATTAATAATAAAAGGAACATACACTCATTTTTAATAGGATCCATGCACCTCTCATGATGAACTTTATAATTTAACTAGGTGAACTGCTTGCACAAATATATGAGCAGTTTAATTTTTTGGTAGAGCCAGTGAAATAATATTTAAGAAAATATAAATAGAAAGAAAAAATAAAAAGAGATTGTACACCAAATCAGAGATAGAGTCGCATTATTCATTACTGCAGCTCGACCCTTCTATATATATATATATAGATAGATTAATATTATAGATGGGCCAAAATGTATCAATTTAAAGTTTTATACAATTTATTTTTCTTAACTTTAGAAGTTAACAATTAAGACCTAAAAACTTTTAAGTTTGAGCAATTCTTCCTTTATTAAAAGAAAAACTGCTAGCTATGTCCATCCATGTCATGAAAAGCATGTAATATCATCACTTCTCAGTGGCTTCTGAGTAGCAAAAAGGTGTTTTAGTCCTTTGCTTTTCCTTCCCTTTCTCTCAATTATCAGCTATCTTCGAGCATATCGCAGCACCCTCACCACCATCTTCAACCTCATTTAGAGCTTACCAATCGAAAACAAAGTATATAAGGACAATAAATCTCCAAAACTATTATCTTTATTACGTAAAAGGAAAAAGAAACGATTTGATCATCTACCTCTTTTCTGAACAATTACAGTTGCCAGAGGAAGTAGTGCACTTGCCAGAACCCTAAGTTTACAAGTCTCTGGAAGTTATGGCGAGATGTCTTGAATTTAATGAAAACCTACCTACAAATTAATTTTTATTAGTCAAATAGCTACGACTTAACTAAGATTACACATCTTGCAGGACCACTGGGGGGATTGTTAAACATATTGTCTAATATTATACTTGCAAACTATATATTATAGTTCGGATTTAGTGCTGATCACTACTGTGCTGCGCTGCTGCACACCCTTCGGGCCGTCTAAATGAATTATATATTTTTTTGGTTTTTCAATTTTTTTGGTATTGAAAGATGCAAAGCATAAAATGAAAGCAGTTTTTTAACTGTTAACTTCATAAAAAATGACAATTGATATTAAAAAAGTAAAATAAAATAAAATAAAATCTAAACAATCTAAATTTGATTTGAATGACTCAAAATGACGTGCATAGCATGCTTATTAGCTTGCTATGCAGTAAATCTAGATGCTTTTTTTATTAGCATATGAAGGTGGATGGAAGATCAAAATAAAACCAAACTATTCAACTGAATTAGATTGCTTGATAGGTTAAAAGGAGTACACAAAATTTTGTGAGGTAAGAAGCACAAAAGGAATACTAGAAACTAATGGTCTTGGACAAATCCTTTTATGGGATTTGCTACAATGACGCTGCATAACAAACTTTGGGTTCAAAAGGTTTATGAAATATTTTTGAGTTTTGATTAGGGAACAAAAGGGGCTCTTTTAAAGTGACCATGGCCCATTTTAGTTAGATCCATAAGTAAATTACCTTCTTAAACTTTGATAAGCTCAAAGAATGGAAGGTGTAAAAAGAGAAAGGAAAAAGAAAGAGAGAAAGTGAATAAAAATCAACATTCATTTAATGCCTTCATATTACCTGTTTTTGGTTTATATACACATTGCATGACTAGTATTAAAGACCATTCACTCAACCAATTCTTGTTAATCTCCAATTATAATTTTACCCCCACTAATTCATGTGATGTTAAAATATTAATCTTTTTATTATTTACTCCTTATTAGTACCCCTTTCAAAGGAACCTTGACCCTCATAGTGCCTTGGTCTCGTGAAATTTGGGAATTGTTTTTGACTGTTGAACCATAGTTCCTTAGTTACTTCCCTTTTTGATGCATTTTTTCACTTAATTAGAACTTCAATGATATATGGTGCTTCTATATGATTATTCTATCTAATATGCTTTATGGCTTCCTTGCAATGGTTGGATCAAGACAACATTCGAGCATGAAAACATGAAAGGTGGAGTGACTCTATAAGAATAAAAATGAGTTTTAGAGTGTAGGCTACTATCCTAACTCATGCCATAACTTCATATTGGCCAAAGTACCTTCAGGATAGCTTTTCTAGGTTCTTTTTTCTACTAATTGCCATTGGAATGTTTGCAATTAAAGGAATACCCATTCATTTACTTCAAAATTCCTTCATAATGATCTTTATCTACTTGTTACTTCATTTGTTCACTACTTTTATTAAGTGCTCCTTAAGGTTTCTCAACATTTCTTTCCTAGCAATCAAGCTTTTGTCAATAAGTTCAAGTCTTAATTATTATGGCATATAAGAGAGATACAATGGTGGGGATTGCTCATAAACTATCTCATAAAGAGCAATGTTAATGGAAGAATGGAAAGTGGTGTTGTACTACCAATCAACTAGTGGTAACCACTTATGCCTTTCATGGGGCTTTTGCCATGTGAAACTCTTTAAGTATGCTTTAAGGCACTTGTTCAACACTTCACTTTAAGACCATCACCCAATGGATGATATGTTGAAGCTGGGCTTTTTGTGACTCCCATTTGGCCAAGAAATTCTTGTCAACACTTATTAACAAATAGCAGATCTTAATCATCCACTATGTTAGTAGGGGCCCAATGTAATTTATAGATATTATCTAGAAAAACTTAAGCTAATTAGGATGCTCTAAATGGATATGCCAAAGCAACAAAGTGAGCATATTTATTCTGCCTATCCACAATCACTTAAATCACCTTTTTACCTCTAGCTTTAGATAAATTTTTTATGAAATCCATTGTAATACTGTCCTAAACTCCATGAGAGATAAGAAGGGGTTGAAAAAGGCCAGGGTTTGCCACAGTCTCATACTTACCTTAGGCATGTTTCACAATTGCTTATAAGGTCTTTTATGTCATTTACTATGCCCTTCCTGTAAAATAAAGCCTTAGTCTTCTTCTTAGTTGCCTTTACTCTTAAATGGCCTCATTGAAATAATGAATTTAGGCATTATAATACGATATTCTTGATTTATGCCCATTTTCCTATCACAACCTTGTTTCTCCTAGTTAACACTCCATTCCTCTATTTGTACGTAGTGTTATACTTTTTACATCAGCTATTGGAATTGAGGGTCATTCTCCCATTCTTGTTTGATTAACTCCCAAAGCTCAATTGATATGAATGAGATTTACGTTTGGAGAAGTTACTCATGTTTAGCTTTTGATAATGTGTCGACAACTATATTCTTTCTTCCCCTTTTGTAACAAATATAATGTTTAAGCCCCATTAGTTTTATAACCTAATTATATTATGCCAATGTAGATAACTTTTGCTTGAAGAGGTATTTTAAACTCTTGCTTATGAAAGCAATGGGATGATTTCCTTGCATTAACACTACTTTAATACCTATACTAGAAGCATTTGTCTCCATGTGAATGATTATTCTAGATTAGGCAGTGCCAACATTAAGACTATTACTAATGTGATTTTGAGGCCTTGAAATGCATCTTTTTTGCTTTTTTACTCCATTAAAATGACCTTTTTTTTAAAAGTAAATTTACAAGTGGTCTAATTATGATGTTGAAATTTCTAACAAACCTCCAATAATAGCTTACTAATTCCAAGCATTTTCGTTGCTTAACAGAAGCGGGGGAACCTTAATAAACCATTTCCTAAACCCTTAAAGGATCAGTTAACACTTCTTCTACATGAATAAAATGGCCAAGGTACTCCACCTTTTTTACTGTAAAGGCACATTTTCTTATCTTTACAAAATAATGATTCTCCTTTAAAATCTCTAATACCTTCCTTATTTACTCCCTAAAAAATGGCATTCATGAAGATAAAAGGTACATTTGTTAACCCAAATGGCATGACCAAGAACTTATAATGGCCTGAATATGTTTGGAAAGCAATCTTCCCTAAGTTTTCTTCTTTCATTCTTATTGATTGTAGCCCAATTGTAAGTAAAAGTTTGAATACATAGCTACCCCTCCCTAATTCATCCAAAAAATCTTCCACTAGTGGTAGGGGAAATCTACTATTGATAGTGTTTTTGTTAAGGGCCTTATAGTCAATGCACATTCTCTAGCCTTTATCCTTTTTCTCATTGGATGTTGTATGATCCTGATTTCCAACATCTCTTTAACTAGCTTTTCTATTACATCTTTCTTGGTAAAGGTGTATCTATAGGGCCTTTGATTTGTGGGGGTTAATACCCTCTTTGAGAATGATCCAATAATCATGCCCTATGCGATGTATGGATAATTCTTTTAGTTCTTCAAAAACATTACTAAATTCTTCTAGTAGTTGTTCCATTGTGTTAGGTAAGTTTTCTTCTTCATTCATCTTAAGGGCCCATTTGATATATTATATAGGATTATAAAGGATATAAGTGTGTGCGAATGGAATGTCATTTTAACGTGAATCCTCCCTGCCTTCAGCCTTCAGACCTTTTCACATGCTTCATTTATCAATTCACATGCTTACAAGTCAGCCTTTGTTTATATAAGTGTGGGCCCCATTCCTTCCATGTGTGCATGCTCCATTTGTAACTTCTCACGTGGCTTTTCTTAATTTTATTTCCTCCTACAGCCAGAGCTCCCTCGTGCTTCAATTGGTCCTGCCCATGCGTGGTTCTTCCACGTTACAGCCTTGCTAACCCCTCCTTCTTTAATCATTCCCCAGCCCGTCGCATGCTTTTCTTCATCGTGCAGCTCAGGCTTCTTCTGCTCATCACGTTACTTCTCCTTGTTCAGAAACTTCACTTCCTCTCTTAAATCTCTAGCTCAAAGCTTCAGTTCGAATGAGCTTCTTCACGTCATCCCGTGGCTTTAATTGCATCGTTTTCACGTGAGATTTCTTCATTGCAATAACATGCTCTGCACACGTTTCTTTTCTGTTTAGCTACATTCAACTCGTGGCTTTCTCCAGCTTCTGTACATAGCGCCTAAACTCAAGCTTCTCACGTTCTTTTCTCCATGCAAGGCTGTCGCGTTTTTTTCTCTCCAAAACAGAGGTTACTTCCTTTATTGAGTGCCCAGTCCCTAGCTTCTTCTTTGCAGACGTGGTTCTGGATAACATGTGTTGCCTCTTCGCTCATTCGTGTTTCCTTTCCTCTGTTTTGCGTATTCTATATCAGTTCAAGACCCGTGGCACTTGAGTTTCTTTTCTTTGTTTACTGTTTACGTGGTTTTGCATGTATTCTTCTCTCTTGACTTCTCACATTGCTTTACTCAAGCTTCTTATCCTTGAGAAACCATCCCATGTCGTGTTCAATTCCCAGCTCTTGCTTCATGTTGCTCGTGGCTTGCTTCGTTGTTCAGCTCCTTCGACTCTTCCTTGTGAGCTTCTTCATCATTCCTAGCTTCAGCTCTTTCATTCAAACGTGGCTTATTTTATCTCTTTCACGTCATTTTTAGCTCATTCTTCCCATGCCTGAGGCTACACTCTCTATTTCCTTAGCTCCCTCACATTGCTTCTTTAATCACATTGTGTGTCTTTGAGCTTCTACTTTCCTCAAACAAAATCCACGTGTCATGTGCTGAATGTGGAAGGTTCTTCTCTTCTTTAAACCAAATTCTCATTCAAGCATCATTTGCTCATTAAAATCTACACAAAAGAATGGAAAGTATTAAGTAGAAATACCCGAAAATTATTTAAGATAAATTTAAGCATTAAGAACCAATAATTTGCAAATTAATTCCTCAAGTATAAAAATGGCCAAATAAAATCAAATTCCATTCAATTGCATTCATTAAGCCACATTTAATTATTAAAATGACTAAGTTATGAGGAATAAAACATATAAAAATAGTATTTATCAATAAACCTTATAGTTCTGCCAAGGTAGATTAGATTTGTGGTAGAAATTACAAAACTTGACTATGCTTTATTGTATAGCTAGCATTTTAGTATTTGTTTGTTTATGCATAAGAAAGCTAAATTTCATTTCTCCTTAAAGCCTTCAGTAACTTCTTTAACCAAAACACTACAATTTACTACCAAAATTCCAATGTCACCATCCCCAGTTGTTCAGACAACAGCTAGAACTTCTCAAGCTTTATCACCAAATGTAGTTCAGTCTAATGGCAAAATTCCTCAAGCCTTACCAACCAAGGCCTCATTTAATCTAACTCATATCCCTTCAGATGAAATTCTGAGTTAGTATTTCAAGACTCCCTTTTTGAGTTCCAAGATTGATGATTCCTCTCCCTTTTCCCTATATAAAAATTTATTTAGACCCACCTTTCTAAAAATTTCTAGATAACCTACAAATTATGATTGCCTTAAAGCTTTCTATGATCAAAATTGCTAGATTTGCTAATCCTTCCATAACAGCACCTTTTATTAAGGCAACTTACAATGAAATGGCTCTAACTTTGGATGATATATCTTTCGCTTATAAAGTGAGCAGTGAACATAAGGATGTCAATGCTATAGATTTAAATTAGTTAACTGAGTTGTAGGTTAAGAAGTCCTCCTACCAAGCACAATATGAGGCTCTAGAAAAAGAACACTAAGTCCACTTGCTGAAGTAGGCTGATGTAGTAACTAGGCTCAAGGAGCTGAATACAAAGCTCAATAAGATTTAGGATAAAATTATCACTCTACAACCTTAGCTAACAAGCACTTCAGCTCAGTTGAAGTCCTAATTTGAATGCTTCTTCAAGCTATATAACTAGTTTATTACTTTGGACTTTGAAATTGAATATCTGCTATAATAAAAGAAAATGCTGGAAAGGGACTTAGAAGTAGGTGAAAATGACTTAGCTAAAGTTAATCAATCTTAGAATCATCTTAAAAGCTTGTTAGTTAAGGCTCAAGAAAAGGTCAAGCTGAGTGCCAAAATGACCACAACTTCTCCCATTCAAGTTGCCATATCTAAAACAACAACTGCCACTACTCCTATTGCCAAAGAAATAATCCTTCTAACATCCATCCTCCCTTACTCAACCAATGCTTGAGATCAAGCTTACTAGATTTTGTTTTTTTCCCCCTTTTGTTGGCTACCTGTTATGGACTTTTCGTTTGTTTTTTTGTTTTTCCTGTCAAAAGTTAAGGTAGCTGGCTTGTATTATGGCTAAAGGACTCATATTTTGCATGCTTTCCCAAATAAAGGGATAACAAGGCTTTAAATATTTTTCATTGATGCTTCTCTTTGACTCTTCTCCTTGCATATCAATTAATTAGTAAGCATTATAAGGAATAACTTGACTTACAATAAAAAAGCCTTCCTAATTTAGCAATCATTTGTCAAATTTAGGACCCTTATTACCAATTAGCAAAATAGTTTTATGAAACAAGTCTTCTTCAGCAAACTTCTTATACCTGACTCACTTGTTGTACACTTTTACTACTTTCATCTTATTCC
This sequence comes from Erythrophleum ivorense, assembly GCA_026724425.1. Classification (NCBI taxonomy): domain Eukaryota; kingdom Viridiplantae; phylum Streptophyta; class Magnoliopsida; order Fabales; family Fabaceae; genus Erythrophleum; species Erythrophleum ivorense. The sequence continues at coordinate 41,341,654 of JAIUCV010000007.1, forward strand.
TTTGAATGTTATTGAGGGCCATTAAGCAAACCTTGTCCATTGATTCCATTTGCATATAAAGGGATTGATAATACTTATTTAGTTCCAAATTATTTTGATTAACCACCCTAAAGGGTTTTATTATAATTTCTAAAGATAAGACAAAATCTTGGCCAAAGATTAGTCAAAATGGGATAAGACTAGTTGTAGTACATCTAGCATTTCCATTAGCCCAAAGTATTTTAGATAAAAATTTGTGTCACTTTTTAGGCTTGTCCTCCAAGACTTTCTTAATTTTATTGATTAGTATTTTGTTAGTAACCTCTATTTGCCCATTAACTTAAGCACATTATGGAGTTGAGTGGATCATTTTTTTTTAACCATACTCTTGAGCAACGTCTATCACTTTATCTTTTGTGAAAACTATATATTGGTCAACTATTATAGTTTAAGAAATACCAAATCTTTGTATGATCTATTGTTGAATGAATCAAATCACATTTGCTTGCACAACATTCACTGTTGGCTATACTTTCACCCATTTTATAAAGTAATTTGCTTATACGATAATGAAGGCATGCCACTTGCACGAAGAAGGATTAATTTTTCTTGTTAGATTCATAGCTTGACCTCTGAACAGCCATGGTTTGATAACAAGATGTAGTTCATCAATTGATAAGCTTCACATCCTTTAATGTAGTTGAAGTAGTTAACTATTATAGTTAGCTAATAATAGCCATGTCCATAAATCAACCATCTTATATTGGACCTTGATATGTGAAATCCACAAACTCCTTCATGAACTTCCCCTATAACTTTCAAAGTTTCTATTTTGCCTAAACATCTTAGCAACAAGCCTATATGCCCTCCTTTGTATAACTCATCATAAACTAGAATGTACTTTAAGGTTTTTTGTTTGAGCTTAAAATTTTTTTACTATTGATGAGGAATTTTTTAGATAGCTTATTAAGTTTGTCATTTAGTCTTTAAAATTGGCTATTGATTAATGGCAGTAATTTCATGTGTTTGAAGAATTTCTTAATCACTTTCAATGTCCATACATTTGAATCTAAAAGCTTGCAAAGCTAAGTAATTAGGCTATCTATTTTCTCTTCTAAGTACACACATAACTATTGCATTGGCAAACTATTAAAGAAGAGCATTAGTTGTTTCATAGTAACATAGTAAATTTGTTTTATTGCATCTATATTCTTTAGTGAGTTGTTTGATATTCAAATAAGAATCTCTTATCATTTGTATAAATTGAGCTTTCATATGTATTAACATTCTAAGCCCAACAACTAAGGCTTCATATTCTACTTGATTGTTTGAATAGCCTTATTTCAACTGGATCATAAATTTACGAAGCTCCTTAGTTAGGCTAATGATGGTCATCCTTACTCTAGCACTCTTGAGAGTCCTAGATCCATCAAATGCTAATATCCATGATTTGAGAGTTGTATAATTATGAGCTTTTGTTAATGGACTTTTGACCTTAATACATGTATGTTGGCCTAGGAAATCAACTAAAGCATATCCTTGGATGGCCCATAATGGAACATATTTTAAAGTAAAAGCATTTAACTGAATGACTGACTTCATTAATCTTTCTTTCAAGATAGGCCTATTAAATAAACATTTTACTATGTGAACTTTGCACATAACTAGAACTTCTTTAGTCAAGAGATAATATTCAAGTTTTGTACATGTGTGATACGAAGAAAAACATAATTTTTCCACTTAAGCATATATAATCTCAACATCACTCAGTAATAGGCTAAGATAATAAATAACTCTTTCAATTCCACCCTTGGCATCATGTGTAAGGAGGTAGCCAATGGATTCTTCAATGGCTAAGATATAAAGCTTTAATGGTTTACTAAGCTTTTTAGTGGATTTGTTAGGCTTCACCTAATGTGTTCGAAAGCTGTCTACTATTCTTCTTTCCAAATTAATTCATCATCGTCTTTTAGCTTTAGTAAAGATAAAGAAATTTTTAACTTCCCAACTGAGTTAGCAATAAATCTTTTTAAGAAGTTTATTTTATTAATTAAGCTCTCTAACTCTCTTACTCTATGGTGGTCTTGCCTCTATAACTACTTTGGCTTTATTCTTGTCTACTTTGATTCCTTGTTGATGTACTAGGAAATAAGGAAGTTCCCAATGGTGACCTCAAATACATATTTAGCTAAATTTATCTTGAAATTATGAAATCTCATCTTAAATGCCCACTCTAAATCAGCCAAATGTTAATCAAAATCTTTAGATTTTACCACCACAATGTCTTTATAGATCTTTATTTTTTTTTCCAATTAAATCATGAAAAGATAACATTCATTACTTGTTAGTAAATAACTCCTACATTTTTAAGCCAAACAGCATACTAAGCCATTTATAGATACCCACTGCACTAGAGTAATAGAATGTAGTCTTATAAATGTATTTTTTTGTCTACAAAGATTTGATTATAACTTAAATATTAATCCATACAAGTAAGAATCCCATGATTAGATGTTATGTCAATTAGCATATAAGCTATTAGCATAACATATTCATCTTTAGGAGTAGCCAAGTTCAAGTTTTGAAATGCAATGCAAATTTTGACTTGCTCATTCTTCTTTATGGCAAGGACAATGTTTAAGAGCCATTCGACATACCTAGCTATACATATAAACCTTGCCTTTAGCTATCTTTTTATTTCATCCTTGATTGTTAGCAGTAGTTTTGGATTGAATCTCCTAGCTACTTGTGTCACTTAACATTTTCCTTAATCAACAATTGATGTTCAATCAATTGCCTAGATAACCCAAACATTTCATGGTACTCTCAAGTGAGAAAATCTTTGTACTATTTGATAAGATAAATTAGCCAATTTTGGTCTTACTTAGTTAACAAACCAAGGGATCTTGAATCTCAAAACTAGGAACTTAACTTTCAATTGGAAACTCGAACTCCTCTTTTAATAGTTGGCTTATTAATGATTATGGATTGTCTTTTGCTCCTTGAGTGTATTAGGAGCTTATTATTCAATCTTGTTCTCTGCTATAAGGAGGGCTTGCTAATGTAAGACATCTTTAATTATATCATGTTGCTGATCCATAAGTCATTTGGGTAAAAGGCCATGGATTGACCCTATCTTCTTGAAATCTAATTTTAAAACCTTAAAAAGTGTGGTTGTTTGATTCCAAGGATCCTTCTTCATAATCCCTGGTAAGCTAATAGTTTCCATATGTAAGGAGTAAAATATAGGTTTTGCCATCTATACATCAAATATAAAAGGATTCTTGTTAGCCAACACTACTTAATTTTATCACTTTTCTTAAATATGAGCTATTGATGTAATTTAAAAGGAATGTAGTGATTGGAATGTATCCAGTCTCTTCCTAATAGTATTAAATATGTAGGTCTCGCATCCACAACAAAAACATTTTGCACTGGTTGTTTTGTACCCCACTGTTATGATAGCTACTAATACTCCCATAGTAATTGTTGCTTTTCCTATGAAGTTAGTCATCTTCATATTTATGGTGATCAAATCCATCTTGGTTTTACCCAATTTCATCAACATACTGGTTGGCATCACATTGAGCATAGCGCCTTTATCTATAAATGCTCTAGCTATTAGTTTGCCATTATATGAGCTTTAATATATAAAAGCTTTAAATGTTTGGTCATAGCCTTAGATGTTTTTTCAAACTACATTATGGCTAGCATAAATGTTTTATCATCTATGAAAGTTACCCATTCTATTTCTTCTATGAAGACATCTCCCTTAAAGCCTTTTAGTTACCTTGCATCTACCTAAAATTTATTTAGAATGATGTCAATGACATCAATGTTTGCTAGAGATGCCTTAGAATCATCTTCATTTAAGAGTCATCTTCTTTCAGAATATCCTTATCATTTGATGATTTAGGGCTAACTAAATGTTGAGGTGTATTAATCTTTATTGGTGATTACACTTCTTCTTTAATCACATCTCTAGCATCCTCTAGTATCTTGAGCATTTACCTCAACTTCTAAGTAGACCTCTACCTTTGTCTCCTTTTTTTTTTTGAGTATGAGTTAAAATAACTACTTAGGATAGTTGTTGTGACTTCTTTTCAAAATATTTATTGAGGAACCATTGCCCTTTTTATATGTTAGATTTAGGCTTGACCATCTTCTATGGCTTTAGTTGTTCATCATTATGAATGTGTATCCTCAAGATAGACACTCTCTTTTCAATGTTGAACTCTACTACTTACCTTCTTCCTTTTGAAATTGACTTTTCATCTATCCTTGAAACTTGTAACTTGTCAAACATACTATTATTCTTTTTCCTTATTGGGACTTGGAGTTTGTAAAAAATGCTAGCTTATAAATAATAGATTTTAGCTATTTGGGTTGTAAGCTAAGATTAGAGACCATGTATTCATCCAAGTGTCTCCAATGACTGGGGTAGGCTAGTCTATGAGGGTAAGGAAGCTTAGTTCTAGGTATATTAGCCCATTTGAAATCCTTTAGAAAATTGGACTCGTGGCCTACCAGATAGCCCTACCTCCTAACCTAGCCCAAATCCATAATATTTTTTATGTCTCCCAACTCAAAAAGTACCTACCAAACCCCTCACATGTCATAGAATATGAGCATGTTCAATTGCACGAAAATCTTTCCTATGTAGTGAAACCAGAAAGGATTGTAGAAGCTAAGCTGGAACAGCCGAGAAACAAAAGCATCCCTCTAGTGAAAGTAGTATGGAAGGGTCTGACATCTGAGGAGGTAACTTGGTAGCTAGAGGATGAGATGAGACAAAAATATCCAGAATTATTTCACTAAGGTACATATTTAAATTTTGAGGATGAAATTTATTTTAACGGAGTGGAAAATATAACAAATGTAAATTACGTAAACAACGAAATGAGCAGTATAAAAGCAAGTCATTTGAAATGAGCTAGATAATGCCCTAAAAATTTTGGGTAGAGTCCTAGGCTCTTAAAAATTATAATTCTAGGCTCAGACGGAAAGAAAAATAGAGCTAGGATGGTAAAACAATTTGTGATGAAAATTGACAAAATATAATGGCATTTTCGTAAATAAATGCAACTTTTGAAAAAACACGTAGGAGGGCTTTTTAAATGGGAAATTTGAGTTTCCCACAAGGCTTTTAGAGGCTCCAAAATCCATGGGAAGTCTCAGGACTAGTAAAGCCCCTTCGATGTACATTTTCTAATATTAGTAAGCCTGAACTTTGACGGATTTGTTCGGGAGGGTTTTAGCTCCAAATTGAATGATTCAAAAGACATTTTATTAAATTGAGAACCTAAATTTTATAATGGAAAAGATAGTTCTAAAAAAGGAGCTAAAATGAAGCCGAAAAGAAATTATCATTATAGAAGGACAAAATTAGAATTTTTGAAAAAGTATTTTTCTAGAAGCTTTCACATATTTCTCCCTTCTTCTCCCCCTCATATAGCACGATTTTCTCCTGCCTAAAATGCATAATATCACTTGCTCTCTTAGGCACACAAGAAGGGGAAGAAAAGAAGGAGAAAAATCAAGAAAAAGGTAAAGAAATATAAGGAATTTCATGCTCCATCTTCCTCCAATCTTATTCCTCTCGTCCCCTCCTCTTTTCCTATAGTTTTCTTGAGATGATTGGTTCTATTTTCGGTCCAGCACACAAGGGGAGAGTTCGAATTACTTGAAAAGAAGAGAACCAAGGAGAAGAAGCTTTGAAATTAAGTTAGAATCCAAGGTAATTTCCTATTCTTTGTACAGAACCATTAGAGGGGAGGGAGTTCTATCCAAAACAAGAGAGAAACAAGAGTTTTAGGCCATGGGGAGATGGAATATGGCAAGAAATTCTAAGGAAAACTAATAGAAAATAAGATAGAAAAGTGTAGACTTCTTTAAGGTTTTGTAAAATCTGATTTTATGTGAATGTTTTCTTAGTTATTTGAATGTTTCCTTGAGCTCCTGAGACCCTTAGAAACCCCCCCAAGTGGCCCTCCCATCGAAGAAAAATCAAGAAGCTTGTGAACTACTTCCTTGGTACATATCTCAGCCTAGGCTAGCACAAGTAGTTAGGGAGTGTTTAATTTATTCTGGCCTTGGTTTGAGACTTTATATGCTGTTAGAAGATGGGAGAAACCATTGGGAAAAATTCAGGAGCCATGGAATGAGAGATGGAGTAATGATGTCCATAATGGTGCCTTATGAAGCAACTTAGGTTTCCAATTGTGCAAGTGAATGTGTGAGGGCTCCAAGAACCTTAAATGAGTCCAAGAAGTCTATAAATAACAAGAGAATAGAGCCTAGAATTTGAAATGTAAGAGTTGCTTCAATAGGCCAATTATAGAACCATTATGCCACTTATGGAACTAAATGTGTGTTCAAGAGTGTCTTTAATGTCTTGGCTTGCTTCAAATGTGTGATTATGTTTTGTTTATGGTGTTTAGGCCAAAAGAACACCAACCCACCTAGGTGCATTTGTGAGGCCAAAAAGAGGGAGGAATAAGACAAAGGAAGGCTTGCAAAATTCAAGGTAGCTCTCCACCTCATTCTCCTTGCATTCTTGTGTGTATATGTATGTCACTGTGTGCTTGTATGTGCTCTTGTGACTTGAGAACATGCCACTTGATGTCTTGAGATTGCATTGGTACTAATATGTTATCTTGAATGTCATTGATTGTGAGAATGGCTCATGAGGGTGAGGTGATGCCAAAAGTCCCTTAATGTGGGTGAGGAAGTGCTAAAAGTCTCAAGGCATAGGTGAGACTAGGCCAAATGTCTCTTAGATGGGTAAGGCCAAGTTAAAAGTCCCTAGGCTAAGGGTGAGGCATATCCAAAAGCCCTAGAAATGGGGTGAGACACAACCAAAAGGCCCTAGAGCTTCTTGATGGCTTGATTGTGAGAATGTGGCATGAGAATCTTGGAAATGAGTAATTATGATTTTGGTAGCTTGCTTACTTGTGCACTTAATGTATGTATGCCTTGAATGTGTATGTAAATGGGTGTGTGAGCTATTGAGATTCTTGGAATCTCACTCCCTTTTCCCTCTCACTCTTGAATTGTCTAGCTGGTGCTCAAAGACAAGGAAATGCAATCCAAGAATAATGAAAACCTTTCTTTGTCTATTATGTAGTTTAAATTGTAGTTGAATGTCAAAGTGGCTTTGTAAATATTATTTTTGTGATGTAAGACCTTTAGCAAATGTAATATAATGTATGAATATTATATAGCTCATGTGTGACATTAAATCAATGCAAATAATGGAATTTGCCTCTTATGTGGTTATGGTTACATGTGTATTATTGGATGTGGAGTGGCCAAATTAAGATGCATGAGGTTTGGGATTACTTGGACAGTTCATACAAGTCATATTCATACTTTTAAATTTGCCCAAGAGGTGCCAAACTCAAGGGCAGGTCATTTGGACCAAAGTGATACCTTATGAGAGGCAAATTTTGCCATTTTGATGAGTTATGTCACTTTTTATCCAAATGAGCTCTTCTTGGTTTAAAATTTAGCATGAATTTAGAGCTTGTTGATAGCTTTTTAGGAAGCTAAAGTGAGCAATTTTTTAAGGTCTATGGAATCTTGGATGAATTTTTAAAGTTAGGAATTTTTCTAGTTTTGGTTTAGTGCACTATTCATTCTGGTCCAAAATAAAACTCTATCACTCATAGGCTAAATGATGTCCAATTGCCATGAAATTTTTATAGAGAGAAACTAGACCTTCCCAGTGACTTGTGCCCATTGGAAGCACCTCATTTGGATGTTTAGAGAGGGAGATATTAATTTTTGAAATTGTTGTCCAGTGTTAGGAGTCCAATCAAACCTATGTCACTGTTTGATTGGCTTTTGAGGTCTGGATGTGCTTGGACTGGTCTGATATTATTTTTTCCCTCTAACTAACATCTGTAACTTTTTAGATTGGTATCATTTGCATGGATTTAATTTTTTTGAAATTAATTGGACATTTTTGAAATTTATGATAGTAAATTGTATCAGTACCAAGGACAACTAGACCTTTATAGATATTTCATTTTCAAACATAATCCAAAGGCTAGAATCATGTCCTGGAATTATTTTTAATGTGAAATTAACATCTAGAGCCTTCCAGAAAGCTATGGTTTGTGTGATTTTGATTTTTCTACATTTAGTTTGCTTTTTCAAAGTTACCCATGAAATCTACTACTGTACAACTGCGGGAAATAAAGGAATTTTGGAAGTTTTGACCCTTGATCCATGGTTTGTGCTAATTTTTGAGAATTTTATGATTTGTATGTATGGAAAATAATTAGAGAATGTTGTTGATGAGTTCATGGAGTCCCAAAGACACCAAATGAAAAATTTATCTGCTACGCAATGCAATTTAATACATTATTTTAATGCATTTTCTTGATATTTCTTTGATAAAGTGCATATTCTCACTTGCAAGAGAGGGATTAATGTTAGAAATAATATGGTATTACATCTGGACTCTTAAAACAGTGGTTGTATGCATTGACATAAGACCCGTGGCTTCATGGAAATGCAAATGGGTGTGTTTCTTCCTTTAAACTCGAGCCTACTTCTTCCTTCCTAGCTCCCCTCTCTTCTACATGTGTGTGTGAGTGTGAACTGGTGGGTGACTTACGTGAATGTGTGTATCAAGTGAGTGAGGATGTATCTTAGACCATGTAAGTATGGAAGAGTATACTCATGTGAGGGATTGTTGTTTGTGTGAGTGAAAGCGTGCTCCTTGGATGTTATTCTGTCCTATCCAAGCCACAAGTGTGCAGCCTAATGAATGAAGCAACCCATGTGCTTAGATGTTGATGTTTTAATAAACATGAAACATAGAAGAGCAGCTCCCTTAATGTGTTGATGAATCTACTATTCACATGTGCATCAATATGAATGAAAGAGTTACCTACATGTGTGAAGGGAAGCTTACATGCAAGAATCAAGTGCTATATACATGTGAGTAGAGAGGAGAAACATGTGTGATGGTGAGGTGTGGCAACAAGAGTGCAGATGAATGAGATGGATGAAGCCCTTAGTCAACACGTGAGTAGCCTTTTTGCCATGTTCTACACCTGAGCTTCCCTTTCTCCCTAATATTTAAATTCAAATGCAATTTTGTACAAAAACAATGGAAAAGATGAAGTAAGAATATTCATAAAACTTCATTTAAAAGGATTTGTACACTAAAATTCCAAAATTTTGCAAATCAATTCCTAAAATGCAAAAATGGCCAATAAACTCAAATATTACCTAATAAAATGCTAAAAACCATATTTAATCATCAAAATGCCTAAGTTTAAGAGGATTAATATATCTAAAATTGGCATTTATAAGAAACATACCTTGTTTCAATCTTTAGCAAATGGAGATTCCTATGGTGGATTTAGTTGTTTCAAACTCCCCCTTTTCCTCAAGAGTTCAGTCACCAAAGTGCTTTTTTCAAGAAGCTAAAACCACTATTGGAGAGGATTTAGAGAGGAGAAGAAGATTTATAACTAATATGTCATAAAAAATGCAAGAATTCTTATCTTCGTAGCCTTTTCTTCCTCCCCTTTTTCCCTTTACTTGGATGCCCTTCAAGATTTGTTTCTGGTTTGTTCTAGAAGTGTTAAGTCAGTTATGGGCAAAGCAAGTGGTGTGGTTGGTTATAAAAGGGAGAAAAAAAGGTTCTAAAATAATTTATAAAATTCTTATTATGTCCGTTAACTTCAATCCATTTGTTTGAGCTCATTTTAATTCCTTTTTTAGAACTACCTTTTCCATCATGAAATTTAAGTCCTTTAGTTTATTAAAAATAATTTTTTTATTTTATAGGATTCAAAACAATTCTGAATGATCTAGTCAAAGTTTAGGTCAATTGATAACCTAAATTGTTCACTGGAGAGGTTTTAACCATTATGACAGTTCGTATGATTTTATAGGCCTTTAAAAACCCTAATGAGTTTAATTTTATCATTTAAAACTTTGTCTTTTAACTTTCTCAAAAGTTGTCTGAAATTACAAATTTGTCACTGTATCTTCGGTTCATTCTATTTAGTTGTTTTGGTTCCAGTTTCGGGTTATTCTTAGTTTTCTAATCACATTTTTAGATACTCTAATTAGCATTCTACCTTTAATTAGCCTCAATTTACTTTGCTTTAGGGTCCTCTTATATCATATTAATGGTTTCGATTTAGTTTCTAAGAAACCAGATATTAAATGATAGACATTGTTTAGTAAGGTGGCTCTTTCCACAATGCTCATGAATGATGATAGAAGTTTAGACTAAAGTCAAATGAGTAGTTGAACCTTGATGCATCTCCAAATTGTCAAACCTCTTACACAGTGAAGCTATAATCACTTAATTGATATGCTCTTGTCACATTTTTCTATGGAGTTTTCTCGAATGACAATTGAATAAAGTTGGATGCCATACTTTCTAACAAATTGTAAGCATCTTCCATATTTAAATTACACATTAAACTAGCACCAACTATAGAATCAAGAATAGTCTTCATCTGACTTAATAGCTCATTATAAAATGTTTACCCTTGAATCCATGTCAACAGCCCATGATTTGGATACTTCCTTAATAACTCTTTAAACCTCTCACAAGCCTAATGTAGAGGCTTACAATAATTTTGCACAAACAAGGTAATGTTATTATGTAGTTGGCCAATCTTTGCTAGAGGAAAATAGCAAGTCAAAAACTTTTAGCCCGAGTCTTCCTATGTGATAATAGATCTAATAGGTAGGAATTGAACTAACTCTTGGCCTTATCCTCTGGTGAGAGTGGGAACAATCCCAATCTAATAACATTGTCACTAACTTCATTTTTTTTAAAAAAAAGTCACACATTTCCAAAAATCCTAGAACATGAGTAATTGGATATTTAGATAACAAACCCCCCAAATTGTCCTACTATTTGTAGCATTTGAAGGATAATTAGTTTAGGCTCAAAATTGCTTACTTCAATTGCTAGCCTCCAAATACTAAAGTGTAGATCTTGTAATGATTGGGTGGCATAATCTATCACTATTATGTTGTTATTTTCATTACCCTCAACCATGGTTGTTTTTAGTATAAGTTGAGAGTTTTATTTAAGGAGTTTACTAATGGTTCTTTCTATCTCTAGATCAAGTGACTTAAGTTCAAAACTTTTAGTTCTTTACATAAGTTAGCTTCAAAAACTGTAAAACAAAATAAAAAGAAAATAAAGATTGAGTTCAAGTAAGGATTGCATGATATTAATATTGGTAGAAAATTAATTGCACAAATTCCAAAGCAACAACACCAAAATTTGCTGTGATCAAATACGTCTATGCATGCAAGTGTATGCATCGAACAAATAATATAGAATGAGTCAAGTATCATACAAAAAATTGATTGATGAAATTCACCAATTACTAAAATTAACACTCTTACTAAAATCAAACTAATTATGATTAAGTGAAATAAAAATTAATTAAAACTACAAAAATTTAAAATAAATGTGCAAACTAATATGAGTAAATTCAATAAGCAAGAAAACCTAAGATTATTAATCCTCTTAGTATTCCTTAGAAACCCAATTACATATCTTTTACTTGCTTTAATAATATTAATTTTATTAGCCTGGGACTCCTATTACACTATAAATATCTTCCTATTTAGTCAATTCCTTAATTCTTTATGAAATTTGACCAACCACAAATTACACACAAATCCTAATTTTAACTACACAAGGTTAATAGGTATATCCCTATCTTATTAATGCATTGCAAAAAAGCATCACTTACCTCCTTTTTTTGTTGCAATTTGCGACAATTGTTGACCACTACTAAATGATTAACTAGCAGTTGGCTAGCCACAATCATTGCAACCATGGATACTTAATTTGCAGTTGTTATTTTTCAACCATGGAAATAACCACTGCCAATTGATAGCAGAAGTTAGAATGCATTTGGTGGCAATTTCACTTGGTGTAAATGGAGTGAGTTGGTTAGTTACTTTGTGTGTTTTCCACTAGTTATTGTGCCTTTTATTGGTGGTTTAAAAACAAATTTGCAGTGGTTTTGTAAAACACTTTGCTATGGATTTTAGTTAACCACCAATAACTTTTAACATTTAGTCTACATTTAGCGACAGTTCGAAACCCGCCACTAATAATGACGTGTTATTTTTTTCTTTTTTGTATGCATTTATATTTATATTACATACATGCCTAAATTATATATATATATATATATATATATATATATGAGATGCATATCTAATTATACATTATTAGAATTATTTATAACATTATCAACGGTTACTAAATCAAATCATAGATTTAGTTTAATTTTCAAAGAAAAATATAATTAGTAGATTTGTCACTTTTACACACTTAAAAAAAAACACTACAAATCATGCATAATGTTTAATAAATATCTAAAATTAAAAAACACTGCAAGTTTACGAAATATCCTAAAATAAAAAATAGAATCATTCTCTAATTATCTTGTGCAGGGCTTGAAAAGGATAAAGAACATAGATCACAAACATTTCTCTGAGAGAAAAAAAGATTTAAGTATATATATATATATGCATTTAATAAGACATAACACTATGGCCAATTTTAACGTGTTAAATCATACATCAAATCCAAGTCCTCATACGGTGAAGAAAACTCATAAAATTTTTTTCCTTTAAAAAAATCAGTGCTAAAAAATACGCATAATAAAAGAAACAGATTCATGACATAATGAGTACTCATAAGTTACAAAATAGTAGAAGAGATTGGATCTTTGCCTTATCCAATCATTGCTGTAAGCTGTATCTACATTTGAAATCATCTTTTCATGATGTAAAATTAAAATTTTTATCCCAGATTATTTGAAAACTCCTTAACAAAACAAACTTCTAAGGCACAAATTTTAAGCCCTTATCAATAAATATGACAGTATATTGGCATGTTCAATATATTTCCTACTTAACCTACCTATCCATTGGGAATATTCCCTGTCATTTATTCATGATGACAAGAATACGATGCATGATAGGCAATATCTATTATTATAAGAGGAAAGCTGAATCTTAAAAAGAAAAAAATAACATAAAATAAAACTGAACTACTTATTATGGACCCCTAGGAGAGCGACTTGCTAAATACCCAGACAATGATCTTGGTTAGTGTTCTGGTAATCCACTTTTCTAGGGGGGAAAACAGTGAATCACATACAAACCGCCTTCACTAGGGCATCTCTACAAATTTTACTAAATTGCATGAGTCAAAAGATAATTATTTTAAAATAACCAGTTTAAAATGTTGCAATCATCATTTCTCAGCCATTGAATTTTTTCAACGGTTAAGATTAAGCCACTTGGTATGTTAGCACGAAAGAATCACACAATATTGAATTCTATCCATCCACCCTGCATTCAAGGTTTTTTATCGATTTTTTCTCACTTTTGTTCATTTTCTTTTTTAAATACTGGTTTATTTTGGGGCTTTATGTTGGTGAGTGTGGGGAGGGGCAAGTGCCGGAAAAAATTCTCCCCATTTCCTGTACATACCAAAAACTAGATGAAAAGACAAGTGAGAGTACCAACTTGTGACCCTAAGTGTTAAAAAAAATTCTTCGGCTAGAATTTTAAAATAATAAATCAATCTGAATTGGTTGCAGCATAACTCTGAATTTAAGCAATCAGAATTGCCAGAATCGCGTGACATAGTTAACACCACTGACCAGTGGGAATCATTCCATCTGAGTTATTATGTTAGACGTACAAAAAATGCTCATAATATCATTATTTATGCTATTCTATCCCATTTTGCAGTTTAATAATAATGCAGTCAATATCATAAACATATCAATGGTGCTTCATTGCCATTAGAACATTAGAATTTCAAAATTTTGCTTTATGTAATTGTTCCCTATAGCCAGCCTAAAGAGATATGTAAAGCAGAAAATGGGCAATATAGCTATGCTTTGTATCAAGTATTATGCATTCGCAAGTGCTTATTAAATGAGTTGATTAGAGGTTTGATAGCATTGGCACCTAAAAAATTCGATCAAAACTATATTCTACAAGTCTACAAGTTTACACAATCATCAATTGATCAGAGGACTTTTTATTTTGTCACCTCCATCTTCAAGCAAATCATATATTAGAATTTCAAAACTAGCCTCAAAAGTTTTTTATAGACTAATATGATGTAGTGAAGTTGTACAAACAAATTTAGAATAGGAATCAAGTTGTATATTACCATCATCAAATTGTAATAAAGTTGTACATTTCTATTGAAATAAAGTAGTGTATGTCTTTCTTCTTTTGCAATAAAGGTGTATATTTCTTTTCTGGCTTTTAGGTCTATATATTGATATGTTGAACATAGAAAAACACATACTACTCATCACAATAATGTCAACATGTATTACATTACAAAACGCATATTTGTACTATAATGACTCTATATTGATCAACCATTTTGGATTGCTAAAATCTATAATATCACCATAGAGGCTTGGTACTATAAGTGATTGTATAGGATCATCAAGTGGTATCTATATTCTATAGGAACAAAATCAAATCATAAAAAATATAAACCAAGCTAAAAATGAGTTCTTCCTCCCACTTGCCTATTCATCAACTCAAACGAGGATCTTTATTGAAGCCAAGATTCATTTACCAACTTAATCTTATAGGCCTAAACCTCGGATACTTTATATTGAGATGCCAACACATGGGTGATTTTTGGGAGATGAAGTTCATGATTATGTTCTTCTACAAACTCATGCACTTTAAATTTTTCACCCATGTCTGTGACTCCTATCTCTAATAAACAATTAGTTTTGGTCTTTAATTAAGGATTGATGGTTAGACAATTTCCTTTGTCTTTGCATCAAACTCCTTGTTTGCAACAAACAAATCTACAAGTCAACATGAAACCATCTTTCTTTCCCTTATTGGTGTATAGTTTCCTAATGCCAAATTCAACTCTCTCCCTATAATCAACTAAGAACTTCCAAGCTGCCCTTAAGGTATCAAATATCATCCCTGCTTTAGGCTTTAAGTCAATATCAAAATTAACATTTTTTACTAAAAAACAACTAGATACACTTATTTCCCTGAAAGTCATACTACAAAATTATTTTAGAACAACATACATAATTTTGAAGCAAGCTTAAACACTTACGTGGTGTAAAAGAAGCTTTGTAAAGTCACCGATGATCTTCAAAGTCCTTGTATAAGTCTCTCAAATGGTCTTAATAAAAAAAAAATATAATTCAAAACAAGTTTCTTAAACTTAGTATTATGTTAATTTATATTTATGACTGAATTATAATGAACAAAAATCAAACAATACATAAGTTGAGCATTAACATGTTCACATCATTGCAAGATAAGCCTTGTTTGATAATCTATTTCATCTTAATAAACTCCTATTGTCCAAGAATGCTAATTTAAAAGCAATGCTAATTTAAAAAGAGTGCCCACTTACACTTTAAATGTCAAGATAGTTTCCCAAGTGACCAACTAAGGATCATGGTCAACCATTTTTTGGTTTTCTTAAATATGACACTAATTTTAGGTATTACATGCCCTAATGATGATGTATCAATAATAAATAGAGGCAAGTAACTTAATGTATTGTATGATGAAATAAATATGGCCTAGCAACTTAATACAAGGCTTTTTTTTTTTTATCATTTTCACAAATCAAAGTCAAGTATACCATATAGCATAGAGGCAACTGCTACATCAAAACTATATTGCAAAATTTTATATTATACAAGCCATCATAATACAACTACAAATAACAATAAACTTTATATTGCTCTTTAAACAAAGAAACAAAAGAGAGAAAAAGACACACAGAGAGAAAGAGAGAGATTTTCAACACATAAGCTTTACATTAACGGTGTTCCATATCATACAAGAAGAAAAACCAAGCTTCTCATACCCCAAATAAATGTCTAAACTAAGAGGGTGTAATATCCAGTTCCTCTGAAAATGTGAGAGACATAATGTCTGGTTTCTTCATAAACGTACGTAATTTACCAGATATAAAAGAAAGTCCCCTAGATAGAATGATTTGATATCTAATAAAATTAAAGTAATAATCTAAATCTCAAATAATGAGAATCCAAGGCTAGAGGTACCTTAAAAATGGAGCCAAAATAATCAAACAAAATTCAACGAAGATGTAACGGCATTTTTGTAATTTCAGGCACTTTTTGGAAAACTTATACGAGAAATTTTTAAATTAAAAAACTGAGTTACTCAAGGTTATTAGAGGCCCTAAAAACTATAAAAACCCCTAGAATGGTTCAAACTCCTCCGGTTTACGATTTAGAATGTCGATTAACTTGAACTTTAACCCTTTCATTTGGGAAGGTTTTAGATCTAATTTGAGTGATTCCAAAGATATTTTATAAGTTAGAGAACCTGAATTTTATGATAGAAAAGACAGTTCTTGAAAAGGAGTTGAAATAAGCCTAAAACAAAAAAGCCAAAAAGATAAGACGTAAATATAATTTTAAGGAGGGAAAAAAGGAGAAGAGAACCAAGGTAAAAAGGTGAGCAAATTCTTGAAATTTCATACTCTTTCCTTTGGCAAACTTATTCTCCTCGCTCTCATCTTTTTTTCCATGGTTTTAGTATGTGATTTGGTTCTATTTTGAGCCATGTTTAGGGGGGAGAAGTTTGAAATTCAAGAGAGGAACCAAAGCAAAGGAATGGGCTCTTGAGAAAAGCTATAAGTCAAGGTAAATTCATTGCTTTTCATGTTTCTTCTCCCTTGCTCCCATGTGTGTGAGTTTTGGCCACTCCTAGGATAGCCAAGAGGGAATTGTTTTTGAACCAAACCAAGAGTGAAACCTAGGATTTAGAGTGTGGAAAACAAGAATATGCAAAGAAATCCAAGAAAGAACCATTGATTTGCAAGATGTCTAGCCTAGGGTTTCACTTGCATCTTGGTTTATAGGAAGCTTTCTAGTCATAATTTAAGGTTTCTAAGAGTTTGTATGAGTCCCTGAGATATCAAGGAAGCCTCCCATATGCATCTCCCATCAAAGAAAGCAAAACAACTTCCATTGGTGCCAAAGGAAGCATAGTCTTGGCCTAAGCTAGAAGTAGCATCTAGGGAGTGTTTTAAATTTTTCTAAGCCTAGATTTGCATCATATATGATGAGGGAATATGAGAGGAAGCCTTGAAAAAATTTTGGAATCCATGGATAATGAGATAGAGGTGTAAGTTCCATAATGTAGCATAATGAAACAACTCCTAACTAAGCTCCTTAAAATGAGTGTGTGATGGCTCCAAGGAGTCTAAATGGAGTCAAGAAACCTAAAATGAAAGAGAAAATGGAGCAAGATCATGAATTCTCATAGTTTCTTCATTAGGTCCCTTATGGAAACATGTTGGAGTCTTGGAATGAAGTAGGCTTCCATAGAAAATGTGTGATGCTAGAGTTTCATTTAATGATCTAAATATGTCCTACTTGATGTGTTTAAGCCAAGAGAACTTAGTTCCTCCAAGTTTCAAGGCTTGGCTAAAAAGAGGGAGGAAGATTTCAAAGGAAAAGTATGAAACCTTGGCTCCAAGGTAGCTCTCTCTCTTTTCTCTCATGCATTATTGGATGCTTTCATGTCTTTGGATGTGTGTATATATGATTATGCTCTGCAAAATTTTTCTAGCAAATGTTTATATGTCATGGTACCATGATGCCTTTGTTATGTTTGTAAAAGATGCTTTATGAATGTGTTTTCCTTGCATGAGCTTGGTGAAGTCAAAAGTCCCTTAGCAAGGGTGAGGATGAGCCAAAATTCCATAAGAATGGAAAGTTCTAAAGAGAATGGGTGAGGCTAAACCATGGTCTTAGCAAGCCTATGTATGAGGAATATGTTTTCTTGAATGAGAAAAATGTTTCATGTATGTTCATGAATTGCTAAATTGTCATGCATTCATCTTTGGACTTGAAGTCGCATTTATTATGTATGATTGAAAAGGGTAATGAGCTATTAGGATTCCTAGAATCTCACTTCTCCCTCCCCATTGCCTAGACATGTATAGATGGGCCAAGTGAGTAAAGAGATGGAAGCCACCACACTTGGCAAGAAGATTGCAAAAGAGTTGCTAAATGCTTGTGTTGTAACAATTTTATTGTCAAATGATGTAATTCCATTATGTATATGATGTATGACCTCTTGAACACATGTATACACATGGATATCTAATATATGAATGAGAATTGGTAGCTTATGAATGAGATTTAATGTTTTTGCCAATGAGATGCATTGATGCACTTGTAAGATCTCATGTATGTGGGCAAGTGGGTGAGTGATTTTGTGATGAATGGATAGTTGAGCCTCTTAGACATATTTAGAGGACTATTTTTATGCTTTGCCACGTGCTCAAGTGGTCTTGGAAAAGGTAGAAGCCAAAATGGTCCATAATTGACCCTTTAGGAGACATAAAAGTATCATTTTGCAACCCTATGTCACAAACTGACCAAATTGACGAATTTCCCTATGAAATTCAGCATGCATATAGGTCTTATCTACAGATTTTTGGAAAGCCAAAAACCAAATTATTTGGAAGTCTAAAGAATTAATTATGAATTTCCAAAATTGGCAAAAAGCTGCTAAAATGGTCCAGACACTGTTCATATGGTCAGTTTTGTCTCCTGTGTCATTTGAGGGGTCAATGTTATCCAATGCTCATAAAATTTTACAGGCATAAACTAGGAATGATAAGCTTTTTGGGGCCACCAAGATAACTCCATTTGGAGTTTTGTAGAGGAAGATATGAATTTTTAAAATTGATAGTCAGTGCTAGTAATGTAGTAGTACCTCTGGTACTATTCCATCTAATTTCGTGGAGCAAATACTTTTTTTAATCAAAAAATATTTTTATCCTCTAGTTGACATCCACAAATTTCCAAAATGATATGGTTTTCTGGGTTTTGATTTTTCTAGAATTAATTATGAAGTTTTGAAATTTATATCAGTAACTTGTGACCGAAAATCCTGGCAGCTGGACCTTTGGTGCTTTTCTGTTGTCCGTTGTGGTCCATCCAATGTTGTCATGGCTTGGAATGATTTTTAACCTATATTGGACATTCAGAAATTTCCAAAAAAACTATTATTTACTTGATTTTGATTTTTCTAAATTGAATTATGAATTTTCAAAGTTGATGATAGAAACTTAAACCCTAGAGCCAGAGATTGATCTTGTATTTTTTAGTGTAGATGTCCCAAGCTCGGGCAAAATGGAACATTTTGGGATGGTTTTGGCTGGTATACATGTATTTGGAATAGAAATTAATATGGATGAGTTCATATGACCCACAGAATGTGAAACAAAAATTTTAAGCCCTATGTAACGCAAAATAATCCATTATTTTAATTGAATTTCTTGAAGAACTTTTGCTATTTCAAGGAAATGGAACTAAGACATGAAAAGGAAAAGCCAAAGTAATATGGTATTACAGAGGGAATTTGTAAGAGAGAGACAATTTCCCTCCAATTGATGTATTCTCCTTGCTACTGAGAGTGAAAATTGGCACCAATGAGATAACGAAATCTGAAAGAAAAAAACATAGAAAGCAGAGCTTGTTTACACTAAAAATTTTCAGCCTATGTTACTTATATAGCTATACCAAAATGCAGCATTTTAGGATTAGGATTTTGTTTCATTTCAGACTTCTTCATCTCCACCATTCAAGCCATCAACGTCTCTAAGTATACCACATCTCACTATTTCATTTGAAGCGCATTGTGTTGTCATTGCTCTAAATTAAGTCGCTCCACTCCCATGTCAAAATGCACCATTTTGATTATTGAAACAGTGCATTTTGATGTCGTCAAGTGATGTGCCTCCATCTACTCCGTTTGCCAACAGCCACAATGTATTTCAGAGGCACAGACTTCAGGAAATCCAAACGTAAACAAGAGAAGGCATGCTCATGCTTAAGCCTCAATTTTTAGCTTCTTCAGCATCGAAAGTTTCAAACTTGATTTAATTCAATTGTTAATTAATCCATGAGGATGCAATGGAAAGGGCCTTTTTTTAACTATATTTCTAAAGGTTTACTTTTTCTTTTAAAAAAAACGGAACTGTTTTTTTATTAGATCTATTTTTTAGAATTTTTTTGGCACACAAAAAATTACTAGTGAGAATAAATTATTCTAAAACTATTGTTCAAGGTGCAATGATATGTGCAAAATTTTCTTTTAGCCCTACACCAACATTTATTAACAATATAGGACCTATGTTTGTGGCCATTTTGGTTTAAGAATGAATCCTTTGCAATAGTGTACCATGTGCAGTGAAAGAGAAGATAAAAACATCTATAGAGTCTACTCACTTTCTTCTCAGCCATTGCTCTCTTTCTTCACTTCTCTCTCTATATTAATAACATCAATTTATTCTTTAAATCAAGAAAATCTAAACTTGAATTTGAATAAGGGCAATATATTCTAAAAGACAAGCAAAAACTCACAATGATTAGGCATCTCAATCAAGAAATTTTTTTTTTGAGAAAGGTGAACTATAGCTCTTGACGTGGAGAAAATTTAAAGTTTTAAACTCACATAGCATAAATAATTAAAGATTTTTTATTTAATTTTTTTAATTAGTAAACTATAGTTTTAAAATAAATTTAATTATAAAAATGTATAGAGATTTTCTTATTAAAAGTGTAAAACTGTGTTTGGAATATTTGGATTTGCATAGATATAGATTGAGAAAATTGAGGGTTGCCATTGACTCTATATAGTATTTGCCTAATTGGTGTGCAAAGTAAAGAGTGTCTATAGTTAAAGACTTCAAATTGAAAACATTTATAAAAATATTAAATTTTAAAATTATTCTTAAAGATTCAAAAATAGATAAATTTAAACTGTGTCTGAAACAATTGAAAATCTCAAATTAAAATTGTTTATCTTTGAATCCTTCAAAATAATTTTAAATTTTAATATTTTTTAATATAAATATTTTTAACTTAAAATTCTTAACTATAATTTTCCCATCTTTTTACATTGGACAAGGCGCAAGGGACATAGAAAAGCACGTGACCATTTCGAGAAAGAACAAATAATTGGTAATTGCAAGAAATGAATGGTTGGACCACCTTTGGAGAGAATATAGAAACATTAAACTGTATATGTAATATAGGAAGAAATCAAGTAGTGGACCACATGTTTTATATTTCAATATATTATATTAATTTTTTTAATTCAATTAAATTATACATAATATCTCTTTTGTTATAAAAATTAAAGTTAATTACTGTCTTATTTTCTTGAACGATATTTAAATTATATAACCCTTTTCTTTTATTATAAAAAAATATATAATCCTCTAAAGTTAAAGTACGCCAATATATACCTTCAAGTATAATATTAATTTCTATCATTAAAGATATAAATTATTAAAAAAATATAATTTTCAAACTCTTACTTTAATGTTATTGATTTTGTGTTGAAAACTATAAATTGAATTATTTTAAATTTAAAAATTATTTATTTTAATATTAGTTAGATTTTTATATTATATAAATAATAGATATCAAAGTATTTTTTTTCAAAATGTGTAATTATAGCTCATCTATCGCTTAGGGGAGGTTAATGTGGCGCATCATTTGATTTTATAAAAGGAGAGTATAAATTTTCAAAATAAATGAAAGGGCTATGTAATTTAGATATCTTTTAAGAGGAAAGGAATGTCTTATATATATATAGTAAGCTTAAAAAATTAACATAAAAAAATCTTTGTTGTAAAAAGTTCTACATTAGCTTGACAACATCTTTAGAAACATGCCTATTGAGATATTAGTATCATCATAATATTGGCATAACTGAATTGAATACACAAGTGCCAATGATCATCTCAGAGAATTTGAAGAAACGCAGGAACTTGTAAGTTTGATGTAATTAACCTATGATGAAAAGCAAAAAAAGCTAGAAAAGTTAATGAAAAGAATAAAGGAGCCAGTATAACATTCTAAAGTAAAATGAACTGAATAGAATGTCAAGCTACCTTTTAAAAAAATCTAAGTCTTATATTGAAGTTATTTATCCATCCAAAACTTGTAACACCTTACAAAATTTTATTTTATTTGGGTCCCTATTAGCTTAAGAATTTAGAGTATAATTAAGGTAAATTATAAAAGTAAAATAAAATAAACTACTTTGGGGAGGGAAGGAGTGGTATAATGAGTTGTAGCAAGTTTAGGAGTTTTAAATTTCTTTAAGCAGTTGATGGGAGTGTTTTAAGGGCTATATTAAATCATTTTGATCTTTTAGGGGGGGCCAAAATCTAAGTTTTTCTAAGAAAAATTAAAATAATTCAAAACAACTTATATTTTTCTTTCCACTTCCTCTCCCTAACACATTGAAGCTGTTAATTGTGGATCTCTCCTTTTCTTCCATCTCCTTCATTCTTCCTCCTCTCAAACCTCTCCATTCTTTCATTCTTTCTCTCCTCCCTTCCCTTTCAATCTTCTTCCTCCTAGTTACTTGTCCACTGTGTGCCACCTCTTCATGTAGTGGCAACAATTTTTTTCCCTCCTTCTATCGCGATAGCTACGTATTAGGGAAGAAGATGCGGGGGTTTTAAGCTCCATATGAGTTGCTTCCATTTTCCTTTGTTTCTCCCCTGATTTTTAGGTAAAGAACCATCTCTTCTCTTCATTATTGTTGCTAGAGTTTCGATTATGCCTCAATGAATTGAATCTATGAAACTTGCTTCATTCTTGTATCTGAAATAAGGAGAGGGTTCAGCTAGAGTTTGGTCTAAAAATAGAGAAATTTAAGCCTTCTTATATTGTTAACCACTCAATTTTTCCTTATTCTTAACTTTCTCAAGTTGGATGAAAGTGTTCTAATTTCTTTCTTGTGACCATCTAGGGAAGGTTTATGTTGAGAAGTTTTTTGAGATCGTAAATTAGTGTGTTAAATAGATTTAGAGATTTATAAGCATAAGGTTCAAGAGGAATTTCCAAACTTGTAACTTGGCTTATTTTATTGTACAGATTATGTTGGCTTTAAGGTCTAGGGGTAAAGGAAGACAACTTACTTGAACAAATTTTAGGAATGGATGGTTTAATTATATAGCTTGTGAATGGTAAGAGAATTTAAGGACTAAGAAAGGAAATTATATTGATGTTGTAACTTTGAAGGGTAAATGGTGTAGTTAAATAAGTTAGGAAACTTATGTTAATTAGGACCTAATTGTAGGTCTAAGTAGGAATGTCTTATTGTAGCATATAGAAGTTACATTTTAAAAAGAGATAATAACAAGATTAATTTGACCCTATGCCATTTAATATGTTACCTAGTGACATAAATTGTTATGGGTATTTTAGGAGGTTCTAGAGACAATCCCATATCAAGTGCTTAGTTAGATTAAGGCCTAAAAGAATTTATGGTATCATTATATGCTGTGAGTAGCTAATACTTGCTATAAGTAAATTGTACTACTTGTTCCTTGAAGCCAATGGAATGGTAATTATGATTTCGCTACCTTGCGCTTGAAAGAGAAACTTTCTTTTATGAAAAAGATTATGACCCTCATTGAAGTCGCATTAATTATTATTATTATTTAAATTGAATATCAATTATTGTTATCTAGATATCTTGCTTGTTATAACACTTATATTTCTAGCATATTCCATCACATTTCTATGCTTTACATCATACATTTCATGAAAGAGCAAGAAAGAAGGGATTAAAATAATGTATTTTCTAGCGTTGCGTCACGTATAAAAATTCCATTCGGTGTCATGTGGACCATGTGAACTCATACATCATATTCTCATATTTAATTATATGAATAAAACTCATTTTCATTATCAAAAGTGGCCTACATCTCGGGGAAACCAAGGGAGAGCATAAAATGCATATATATTTTTGACCAGATTTTCCTTATTTCTGTCGCAAATTTTGGAAAATCATAACTAATTTTAAAAATATCAAAATCATGCATTCTTGACTATTATGGAAAGCTACACATGTCTACTTTATGCTAAAAATAAGTCTAGACCATGAAACACAACACAGAAGACGTTTAACATTCAAAATGGTCCAGAGGTTGGGCTGTCCACTGGTGCTATCACAGGATTCTGCAACAAACTTCAAAAATGTCCAATTAATTCCACAAAAATCTAATCCATGAAAATGATACCAATCTAAAAATCTGTAGATGTTAACTAGAGGAAAAAAATAACTCTAGACCAGTTTTGGCATATCCAGACTTTAAAACCTAATCAAACAGTGCTTAAGGTCAGTTGGAGCACTTGGTATTAGATAGAATTTTTAAAATTCATATCTCCCTCTCTAGACCTCCAAATGAGGTACTTCTACTTTGCACAAGTCATTGGGAATGTATAGTTTCTCTATATAAAATTTCTTGGCAATTGGACATCATTTGAGCCATATGTGACAGATTTCATTTTTGGACCTGAGTAAATAGTGACATAATCAAAATCAGAATTTTTGCTAACTTTGAAAATTCATCAAATATTCTGTAGACCTCTAAAAATTGTATTCTTTAGCTTCTCAAAAAGCTCTCAACAAGCTCAAATTTTATGGCAAATCTCAAATTAAAAAGAGCTCATTTGGACAAAAAGTGAGATGGGGAACCAATATGGTCAATTTTGGCTCCACATAGGATACTAAAATGTCCAAATGACTTTTCTTAGGGTTTTGGCACCTCCTGTGTAACACCCCAGAATTTATTAATGAGGATTATGGTGAATTAAGGAATTAATATAGGGATTTGGAAAAAAAAAAAAAAATAAAGTTTCTAAAGAAATGAATTTATTTTAGACATTTTGAGCTAATAATCATGTCTAGTTATTGTTAGGTGGGTATATATTAATTATGATTATGGATTTAATTACGAAATTAACTAAGGGGAGTTAGACATTTAATTTGGGCCCTTTGATCAATGTATTTTTGCCATGAGCCAAGTAAGAAAGCCCACTTCTAGTTGGTAAGAAGGTCCAATCTCATTTCTTAAGAGCCCAACTCTCATTTCATTAACTAAACCCATCAATTTATGGCCCAATAAGCACATATCTGAACCTAAGTGGATTTTGAATTTTAGGGTTGGCTCAAACCTATCTAAAACCCTAACTTACTCAGCCCTTACCCTCTATTCTGCAAACCAACTCAATTTTAGGCAAGGGAGAACTCCATTTTCGCATAAGAAGAGAGGAGGCTAGAGTTTTCTACATTCATCCACCATTTCTCACTTCTAGAGAAAGATTTGGCCAAGGTAATCTATATAAAACATGTCCCTCTCATTCTCCTCTTCATTTTGATCTAATTGGTTTGTCATTTTGAGAATCTTTCATCTCTTCTTAGGATGGAATATAGTTCTTGGATGATTGTTGCAAGATTTTCAGAGTTAGAGGTTAGAGGGATGATTAGGTAAGCATTTCCCTTCTATTTTGTGTATTACTTTGATGGAAAATGCCCCTAAGGATTGATTTTCATAATGGGTTCTACTATTGTATGAAATTACAAAGAGATGAAGGTGAAAAACTAAATTTTCTGGGCTTGATGACCCAAATCCGAATTTGAGAATGTCCTATGGTGTTCTTGGTAGTTGAGGCTCAACTCAGTCCATTTAACCTTTTAGATATATGGGTAAGTGATCTCT
This sequence comes from Erythrophleum ivorense, assembly GCA_026724425.1. NCBI lineage: Eukaryota > Viridiplantae > Streptophyta > Magnoliopsida > Fabales > Fabaceae > Erythrophleum > Erythrophleum ivorense. Next base: position 41,367,242 of record JAIUCV010000007.1, read on the forward strand.
CTCCTTTTATGCGATGTATGTACTAAATTCTCATTATTTGGATGGACTTTTGGAGCATGGCTTGTATATGTGCGAAAATGGAGAGGTAAGGAGTGAACCATTATGAGCTTTGTTGTCTTGACCTGGAATTGGTGCAATTAACCCTTTAAGAAGCTAGGTAAGTAACCTTTAGGTAGTCATTAGCAGTTCAACTCTTTAGGTATCTAATTTATTGCTATAAATGATGATAATTATGCTTGTTATAGGCTTGATGTGCATTTAGATTTTATGGTAGCTAGAGGAAGAGTAATTGGCTTCATTGAGGTAACCGAGGTTATTTTCCTAATTCCATGTATATACTCATGTTAATATGATATTTGTTATACATACTTGATTTTGAAATGCTAAATGATTAGTTGACTACTTGAATTGTTATTGTGATTAGACCTTGTGAGTCCATGGTGGAGCTGTGGTGCGGCTGCCAGTCATGCATGTGTTTTGATTGGGTACCGGGTTGTGATCAAACCCTAAATGTACTGAACCCTGGTTGTGCTTAATATGGAGTAGGTGCCGTGGACGGAGCTCTCTTAGTGTTATTGGCTATTAACATGTTATATATGATTGCTGGTATGGGATAGTAGTCATTGGTAGTTCAACTAGTTTATTTGCAAATTGAATTGATGATTCTGGTATTGATGACATGAAATTGCATTGGATTGATTAACTTGTACATATATATGGAAATTGTCTTTTGTTACTGAGATTGTATATCTCACCCCGTTATGGGCTAACATTTTCAGGGACTGGACCTCTTAATGTCAAGGAGAAAATTAATAGAAGCTTATTAAATGGCTTGGTAGCACATAGGTTTGAAAGCCTTGTCAAATTGTATTGTAACTAGATTACTAGTTTTGTATCATGGCTACATTGCATCATGAATTGCCAAGTATAGGGAATGTATATGTAATTTGATTATCATGGAGTTGAACCCTATGGCTGTAATTGGCTAATAATGGATATGTAACTTGATCTTGTATGAACATTAAGCATTGGCCCCATTCACCTTATGGCCGGAACACTTTCGCTGTCACTAAATTGTAGAACTTAGTGATGTGTGATAACTTGGTGAGTGGAAATCAATACTTAAATCTTAAGGTGGATAATGATAGACTAGTTAGGTAAATCAAGTAGATAAACACCATTAGAGCTTCACAAATTGAGGGAGAGTGGTCTTAAAGCATCCCTAGAAAGAGAATTGGAGAGCATGGGACTAAATTTGGGAGATGTAGTTACAAGAGGGAGTCACGCCGTAGCTAGGAAGGCCTCGTCGTGACCTGAAGAGTGACAGTGGCGAGGAACACCGCAGTTGAGAAATCTCACTGTGGCTCAGCATGAAAAAGAATCACCTAGGAAGGTGGCAAAAAGGAACCTCACCGCGACGCAAGTCGAGAAAACTAAGTAAATAGTGTACAGTAGTGAGCCTCGCCATGGTGCACCACAGTGCAAGTGTGTTTCGCTGAGACGAGAATTGTGGGACTTCAAACATTAGTTTCATGAGGCATTTCCACCGCGGCACTACGTAGGTTTGCTGCGGTGATGGTCTAACTCGACATGGTGAAATTCGTGTGAGTTGCCCAATGATTCCCGAGAGTAACTTAGCCATGGCGCGAAAAGTCAGGGCCGTGGCACAAAGTGAAAAACTTCGTTTTCAAGCTCCAGTACCTAACTTAGCAACAGCAAAAGAGTTTCAAGTCATGGCTAAGGCCCCTAAACTCATACTTTTAGCTTAGAAACCTTGGTTTTCCCTATGATGGCATCAAGGGATGACTTAGAAGCACTTACAAGGGGTTTTTGGGAGTTGGAAGTCAATGGATAATAAATCAAAGGGGTCTTTAACTGAGAATTTATTTCACTCGTGTACACGAATAGTTTGATTATTTGATGATGATCTTATAAGATCAAGGTTCAAATTTCTCTAGATTTTCGTGATGAAATAAATTGCAATAATGTCGAGCCTTGATTATTAATTATCAATCACACATTTAACTATAATTTCCATGATTAGAAGTTAGGGTCATCACATCTTAGGCAAGTCTAAAAGCATAATTAGGGCTTGTGTAAGTTGCCTAAATGGTCCTAAACCTCATGCCTCTCAATTTGACCATCTCACTTGCATTTATACATGCTTACATCAAACTTTCAAAAAGCATAATTTGCCATTACATACTCAAATTATATTATACCATTCACATAACATATCTTCTCATTTATACAATAATGAGTTACATCATTTGACATTAATATGGCCTTAAAGAACAAAAATTCCAACACTTTAGTGTCATGCTTTCATTTCTCATGTAGTTGGCTTCCATTCCCTTGGTCTCTTGGTCCACCTAGCATGTTAGAACATTGGAGAGGAGGGGATGAAATTCAAAGAATCCCAATAGCTCATCTCCTATTTAATCATACATAAAAGAAGCAAAACAAGTCTTACAAATGCATCATGGCATATGGATATGTGTAATCATTTAAGAAGCAATTTCAACACTTGAGCAAGTTATACATAGCATACAAAGGCTTGCCAAGCAAGTGGATTAGCCTCACCCAATTACTTGTGAATGTTTGACTTGCCTCACCCATTCTTTAAGAGGTTTTTAGACTCAACCATATTCTTGGGAATCAACCTCACTTTTGGGAGACTTTTTACTTTGTCTCAACTAATCTTAAAGGTTCTTAGCTCATCCTCGCCATGGCTAAAGGTTCTTGACCTCACCATGCTCAAGCAAACTAAAACAAACATCATGAATATCCTTTGGAAACATAATGCATCATCATGGTACTATGGAGTAAGAGCTCATGCTAGAACATTTTTCATGGCTTAAAATACACATACACATATTTAAAGACAAGTAAAGCAAATAATCATACATGAAAGAAGGTGGAGAGAGCTACCTTAGAAGCAAACACACACTTTTTCTCTTAAATCAATGCTCCTTTTCTCGGCCTCACACACACAAAGGTGTGGGAATAATTTCTCTTAGCCTAAACACAATTTATGGAAGCTAATTAGGCTCATAAAATTAATTTTAAGGTCACACAACTTGCTTAAACTTTAGCTTGACTTATAAACCACTTTATGGTTCCAAAAATGCACCTAATGAAGCAACACCCATCAAAAAAATTTTAGGCTCCATTCTTTCCTTTCAAATATGATTCTTGACTCCTTTTAAGTCTCTTGGAGTCATCATACAATCAAAACCAAGAATATAATTACATGTTGTTTCTTTAGGTCATATTATAGAACATAAGGCACCATTTCACTTTTTATGATTTCTAAATTTTTTTCAAAGTTTCCCCTCATATTCATTTATCATATATGACTTAAAAATGGGTTTAGAAAAATTTAAAACTCTCCCTAACTACCCTAACCTCTCTTGGCCGAGACAATGGAGGGTTTTGCTCTCCATGGACTTTGCTTTATTTCCTTGATAGAGGAAGTATATGGGGAGACTTCTAGGGATCTTAGGAGCTCATTCAAACACTTATTTAGGCATAGAAATTAAGAGATCAAATCAAATTTTAGAAGGAACACTTGAAACCCTAGAAATTGTATCTTGAAATTCCATAGTTTTTTATTAATTCTCTTTACATATTTTTAATCTCCACACCCTTTTTCCTAAGAATCACCCTTGTTTCTGCCTAAAAACCAAGTCCTCCTAGGGTTTCTTGAGTGAGGCGAAATGGTGGAGGAAGTGGAGGAAGCGGAGCAAGGGGTAGCAACCATAGAATAAGAAATTACTTTATTTTCTTACTTTTTCTCATTTAAATCTTGTCTTCTTTGGGCTCCTCTCTTCAAATACGAATTTTCTCCTTAATTTCTCCCTCAAAACAGATTTGTAAACTTCATTATAATCAAAGGAAACAAAGGAGAATGGAGGAGAAGAGGTTTGGATGGAAGAAAGTATAGAAAACTACCAAGAATCCATACCTTTTTGCCTTGATTTCTCCTTCTTCTTCTCTCCCTTTGGTGCGTCTAAACCCTAGCTCTCTCCTCTAAATTAGGGCAGAAACAATTGTATTTAAATGAGTGAGGAGGTGGGGTGCCACTTATATATAAGTGGGAGAAAAAAACACTTTTAAAAAATTCTCGTTTTACCTTTTGTTTTTGGCATTTTTGTTTTTACTTTGATTTAATTTCTTTTTGAGAACCGTCTTTTCCATTATAAAATTTAGGTTCCCAATTTAGTGAAATGCTTTTGGAATTACTCAAATCGAAGCTAAAACCTTCCCAAATGAATTTGTCAAAGTTCAGGTACACCGACATTAGAAAACGTCCATCGGAGGAGATTTAACTGTTCCAGGGCTTCTCATGGTTTTCGGGGCCTATGAAAATCATGAAAAATACAAAATATTTCATTTAAAAAGCCCTCCTATGTGAATTCCAAAAATTACTCAAATTTATGAAAATGCCATTGCATTTTATAAGATTTTCGTCAAAATTTGTTTCTACATTCTAGCTCCATTTTTCTCTCCATTTGAGCCTAGAATTCTCATTTTTAGGAGTCTAGAATGTTACTCAAATTTTTTGGGACCTTAACTAATTTATTTTGGGAGACTTGCTTTGAAAATGTGCCTGTTTCTATCGTTTAACGAAAACTGGACATTACACTTATATTGGGGTAACTACTAATTCGAATTTTTTTACCCATTCTTTTAAGTGCATGTTAGTGTTAAAACTAGAAGGTGATCTATTACAAAACCTTGTAGCTAACAATAATAGTTGTTAACCTTAGTGTACCTCGATATGAATCCTAGCTAGTAGGAATGTTGCTAGCTTTGTGTGTTGGCTACTACACATAGATCTATTTGAACTATTAAGCGTAAGCTACCCCTCTACATAATTGCTTTCCTGAGGTCTAAGGCCACTTTCATTTAAGAATGGATTAGTGGTGGGAATCCGTGCTTTGCGTCCATTCGATTTGGTTTTGTTTAGACTTGTCGATTGCATTTTCTAGGGATGATTTTTATAAAGGATGGTATATGCGCATTATTGAATTTAATTGTTATAAATGAGGAAAATAAATTTAATGAATACCATGTTATTGCTTATGTTTTCAATATCAATTTCAATCTTGAAGGCAGACTATTATTTATAATTGTTTTTATATCATAGTTAATATTACCTATTCATTCATTCCCTTAAATTTCTTTTCTTCGTGGATAGTAGTGTAAGTCTAGAACTGACCTCAACGACATAGGAATGACCACTCCATGTTGTTAAGCCTTGCGTGGTTTTGCTAGGGCCTTTTTTTTTTAATGTACTCTTGAATTCGTAATTAGATATATTGCTTCTTCTTAGTTATAGCTCTACTTATGCATAGGCTGGGTCCCCATCCTCATTTGTCATTGTTTAGTGCTTCAAGTTGAGAGCAAAGTTCTCTTGATTATTTTGGTTAGTAATTTGACTGTTTGTAGTAATTTAGTATAGTCCAATGTTAAGGAAAGACTCTATCAAAATTTATACAAAAAGTTAGATTAACTAATATGTAGTCAATCCTTTTATGATATCGTGTGAAACTTTCAGTGAAGAAAAACATTCACAAGTTTTCAAAAACTTGTATTTCCTTATTGACACACCTTTCATGCTTATAATTCTAGTTGATAGAAGGCTTATAGGTGTGACTTTCAACTTGTAGTCCATGTCAGTTATGCCCTGTTTGGGGGTGTAACAAAACCATGGTCAGAAAAGCATCCCATTAAACCATACATAAATTAAAACTTCATGCATATGTCGATGTTTTAGTCCTTGGTGATAACCAACACATAACCTTCCATCATTCCACTTTTGGCAAACCTTGCACTAAAGAAGGGACATCTAGTTTGTGACATTATGCCCATGAATTCAAAACATCATATTGCACATAAGCAAGATGAGATTGCAAAACTAATCATTACAATAGCTTAGTCACAACCATCTAGATAATATGTGGATTCTCAAACACTAACCTATTGCAACAATACCAAATGAGATATAACACAAGTAATATCACCATTGTATACTCTTCCACTTGATGCATAACTTGAGCAATTTGAGAGAAATAAATCTGAAGCCATTCTAAAGGGTAAAGTTGATCTACCTTTAAAGACAATGGGGATCCAAACCAAACAGCTTGTAAGAATTGAATAAAGTTAAAAATGCATCATGCTTTATAATTTACTCATATTGACTGTTAAAAAATTTCAGTCGTTCAACCAAAATCACCTTTGCACTCTTTCAAGGGAAAACTCCAAAGATGTTACCCCTATAAACATATTTACAAAAATTCATTTTAGTGCCAAGATATTCTTTTCCACTTTATTTGGTTAAATTACCTTAGCCTAGCTTGAACTCTATTTATACACTAGTCATAACCTACTTATTACACATTGGAGTTTAGTTTGTTCACTATTTCATTCCTACTCCTACTTAACACTATCTAGGCTATTATCTAAAATTTTATAATTGATTCACTTTACAATTTGTCTAAGTTCAATTCAACACAAGACGTTGTTGATTTAATTACTTTATTACTTAATTAATCCTTATTCTTGTATAAGTTTCACTTTTACTTGTTCCTTAATTTCTTACTATCAAACTTAACACTTCACTTGCTAAGTACCTCAATTTTAACTCACCATATGACAGTTAATTTAGTTACCTCATTACTTAGCAATTCCTTACTTTCACGTATTGGGATCACCAAATAACAAAGTTTAGGCTTTAAGGCTTGCCAAATTATCTTTTTTATTTATTTACTTTTAATTATCATCATCATTATTTGTTCATTTATTTTTAACATTGGCCTTAATTATTTCTTAATTAATTTATTGCTTACGGTAAATTCTTAATTCAAGCTCCAATATTCTTGATTTTATATTTCAAATCACTTAGCGTTAATAAATAAAACAAAAAACTATGGGAAGTGGATTAACCTTACGGTGGCGTAACAATTTAGGAAGTGGATTAATCTCTCCAAGTCATAAATGGAAATCAAGCCACAAGAGAACACTTACCAACGCGTCTTGGAACCTAGAACCCCTTTTCCACTCCTGCAACAATGCATCTTCACTAGAAATTCTTCTCAAAAGTTCAAGACGCGGACTGAAAACAGAATTTATAAGTAAAAGCCCAATTCTCTGTGCTGCTAAAAGTATATAAGAAGAAGATTAAACTTTTAAAATTTCCAATCCATGGAGGAATTTATAAGCTTGCCTGATTGTTAGGAATTTCAAGTCAACTGAAATAAAGCTTTGGAAAATAAAGAGAAAGAGAGCAAAGGCAAGGCTCAAATCGTGTATCACAGAACAAAGCACAAAACAGGGGGGCAAAAGTGCAGAACAGAGGAGGAAGGAACGCTGAACTTCTTAACAAAATAGTAGAAACCCAGATCGTGAAAACACTTACTTTTGAAACCGAAATTTGATGCTAAAACGAGTGAAGAGTCTTTGGGAGTGATAGTAGAATCAGTTGAGCAGAAGTTCCGAAGATCCCGCGGACCGAGTAGACGCAAGACTGGAAACTTCAACGGAGGAGGAGTGATGACGCTAGTGCAGAAAAATACCAGAAAAGGACTACATTGCCGCTGATGCACTGGCTCAAAATTAAGAACAATGGCTATGAAGTAGCAACAACCCTTAAGGACGAACCAGAAAGAAAAAGAAGGAAGATGGAGCCAGGTCCGAAGCTTCGAATGACAGCGATGCGGGGGCAAACTGAGGAAGAAATGCAGTGAACGAAAATGAGGCATGGGAAGGAGGAGACTTACATGACCATAGTAGAAAGAGGGAAGAGGATCACTGAGCAAGAGGATCAAAGACGCAGAGTCAGGACAGGGAGTGACACACCAAAAGATGCAGTAAGGAGAACTATAAGAAGTGTACGAAAGAAGCTGAGAAACACGTGTTCAATTTCAGGGAAAAAAATCCTGGGGTTTTGTTAGCAAAATTAAAAATATGAGGGCCTAGAACATAATTTATAACATATGGTCACCTAGTCACTTAACAACAGAAAGGGAAACAAAATGCATTCTACCATCCAGCAAAGAAAAGTAGAGAAGGGAATGGAAGAGAAAAAGAAAGAAAAAAATAACGACATGCATGGCTTCACATAGGCTAGTAGGACACAGGCTATAGGGATTTTAGACAATTCTTATATGACCACTAGAGGTATGGTCAAGGCTTCAATCTTATTTTTTCCTAATGGATTTAAATTGGCCTCATATTTAATGTTTCAATTTACTTGAGGTAAATAATTATTTAAATTAATTCTTTCTTTCTAATCGAAGCTTTAAGCTCCAAAAATAATTATAGTTCAAAATAATTTAATTTAATTTACTCAAGTCTCATCATATCCCATTGGGATTATTACATTCTGTTCCCTTCAAAAAAAATTCAGTCCCCAAGACTCACTCAATATTGATTACCACTACTAGCATTGCGTTATGTGACAAAGACACACATACACAAACAGCTTACATAGATACACAGACGGATACAAACATTGTGCACTGAGGTCCAACCAATAAATGACCCTTCCTAGGTGCACTTCCAGCGTCCATCACGAGCACCATACAAATACTATCATTGTTATAAGTTGCTCGAATTTCCCCTTTAGCGTACACACACTAACTACCGTGTTAATCAATTAACTTAAGCAACATTGCTTTGACAATCAAATATCTCAACGGCTGCATTCTATATAGTTGCAGACAAAAATTTCCACAAAAATTTTATTCAAATCAACATCTCAATGGGAAGTAAGTGAATTCCTAACTTGGTTATGACGTTTTAAAATTTTCTTTGTTTCCCGATTGTACTGTTACACAAGGTCATTCCTTGTGAGAATCACGAGAACTACCGTCCAAGCTATTAGGGAGAACACTAGATTTGGTTAAGCACCTCCCAGAGATAGTAAACAATAGTGAGTGAAATCTAGCCTAGCTTTGGGCTAGAGAACATATTAACATCATGTTTAATAATTAACCAATAACTAGGCAAGTAGACAGAAATTAGGTTCAATTATTATTACTGATTTAAACTGGAGGCCGACCCAAGATCATGTTTAACTACTGAAACAATAACAATTGCTTATTGGCTTTCTATCCTAGTAAGACTAAATACAACACAGGTTATACCAAGACTATAATAAGAAACAATAACAACCATACATTTTAACGTCAGGGTACATTTGCATGCCAAAGTTCCATCTCTTATTCCCTCAACATGAGGAAGGGGACCCTTGAACGGTACTTAACAAGGTGTATCAAATTCTACCAAGAAATTCAGAATTCAAGATTTCAATTCCATTCAAACTAACTCTGGTTGCTAATCCCTCCATTATCTTTAGAGAACTTCTTAGGTAAAGAAGTAAAGAGGCATTCACTCACTGCATCAAAACTATACACCAATACAATGTGGTATTATATATCGGTGTCCACTCATCGCTACTTGATGGGGAACATAAAAGTTTCACCATAGATTGATCCGAGTTACACTGAGGCTCCTTCCTCTTCATTTGTCTCTAGGCAATACCATTTCAAATCTTACTCCACTTAACTATCATACAAGGTTTTAAATTGCGGTTGCGGTTGCGGTTGTGATTGTGTTACGGTTGCAGGCGTTGCGGAAATTATAAAACGTATTGTGGATGTTACGAACCATTAAGTTACGGATTATTGCGAATGCGACGTGGACCGCATCCGCAATATTGCGGCCGCATCATGTGATGTGGTCCACATTTTAAAACTATGCTATCATATAATCACGTTAGCTTAGCTTAACTACACGGAACCATAAACTAGGCTAAAATCAATAAACAATATGATTTGGTTTGATAAGATACTTGTTATCAGATAAGTCAAGGGAAGAAGGGGAAAACAAAACTTAGGCAAAGACACACAACATATAACAAGGCAATTGTAATATGTAGAAGAAATTCAAACGAAATTCACAGGAGAAGTAGTAGAATACCATGAACAATTTGAACAATGCACTCCACTTATTCAAAAGACCGTATATAAGTTAGGAGCTCATTGAAAGCGGTATTACTCTGCCACTTCTGTTCTGTGTGTGATGGTTATCACATGGGGCTAACATCTCTTGTATCCCTTGTTAGTTGGGGCGATAGCTATAATGTACAAAGAGCTAACAAAATTATTTGATTAAACATGAATGCAATTAGAAACTTGGAATTTGAGAAACCATGATATTTCTCAAAATAATAAAATGCAAGGGGGGAAAACATAAAATAAGAAAGCATGCAATATGAGGATGTTATCTACTTTGAATGACGGCATAATGGTCTCGCCCCCCGCTCTTTCAAAAATTAATCTATTGAGAGTTGCATGAGAAATTCCCTAAAGTATCCATAACTTAAAATCATCACCATGATTTCCCATAATTAAATTCTTCTCTAGAATGTTTTTTGTGAACCATCAAGATATATCCCAGGTAAACCGAAATTCCTAAGACTTAGCTAACCAAAATAATAAATTTAAAAAAGTACAACAATAAAGAACTCTTAGGCATAACCGAATTAAATAGCAATTTAAAGGCTTCACATATCTTGTTTCAACTTGATCCAAAAAAAATTAATTAATTGCTTGCTCAGAAATCTTTTCTTTCATTTTCTTTCTGTTTCTCTTCATTTGTTGTACTCTTGGCTTGCATTTTGCTATTTCTATTCAAGTAATTTGCTGCAAGACTTCTGAATTTGGCTTATACTTGGCATAGCCAAGTCTAGCGTAAATGTGACGCTTCTTTGTTGACTTTGGTAGCCTAACTTTTTGCCTAGTCTTCACGCCAAACTCTAACTCGGTCAACAATGCAACTGAAATTCCTATAAATAATAATACTTTGGACATTTGTAGGAAGCACTTGGATTAAGACAAGTGAGCCTACTTTAAGGGAACCCAAAAAAATTCTAGTTAATAAGAGTGAAAAAATGCACCTCTGTGAGATGATTTGGGGTAATTTTTATAGTTCAATTGAAATACTTTGTGTCTGCATTTACATTTATTTTTATCATTCCGTTAATTTTTGTTTTCACAATTGTTATACATATATATATATATATTAAATTCCAACAATTTTCTTCACTTTCTCCCAAAGTGTGTAAAACGTTGTGGGTCTTGAGAGATATAATTGTCCCTAGTTATGGTCTACTAAAGTTCTATCCATAATGGGCTAGTTCTTCTTCGTATCAAAGTTTTATCCAGGTTACACTAATCGTAGGGCACGGGCTAGGGCCAGACTGGCTGATAGTAATTCTAGTGGGAGTGTGTCACTCTTGAATCTTTCTTGACGTTGGAAACCTAATTTTTGCCTAATCTTCCCACCTAACTCTACTTGGTCCACAATGCAGCGAAAAGTCTTGTAAATAATAGTATTCTTTGGATATTTGTAGTAAGCATTTCGATTAAGACAAGTGAGCGTACTCTTAAAAAAAAGTTGTTTGGTTACTTCTAGTTAAATAAAAATATTTTATTAATTGCCAAACTAATTTTTTCTTAGTAATTGAACTCTAAAATAAGAATACTTCTAGAAGTAGCCAAAACAATTTTTTTTGTAAATAAGAATATTTTTTTAGTGACACAGTTTATTATATTATTATAAAATTTTATTTATAAATACATGAGAATAAACAATAAGAATTTGTAAAGTTTGCATAATTAAAATTTTTAAAATTATTTTCATAAGCATTCTAATTAATAATTTATATAAATTATATTACAATAATAGCTCATTTAAATATTTTTAATTTTTAGTGAATGGAAGATGGCAAATTTAAGACCTTGAGATTTCTGTTTTAGCCATCAATGTGGACAAATGACGTTGAATATAAAGCTAACATTGCATATCTAGTTCTTGGGTATGTGGCTTCGTCTTGCTGATTCCTTCCCCATTGCCAAAATGATGCCCTACAATGTCATCATCAATTTTCTACTCTGCATAGCTTCGCAAACCTCATTGCCAGCTAGAGCTACCAAGGCCACGGGGTCTGAGACTGATAGACTCGCTTTGCTTGCTCTGAAGGATAAGCTAACCAATGGCATTCCAGAAGCTTTGCCTTCATGGAACAATTCTATCCACTTCTGTAAATGGCAAGGTGTTTCATGCAGTCCCCGTCACATGAGAGTCTCTGCTTTGAATTTGACAAATCAAAATTTCGGTGGGACTCTTGCCCCAGCATTAGGTAATTTAACCTTTCTTAAACTACTCAATCTTTCCTATAATGGATTGCATGGTGAAATTCCCAAACAAATTGGCTGTCTTAAACGGTTGCAGCTTCTCAATTTAAACTATAATTATCTCGAAGGAGAGGTCCCTATAGAGTTAGCTAACTGTTCCAAACTCCAGCAAATTTTCTTCCAGTATAATTATTTGACTGGTAAAGTTCCATTCTGGTTTGGATCTAGTCTTACTGCGTTGTCTCTTGGGGCTAATAAATTTCTTGGCACTATTCCACCTTCCTTGGGAAATCTTTCATCACTATTGCGCATGTCTCTTGCACAAAATAATTTGGAAGGAAGTATACCTGAATCTCTAGGTGGGTTGTCAAATTTGTACTTGCTCTATCTGGGTAATAATAGTTTTTCTGGTATAGTCCCTCCTTCACTTTACAATCTTTCCCTCATGGAATATTTCGATCTTTCTTTAAACCGCTTGTCTGGAACCATTCCATCAAATATAGACCTTGCTTTCCCTAATCTTCGAGAGTTTATTGCTGGAAAAAACTTGTTAACTGGAACTATTCCATCTTCATTAGCCAACATCTCTCAGTTGCAAATATTTGACATATTTGATAATGATTGTAGTGGCCCAGTCCCTACCTCTTTGGGAAGACTGCAGAACCTTCGTGAATTAATCATCGATTTAAATAATTTTGGGAGTGGAGGAGGTCATGATTTGAATTTCCTCTCGTCATTAATAAACTGTAGTCAATTGCATGTGTTAGCTATGCAACAAAATGGATTTGGTGGTGTATTGCCAAATTCAATTGGGAATCTCTCTTCGCGGCTTGATTTTCTTAGTATGGGAGTCAATCATATCTCTGGAAGTATACCCGAAGAGATTGGGCAACTAGTTAACTTAACTTTTCTTTATTTAGGAAACAATTTTCTTCAAGGCACAATTCCAGTTTCGATTGGAAAACTTAATAATCTTGGAAAATTGCTCTTGGACAGAAACCAATTATCTGGAAAAATTCCTGATGTCCTTGGAAATCTTACTATGTTGTTTGATCTTTATTTGTTCAACAATAATTTTGAAGGAAGCATTCCAGTTACCCTCAAACATTGCAAGGGCATGCAAATCTTGTACCTTGAAAAGAACAACTTGAGTGGTAATATACCCAATGAAATATTTGGGGAGCAAAAAAGCTTAATATTTCTTGACATATCCTACAATTCCTTGACTGGTCCCCTTCCATCTGAGTTTGGTAACTTAAAGCAACTGGTGGAATTAGATCTTGGTGAAAACAAGTTATCTGGTAATATTCCAATGGAACTTGGGCAATGTTTAGGGTTGTCAAAGATTAATATGAGTGGAAACTTCTTCCAAGGAAATATTCCCTCATCCTTTAGTTCCTTGAAATCCCTCGAAAGTTTAGATCTCTCCAAAAATAACTTGTCAGGCACAATCCCACGTGAACTAAAAGATCTTCCAATGTTAAAGACCTTAAACATATCTTATAATAATTTTCATGGTGAGGTTCCAAAAGGAGGAGTGTTTGATAACATCACTACGATTTTACTCATAAGAAATGAAGGTCTTTGTGGTGGAATACCTCAACTAAAGCTACCTACATGCCCAACTAAGCACAAGAAGCCTTTCAAAACTATAATGCTCATCATCATGTTAAGTGGTGCTCTTATCTCTTTTGCAATTGTTATCACTATTTATTTGAGAAGAAAGCCAAAAAAGTTGTCTTCCTTCCCACCTCCTCCGCAAAATGCACACTTGAGGGTTTCTTATAAAGAACTACATGATGCAACCAATGGATTTTCTTCATCCAATTTGGTTGGCACAGGAAGCTTTGGTTCTGTTTACAAAGGAACTCTTCACCACTTTGAAAGACCTATTGCTATAAAGGTGCTAAATCTTCAAACACATGGGGCATCAAAGAGTTTTATCACTGAATGCAATGCTCTTAGTAAAGTCCGACATCGCAATCTTTTGAAGATCTTAACTTCATGTTCAAGTGTTGATTATAAAGGTGTTGACTTCAAGGCTCTAGTTTTTGAGTTCATGCCTAATGGGAGCTTGGAGAACTGGTTGTTAACTAATAAACAACGTGAATCTAGAAATTTATATCTAAATTTTGCACAAAGATTAGATATTGCTATTGATATTGCTCATGCTTTGGATTATCTTCATCATGATTCTGAGGAAGCTATTGTTCATTGCGACATTAAGCCAAGTAACGTTCTTCTTGATGATCACATGGTTGCTCACTTAGGAGACTTTGGGTTAGCTAGGCTCCTTCATGAAGTTACAAGCTACTCTAGTAGAGATCAGACAACTTCCTCAGTAATTAAAGGAACTATTGGGTATATTCCTCCAGGTACGACTTTCTTTATGTTGTTAAAATCATGTTTTTCAATTAATACTTTCTTTGTTTTCTCAAGATTATTAAAAAATTTGTTCGAAGTTTGCTAAAAATAAGAGTAGCTACTAATAAAATTTGAACATTAGTCAAAAAGCTATGGCAAAAACTCAGTTTTGCCCCTAGAATAATCTTGACTATCCTGTGGTTTTATATTGTCTAAAGAATTAATGTTTTGCCAGAGTATGGAGAAGGAGGCCCAGTGACAAGACAGGGTGATATCTACAGCTATGGGGTTCTTTTGTTGGAGATGCTCACTGGGAAGAAGCCAACAGATAACATGTTTAATGAAAATCTAAGCCTACCTAAGTTCTGTAAGTTAGCATTGCCAGAAGGAGTCACTGAGATAATGGATTCAAGTTTGCTTGTCCTATTTGATAGAGACCACAGGGAGGTTATGCAGAAGTCAATGATGGAACTCAAAATTCGAGAGTCTTTAGTGAGCTTTGCTAGGATTGGAGTGGCATGTTCTGCAGAATTGCCTAATGAACGAATGGGCATACAAGATGCTTTAGTGGAGTTGCTTGCAATTAAGAAAAGGTTGTCCACATTAGGTATCAACTTTGTCATACCAAATTAACTGCATTTGTCTAGACATATAAATATAGCTAGCTTTTGAAAGTAATTGTTTATGTATTAAGTGTTTAGTAACGAGAAAGACTTGAATTTTTTATTTAAATAGACAATTTATAGTTTTGCTAAAAATACTATTGTCTTTTTTTTTTTTTTTTGCCCCATGAATTGGGTGAATCTTTGGTATTTTTAGTAGAGCAGTGGACGGGGGTGGTCAATTTTTGGAAATTCTCTAGCCTATAGTGTTTAGAAATTTAAAAAGCCTTTTAAACTCTATCAAAAAGAAAATTTTTGTATTTAGGGAAAATTACATATTACCCTCCTGAGAATTTATCTAAGTTTGATTTTTTTAGATAACTAAAACTAAAAATGTTATATTTAAAGCTAGGGATCCAACTTGGATTAAGATAATTAGATAAATATATAATAATGTATCACAATTGCTTGGGGAGGAAATCCGTGTTCCTCATGCTGATTGAGATCACACTGTACTGGGATGTCCTTTTGTTGGGCAATATAAAACCAGTTATAGAAAATGACAATTAAACCTTCACAGGCCTTAAATTTTCCCCACAAAGCACACAAATTACAAAAGAGAAAAAAAAAATCTTGACAAACACATTTAAAAAAAAAATTATTTCTTGCCGTCTCATTTCTTTTTCTAACACCGAATCTATCCATCTAGAACTCTAAATTGTTCTCATCTTATGTGAATCGACCTTGTCAATTTCGCATTTTTTTTAATATTAAGCAATTATTTGTACCATTGGCGAAAAAAGAAAAAGTAAATTAGCCTAATATCCTTTGAAATTTGACTAAATTATACTTGATATCCTTTTTGTTTCAACAATTATATCCAACTCTTTTTCAATTAATTTTTCAATAAAGTTAACTTTTTATACACAATCAATTTATGTTTTTTTCTCTAAAAATAAAATTACTTAAATGCTTATTATCATATTAAGAAGAAATCATAGTTTCGCATTTGAAATTTAAAATCAGCTTAGCTTCCTTTAAAGATATATTCAAAATAAAATAGCAATATCTTGTTGTGAAAAAATTAAATATATTAAAAGAAAAGTTTCTATAACATATTTCAAAATGTTAGGGGATTCAAGTGTATTTTTTTTAAAACAAATATTAAATATAATTCAATCAAACATTAATGCAATTTATTCAAAATAAAATATTCTTACTATCGACTATAGTAGACAATTGAACTCTTTGTTTCTATGAATACATGTGATGGGTTAGTGTAGTGCATGCATACGAAAGGCAAATTGAAATTGTTGTTGTCCGTTGAATTATATGGTAGCACTCTAATCATGAAGGCTATTCTACTTGCTTTTATCGTTTTCTATGACTGGCTTGTTACCCTCATAAATGATATATATTGGGCAGACATGCACATGACAACCAACTAAAAAATCTAACTTCTCTTTGAAATGTTTGATTTTTGCTGTGATTGGTTTGTCTTTGACATTATATAATTATATATATATATATATATATATTATCCAAATAGGTAGGCAGCCAAGAGGGATTTGCGTGAATTAAATAAATTATTATGAGTAGATTATATTAATCTCTCCTAAAGTTTATAAAATTAACACTAATAATCCTTTAAATCTTTATTTATATAGAAATAATCTCCTCTCTATTAACTTATTAACATAATGGTCAACAAAGATTACAATCCAAAAGTTGTGGCTAAAAATACTTTTTGTAAGGAAATTCCTATGTCGTTGCTAAAAGTTGTTATTAAATTAATATTTTTTGTTTTGTTAAAACTTTCAGCGGCAACACAATAGCTATTACCACCAAAAGTTTTTTATGGCTACAAAATTGCAGCCACCTTCCTTGAGAAATCTTTCATCACTATTGTGCATGTCTTTTGCATAGAATAATTTAGAAGGAAATATACCTCAATCTCTCAGTGGGTTATCAAATTTGTATGAGCTCTGTCTAAGTAATAATAGTTTGTCTGGTATAATCCCTCCTTCACTTTACAGTCTTTCCCCATGTAATACTTTCATCTTCCTTTCAACCACTTGTTTGGAACCATTGCATCAAATATAGACCTTGCTTTCCTTAATCTTTGAGAATTTTTGCTGAAAAAAAATTATTAATTGGAACTATTCCATCTTCATTGTCCAACATCTCTTGGTTGGAAATATTTGATATACTTTGTAATGATTTTAGTTGCCCAATCCTTACCTCTTTGGGAAGACTACAGAACCTTTGTGAATTAGTCATTGATTTTAATAATTTTAGGAGTGGAGGAGGTCGTGATTTGGATTTCCCTTCATCATTAACAAATTGTAGTCAATTACATATGTTAGCTTTGGAAGTAAATGAATTTGGTGGTGTATTGCCAAATTGGATTGGGAATTTCTCTTCCTAACTTGATATACTTGGTATGGAATCCAACCATATCTCTAGAAGCATACAAAAGAGATTAGGAAACTAGTTGGCTTAATTCATCTTATTATGGGAAGCAACTTGTAATGTCTGGTTTTCATTAAACTACGGAAACGAACGTGTTTTCAAAGCAAGTCCCCCAAAATGAATTAGTTAAAGTCCCAAAAAATTTAAGTGACATTCTAGGCTCCTAAAAATAAAAATTTTAGGCTCAGACGGAAAGAAAAATAGAGCTAAAATAAAAAAACAAATTTTGACAAAAAATTTACGAAACGTAATGATATTTTTGTAATTTTGAATAAATTTTGGAATTCACATAAGAGGGTTTTTTAAATAAAGGTTTTGAGTTTTTTGGGGTTCTCAGATGTCCTGAAAACTATGAGAAGCCCCGGGATAATTAAATCCCCTCTGGTGGACGTTTTCTAATGTCGATATACTCGAACTTTGATGGATTCATTCGGGAAGGTTTTAACTCTGATTTGAGTAATTCCAAAGGTATTTTACTAAATTGGGAACCTAAATTTTATAATGAAAAAGACGGTTCTAAAAAAGGAGCTAAAACGAAGTAGAAACGAAAATGCTAAGAACGAAGGGCAAAACAAAAATTTTTGAAAAGTGTTTCTTTCTCCCACCTATATATAAGAGGCGCCCCACCTCCTCGTTCATTTAGACACAATTTTTTCTGCCCTAATTCAGAAGAGAGAGCTAGGGTTTAGGTGCACCAAAGGGAGAGAAGAAGAAGGAGAAATCAAGACAAAAATGTATGGATTATTGGTAGTTTTCTTTGCTTTCTTCCATCCAAACCTCTTCTCTTCCATTCTCCTTTATTTCCTATGATTATAGTGAAGTTTATAAATCTGTTTTAAGGGAGAAATTAAGGTGAAAATTCGGATTTGAAGAGAGGAGCTTAAAGAAGACAAGATTCAAGTGAGAAAAAGTAAGAAAACAAGATAATTTCTTCTTCCATGGTTGCTATCCCTTGCTCCTCTTCCTCCACCATTTCGCTCCACTTAAGAAACCCTAGGAGAGCTTGGTTTTTAGGTTGAATCAAGGGTGATTCTTAGGAAAAAAGGTGTGAAAATTAAGAATATGTAAAAAGAATTAACAAAAAACCATAGAATTTAAAGATGCAATTTCCAAGGTTTCAAGTGTTCCTTCTAAAATCTGATTTGATCTCTTAATTCCTATGCCTAAATAAGTGTTTGAATGAGCTCCTAAGATTCCTAGAAGTCTCCCTATATGCTTCTTCCATCAAGAAAACAAAGCAAAGTCTATGAAGGCTAATAAGCTACCTAGTTTCAGCCAAGAGAGGTTAGGGTAACTAGGGAGAGTTTTAAATTTTACTAAACCCATTTTTGAGTCATATATGATGAATGAATATGAGGAGAAGCCTTAAAAAAAAATTAGGAAGTTTAGAGAATGAGTTGGTGCTTTATGTTCCGTAATATGACCTAAAGAAGTGACACATAGTTAGGCTCTTGGTTTTGATTGTATGATGACTCCAAAAGGCATAAAAGTGTCAAAAATCATATTTGAAAGGAAAGAATGGAGCCTAGAATTTATTTAATGAGTGTTGCTTCATTAGGTGCTTTCTTGGAAACATAAAGGGGTCAATGAGTCAAGCTAGAATTTAAGCAAGTTGTGTGGCCTTAGAATTTATTTTATGAACCTAATTAGCTTCCATAAATTGTGTTTAGGCTAAGAGAAATCATTCCCACACCATTGTGTATGTGAGGCCGAGAAAGGGAGCATTGATTCAAGAGAAAAGTGTGTGTTTACTTCCAAGGTAACTCACTCCTCCTTCTCTCATGCATAATTGTTTGCTTTACTTGTCTTTGAATGTGTGTATGTGTATTTTAAGCTATGAAAAATGTTCTAAGATGAGCTCTTACTCCATGGTACCATGATGATGTATTATGTTTTCCAAATAATATCTATGATATTTGATTTGGTTTGCTTGAGTGTGGTGAAGCCAAGAACCCTCAGCCATGGTGAGGATGAGCCAAGAACCCTTAAGATTGGTTGAAACAAAGTAAAAAGTCTTCCAAAAGTGAGGTTGACTCCCAAGAGTAAGGTTAAGTCTAAGAACCTCTTAAAGAATGGATGAGACAAGTCCAAAATCTACAAGTAAATGGGTAAGGCCAATCCACTTGCTTGACAAGCCTTTGTATGCTATGTATGATCTTTTCAAATGCCAAGAATGCTTCATGAATGATTGCACATGTCTATATGCACATGCATACATTTGTAAGACTTGTTTTGCTTCTTTTATATATGATTGAATCGGAGATGAGCTATTGGGATTCTTTGAATCTCATCCCCTCCTCTCTAATGATCTAACATGTTAGGTGGATCAAGTGGGTAAGGTAATGGAAGCCAACTACCTTGAAGATGAAAGTATGACATTCAAATGCATGATTTTTGCTTCTTTAAGGAAACACAAGTGGCAAATGTTGTAATATAATGTTGTGTATGACCAATGACCTCATAAACATATGTAATAATATTAATGTATCATATATGAATGAGAGTTAAAGTTGTATGTATGGATATGCACATTTTGGTTTTGTATTGGCAAATTTTCATTATATAAGTATGTGTATAAATAGAAGTGAAATGGCCAAATTAAGATGTATAAGGTTTAAGACTATTTAGTCAGTTCATACAAGTTCTATTTATGCTTTTAGACTTGCTCAAGAGGTGTCAAACACTAAGGAAAGCCACTTGGACATTTTGGTATTCCATATGGAGCTAAAATTGACCATAATGGATCCCTATCTCTCTTTTTGTCCAAATGAGATCTTCTTGATCTGAGATTTGGCATGCAATTAGAGTTTGTTGAAACCTTTTTGGGAAGTCAAAGAACAAAATTTTTGAAGGTCTACAAAATATTTGATAAATTTTCAAAGTTGGCAAAAATTTTGATTTTGGTCATGTTACTGTTTACTCAGGTCCGAAAATGAAATCTATTACACAAGGCTCAAATGATTTCCAATTGCCACGAAATTTTATATGAAGGAACTAGACATTCCTAGTGACTTGTGGCAACTAGGAACATCTCATTTGGGAGTCTAGAGAGGGGGATATAAATTTTCAAAGATTTTGTCTAGTACTAAGGGCTCCAACTGATCTCAGGTATTATTTGATTGGGTTTCGAGGTCTAAGCGTACCTGAACTGGTCTGGAGTTATTTTTTCCTCCTATATAACATTCACGGATTTTCATATTGGTATCATTTGCATAGATTGGATTTTTGTAGAATTAATTGGATATTTTTAAAGTTTGCTACAGAATTCTGTGACAGCACCAGTGGACAGTCAAACCTCTGGACCATGTCAAATGTCAAACGTCTTCTATGTTGTGTTTTATGGTCTAGACGTATTTTTACCATAAATTAGACATGCATAGCTTTCCATAACCAAGAATGTATAATTTTAATTTTTTAAAAATTAGTTATAATTTTTCAAAATTTATAATAGAAATGGTAAAATTCTAGCTAAAAATACAAGTATGAATTTTATGCTTCCCTTTAATTTCCATGAGTTGTAAGCCACTTTTGGTTATGAAAATTAGTTGTATTCATGTAATTAAATATGAGAATGTAATTTATGAGCTCACACAGTCTACGTGACACCGAATGAGATTTTTATACACGATGCAACACAAAAATAATTATTATTTTAATGCCTTTTTCTTTGAGAATTTATATGATTTTTGGAAATGAGTTATCTAAAGGCATGAAATGAGCTAGAAATTATAGTGTTACACAACTTCCTTCAAGGCACAAATCCAGATTCAATTGGAATTTAATAACCAATTATCTAGAAGAATTACTAATATCTTTGGAAATCTTACTATGTTGTCTTCTCTTGATTTGCTCACCAATAAATTTGAAAGAAGCATTCTTATTACCCTCAAACATTGCAAGGTTATGCAGTTCTTGTTGCTCAGTCAAAACAACTTGAGTGGTAATATACCCAATGAAATATTTAGTTAGCAAGAAAGATTAATATCTTTTCACATGTCTTACAATTCCTTAACTGGTCCCCTTCCATCTAAGTTTGGCAACTTGAAGCAACTAATGGAATTAGATCTTGGTGAAAACAATTTTTCTAGTAATATTCCAATGGAACTTAAGGAATGTTTAGGGTTGTCAATGGGTATTATGAGTGGAAACTTCTTTCAAGGAAGTATCCCATCTTCCTTTAGTTCCTTAAAATCCCATCAAATGTTAGATCTTTCCCAAAATAACTTGTTAGGCACAATCCCATATGAGCTAAAAGACCTTTTAATGTTGAATACCTTAAATCTATCTTATAACCATTTTCATGGTGAGGTTCCAAAAGCAGAGGTGTTTGACAACATCACTACAATTTCACTCATAAGAAATAAGGATCTTTGTGGTGGAATTCCTTACCTAAAGCTACCTGCATGCCCAAATATGCCCAAGAAACCTTTCAAAACCCTAATCCTCATCATTATGATAAGTGGTGCTCTTATCTTTTTTTCAATTTTCATCATTATTTATTTAAGGATAAAGCCAAAAAGGTTATCTTCCTTTCTATCTTCTCTACAAAATACACACTATGCAACTAATGGATTTTTTTCATCCAATTTGACTGGCATAGGAAGCTTTGGTTTTGTATACAAAGGAACTCTTCACTACTTTAAAAGACCTATTACTATAAAGGTGCCAAATCTTCAAACACATGGGGTATCAAAAAGTTTTATCATTGAATGCAAATCTCTTAGTAAAGTTTAACATTGTAGTCTTTTGAAGATCTTAACTTCATGTTCAAGTGTTGATTAGGCTCTAGTTTGAGAGTCCATGCCTAATGAGAGCTTGGAGAACTGGTTGTCAACTCATGAACAAGGTGAATCTAAAAATTTATATATGAATTTCAGACAAAGATTAGATATAGCTATTGATGTAGCTCATGCTTTAGATTATCTTCATCATGATTATGGGGAAACTATTGCTCATTGTGACATTAAACTAAGTAATGTTCTTCTTGATGATTATATGGTCGGTCACTTTGGAGACTTTGGGTTAGCTAACATCCTTCATGAGGTTAAAGGCTATTCTAGTAGAGATCAAACTACTTCCTCAGTAATTAAGGGAATTGTTAGGTATATTCCTCCAAGTATGACTCTTTATATGTTGTTAAACTCATGTTTTTTAATAAATACTTTCTTTTTTTCTCAAGATTATTAAAAAAAATCTGTTCAAAGTTTGCTAAACATTAAGAGCAACTAATAATAAAATTTGAACATTAGTCAGCAAAAAGTCAATTTTGGCCAAAGAATAACCTTAAGTATTCTATGCTTTTATGTTGTCTAAAGAATTAATGTTTGGCTAGAGTATGGAGAAGGTGGCCTAGTGACAATAAGAGGGGATATTTACAACTATGGGATTCTTTTGTTGGAGATGCACACTGGAAAGAAGCCAACTGACAGCATGTTTAGTGAGGATCTAAGCCTACACAAGTTCTATAAGTTAGCATTGCCAGAAAGAGTCATTGAGATAATGGATTCAAGTTTGCTTGTCCTATTTGATAAAGACTACAGGGATCTTATGCAGAAGTCAAAGATGGAAATTAAAATTTGAGTGTCTCTAGTGAGCTTTGCTAAGATTGGATTGGCATGTTGTGCAGAATTGCCTAGCCAGCGAATGGCGATAAAATATGTTTTAGTGGAGTTGCTTGCAATTAAGCAAAGGCTATCCACTTTAGGTATCGACAATGTCAAACCAAATTAATTGCTTTTGTCTAGACGAGCTAGTGGTTCTTCTATATATCCAGTTGGCATGTTTAGTAATCATAGGCAAAGTTGGCTTTTGAAGGTTGCTTATGTATTCCTCCTCTATGTTCTTTGTTTAATAATGAGAAAGACCTGAGTTTTTCATTTAAATAGACAATTTATGGTTTTGCTGAAGATGTTGCCTTTTTGCAATGTAATTGGGTGAGTCTTTGCTATTTTCAGGAGAACAGTGGGTAGAGATGTCGGTTTTTGGAAATTCTCTAGCCTATGGTGTTTAGAAATTTAAACAACCTTTTAAATGCTTATTTTATTTAGGGAAAACTACATATAACCCTCATGAACTTTAGCCAAACTATAATTTAATTACAAAAACTACATGATTTGTCACATGATTGATAACTTATGTCATCTTCCTTCCTTGCATGATCTATTACTAGCATTCTTCCAAAATTTAGACATTAATTGATACGTGGCATTTTCATCTTTTTTTTTTTAATTGCTGAGGATAGTAAAATGTTATATTGTGTTACTTTAACCAAATAAAATGTTATATATATAAATGTATATATTAAAGTTCAAATATCAATATTGTACTTGGGGGTTAAATATGTAATTTGCTGTATTTATTACAGTATCGTTTTAATACCTAGAACATTACTTGCCAACCAGATCTACGCTACGATGTATTAATATCTGAAATGCTTGTACCTGCAAACATTAGGATGGAAAACTTGGATGGACATTGCCTAATCATTTTGCTATTGCCAAAAACAAAAAGTCAAAACATGAGAATCTATGATAAATTTAAGCAATAAATGTTAGATGCATATGTAGACTAAGTATGTCTTGAATTGCAATTGTTTATCAACACAATCCTGTTAGAATTAATAATTTGATATTTTTAAAATGGTTAATTAGATAAGTTTGATTTATTTATTATATATTAAATAGGGTTCATCTAAGCTGATGCTAGTGAGCCTGTATACATCCCATGTACTTAGTGACTGAAAGCATGTCATAGTAAGTCAAGCAAGTTAAGCAATTGGGATACAAATGAGTTCAAGCAAATTCCTCTTTCATAACATATTTCTTCATCTACATATTTACAAAGCTAACAAAAATCATGATATCCTTAAAAGCTTATTTTACCTTGTACTACAGGGGTGGCATATCTTCCTATCGTCGACCATATGTAAAACTCTTTCTGTAAACTTCAAAACTTTCTGCTATATATTAGTAAATCTTAAAAGAATTACCTAAACACTATGCCACCGTGCCCCATCAACATAAATGGTTGCTCCTGTCACGTAGTGAGAGCCATCCCAAATCAAATAGATGAAGGTTGTTCAACCAAGTGTTTGAACAAGGATAAATAAGCAAAAACAGGGAATAGAATATGCTTTAAATTTGAAAACAGAGGATTTTTTTCCTCATAAATACGAAGATATGGTCCCATTTTATAGCACAAAATCTTGATTTGGAATCACAACCTGGACTGGACAAATATCTTTTCTGATTTATATTGTACCTTGTTTTAAAAAGTGCTCTAGGAGTGAATCAAAAAATAAAAAAAGGATAGATAGAAGTATAGAGGTTATATCTCAAGAAGAACTTCAAGAAAATAATGGTTGTCTACTATCAGAAATCTGTGCCATTTTTAGATTAGTTGCCTAATTGAATTAACCTGGGAAACTTTCATACATCCTCTAACTTGACCCAAAATATGAATATTGTTCTTTGGCCTTATAATTTTGAGTGATTTTCGAAGACAGATTATTGGCTAATTGTTTAATGATAAGGTAGTACAGCGTGTATTTGGATGCGAATAACTATTAGGTGGCAAATAGGTATATTTTTCCGCGGAGTTTTGATTGTGTTCCTTGGCCTACATGTTGCTCTTTTCTTCGGGAGTTTTAATTGTGTTCCTTGGCATGCATTTTGCTATTTTCTTCAAGTAATTTGCTGCACGACTTCCAAAATTGAGTTATCCTTGGCATAGCCAAGTCTAGCGTAAATGGGACGCTTGATTCTTTCTTGACTTTGGTAGCCTGATTTTTGCCTAGTCTTCACACCAAACTCTAACTCGGTCAACAGTGCAATTGAAAGTCCTATAAATAATAATACTTTTGACATTTGTAATGAGGACTTTGACTAAGACAAGCGAACTTACTTTAAGAAAAAGAAATTTGTTTGGATATGAATTGTAGTCAATAACGGTGTTCAATTGAAATATTTTTGTGTCTCCATTTATTTTTATTAATGAAATTTCTTTATTACATATTTACATACATATATATATATATATTAAATTTTAATAATTTTTTTCACTTTCTCCCAAAGTACATTGTGGGTCTAGAGATATATAATTGTCTTTAGTTATGGTCCACTAAAGTTCTATCCATAATGGGTTGGGTCTTTGTCTTTTCAAAATAATATGTACACGGTTACACGGTTAATTTGAGGCAAGATTCTCTGTCGAAAATCTTATAAATAATAGCATTCTTTGGACATTTGTAGTAAGCACTTCGATTAAGACAGTTTTATATAGGAAAGGTGATAAGCATGTTTTCTCTTCTCAAAATTTCTTAGTCTTTGTTTTGCCTTATTTGTCTTCCTAAAAGATAACGTGATGTTGACATTCTTGATGGCTTTTTTTTTTTTTTTTGGTCCTGGGACATTTCTTCTCTTCGAGTCAACATGCTTCTTATTTTAAGTACTAAATTTTTAAAGTTGATCACAACTTTTCATAGTCTTATTTCCTTTTCTTTTCCTACAAAATAGTAATGCTTAATTGTGTAAAAAAATTTTTTATTGACTTAAAATTCAATTTTTGGTTAGATTTAATTATTTCAGTTTGATTTTAACTAATTAGACTTAATTTAGTTTTCAACTAGATTATTATTTAGTTTACAACCATTAATGAGATGCTTTCTTTCTTTGATCAATGCTTGTCTTTTGTCTCTCCTAAATTCTCAAGATATGTGAGAAGGTTTATTTATTTATTTCAATATATCTTATCTTGTTTCTCCTTCTACTTCGTCATGTGGTGAAATTTCTCATGCTGTGGGTTGTCTCCTTCCTTAGTCTCTTTCAAGTAGCTATTGTAAGAGTGGCAATTTCAAGATACTTTAATGATTTTGTTTTCTCATTTAGTTTATGAAATAGTCAAAAGTAATTATGGCTCTTGTGTGACTCTTACTTTAGGATAGATCTTTTTACTAAATTTTCTATCCATTCATCTAGTTTTATAGAAAGAATTTGTCTTATAAGTTTCTTTTTTCTTAATTAAATAGTTAGAGATGATTATTTAGTATATTCCAAATTTATCAATTTTTTACATGTTGGCTCCTATGTTTTGACTAGTCCTTAATTATCTTAGTTCACACCTACTTTTAAGATGCAAGACAACCCCCTTCCCAAAAATAAGGTTTGTTTCCTACTCTAAGTAGTCTCTAAAATGACTAAGGTAAAACGAGTTTTTGTAAAATGTTATGCTTCCACATTTGTTTGCAAATAAACATAGAGAGATTTGACTTCTTAGGTAACTATTACCCAATATTTTGAAATTCTTCCTATACTTTAAGGAAGAGATGATACGTTTTGTCCTATTTGTTAACAACTTTTGAATACAAGAAGTTTCTTAAATATTCATGACTTTACACTTAAAGGAATCAACTGTAAAAGTAACTTTTAGTTAATATTTGTTAGGTGTGCAAAGGATCTAGTTGGAATCTAATTGAAATATAGTAATAGTGTGAAAGAAATCATTTTAGTGTTTAGTTTGATATGAAAGGAATTTTACTAGTATTTAATTAGAATCTTATTTAAAATTTTCTAATTATATTTATCACCAAAAAAATGGATTTTAGTGATGACTTCTAGTAGTGATATAAAAGGGTCATCACTAAAAATTAGTGGCCACTAATTATTTTAGTTGTTGCTAAAAGTTATTGTTAAAAGAATATTTTTTATTTTGTTAAATTTTTAGTGGCAACATAAAAAAGTCACCACTAAAAATCATTTTTGGCAACAAAAATGTTGCCACAAAATACCTTTTACTAATAACTCAAGAAAAATCACCACTAAGACTTTTGTGGTAATGATTTTAGAAACACATTTAATGGTGACTTCTCAAGGTCACTAAAAAAAATTATTGCGACAAAAAGTCTCTAATGGCAACATTTTAAAGTAGCCACATTTAGCAACGACAAGCAAAAGCGTTGAATTTCTTTTAAATACTAAAGTCAACCAAAAAAAAGTGCCTTTAGTAGTGCCACTAAGTCCACTTTTGGTAACGATTTTTGTTGCCACAAAGTTTTTTTTTTGAGAAAAACTATAGTCAATAAAAAAAGTAATTTTATTATCATTATTTAATTGTTAATTAAAAATATAATTATATATTTTATGAAATTAATTATTAAATTATATACTATATAAATAATAAATAGTAAATATATTAAAAATAAATTTTCAGTATATAAATATAACAATTACATATTAAAAACCTTTAATGTGCCAAAAAAAAGAATAAATGGCATTTTAAAATTCAAAATTTATATCCTGTTAGTTTTTTAAATTCCAAATTTGAAAAAAAAAGATATAACTATATGTTGTAGTAATTATATAATAAAAATGGATAAAGAACCTAATGGAACCTACAATATAACTAAATTAAAAAATGATATATAATACAAAAATATTTTTTAGATAAATATAAATATAAATTATTAAGTTAATTATTATATTTAAGATAAATGCTAATAGAAACTAAATTCAAATTAAACTGGATAAAAAATAAATTAAATAAACCATAAATGAAAAACATATTTTAAATGATAAATATTTTTTTAGATTCTTTAAATTAAATTAATTTAACTTTTATGATATAGTTATTAAAATTTTTAAATTAATTTAATATTCCATAGTATAATATTATCTTTTAAACCCTTCGTTTTCTTTATCCAATATCTACTTTTAAATTAATTTAAATTTATTTTTAAGTATTTTATTAGTATAAAATTAAATTGTGATATTTTTAATTTTTTTAAAAAAGAAGGCTCTAATTTTTTTCTTATATTATATTATGGTAATCTTTTTTCCCTTATTTTTCCTAACTAACATGTTTATACTTATCATCTTTTTTCTTTCAATTTGAATGATAAGTTTTGATTAACATTTTGTTGAATTATATGTAATATTTTTTGTTTAAAAAAATATTATTTATTTATTTTGATAGTGGCATTGATCCAAAATTTTTAATTAAATTCAAATTAAAAAAAATAAAGATAAACATTAATAAAGAAAGGACTTAATCTGATACACTATCTTTAAATTTAATATCAATATCTTCAAATTTTTCCCCTAATTCCCCTCCTTTTTTCTTTTCAACTACCCTCCAAATTTTGTGTAACACCATAATTGATTAAACTCCATATCCTCATATCCAAGTTTGATTTCATAAGGTTTTACATAATTCCAAAGAAAAAATGAATAAAAAAATAACATTTTCTTGCATTGTGTAGAATTTTAAAAATTCAAAGTTTGCTCTGTGGGTCTCGTGAACCCATCAATAACATTCCCTACTCCTACTCCACCTATACAATTCATACACATCATAAAATTATCCATGAACCATGGATTTGAAACCAAAACTAGAAATTGCATTTTTGCTTTTGGGTTTAAATGGCAGGTTTTTGATACAAACTTTGAAAAATTATAATTAATTCTAAAAATATCGAAATCAAGCAAATGATAGCTTTCTAGAAAGCTCTTAAGTCAACTATAAGTTAAAAATCACTTCAGCTTATGAAAACCTAGTTGGACCATGATTGATATCATAAAAGTACTAAAAGTCTGGCTGCCCAGGTTTGTTGTCAGAGGTTACTGATATAAATTTCAAATTTTCATAACTAATTCTAGAAAAATCAAAACTCAACAAACCATATCATTTTAGAAAGCTATGGATGTTAACTTAAGGGAAAAAAATAAGTACAGACCAAAAGAAGCAATTAGACCATGAAAACCTATGGAAAAATAACAGAGGTTTGACTATGTCCTTGATACTAATATAAAAATTCAAAAATTTAGTTCTCCCTCTATAGACCTCCAATTGAGGTGCTCTCAGTGGCCACAGAAAGATTATCATATCTAGTATAAGATTGTAAAATTTCATAGCCATTGGACACCATTTGGCCCATGAATAATAGAGGCAAAGAATCTGACCATTTGCACAATAACAAGGCCAAAATTGTCAAAATTTACCAATTTTAAAAATTCACCAAAAATTCTCTAGAGCTCCAAATAATATGCCCTTTAGCTTCCTAAAAAGCTTTAGATAAGACCTATATGCATGGCAAATTTTAGGCCAAGACAAACTCATTTAGTTAGATCTTGACGTAACTCACAAATATGGCAAATTTGGCACCATATAAGAGTCAAAGTTAGTCCAAATGGCTTCTTAATTTCTCAACCACCTCTTGGGCAGATTTTGAAGCATAAACACAACATGAATATGCTTCCCAAGTGGTCGAACACATCATACATCTCAAACTTACTATGCCACATAGAAGAATACACAATCGAGGATAGGCCACCAAGCAGTCAAAATGCATTTTCTCATTCATTTGGCTACCACTTTGATTCATACACTATCTTTACACAATTTTACATTTGCTTAAGGGCTCACATCTCAAAAATAACATGTACATGCAAACTTTGACAAAGGAATACATCAAAAACTATACTAGTGTCAAAGTATAGCCAAGTATTCTCCTTGGCTTCCATCTTTAGCTTCATGAGCTCCACCTAGATATGGTGAAATAAAGGAGGGAAGGGGTGAGATTCAAAGAATCTCAATAGTTCAAACACCTATTACAGCAAGCAATCAAGGCATATAAACATGTCAAAGTATACAAGTAGGCATTCAACCCCATTAAAAATCATTTAAACCATAATTTACATGCCATGAAAACATATCAAAACCAAGAGTAAGCTCTAGGGATTCTTGGTCTAGCCTCACCCTATTTTTGGGACTTTTGAATTAATCTCACCCTTGGTCTAGGGATTTTTGACTTAGCCTCAATCATCCATAAGACTTTTGGCCTTGTCTCACCCATGCTTAGAGACTTTTGGCTTTACTTCACCCATCTCAAAGGATTTTTGGCATCACTCCACCCTTAAGAGCAATTTACAACCAAAACATAATTCATGAAACATATTAGTACCAATGCAACAAGGCAACATCAAATAACATGCCTCATAATACAAATGCACATACAAACTTACAATGACCCTTACTTATCTAAGAATGTAAACAAAAGGAGTGAAGAGTTACCTTAAAGTAAAACACAATTCTTCCCTTGGTTATCCTCTCTTCCTTTCGATCACACACCCACAAGTAGATGGAGCTTGATTTCTTTGGCCAAAATACAACAAATAAGATCTAATTACACTCTTGAAGTAAGCCATAACATTAAATACACACCAAGGAAGCACACTTGGCTTTATGGTCACATATTAGTTCCATAAAAGGCCTAATAAAGCAACTACCATAACTCAAGCTCTTGGCTTCCTTTTCTTCTTATATCTAGGCCTCTTGGTTCCATTTAGACTTCTTGAGGTCATCACAAATTCATATCCAAGGGTCTAGATACAAGTTGTTTCTTAAAACTATATTATGGAACCTATACCTCTAACTCTCAATCTATAGCTTCTAAATTTTTTCCAAGGCTTCCTTTCATCTTCTTCTATCACACAAAGTCCCAAACTAAGTTAGAACAAATTAAAACACTCCCTAGCTACTCCCTCCCCTTTAGGCTGAGACAAGTGAGGCATTATGGACCCATGGACATTGCAATTTTTTTCTTGAAGGGAAAGGCACTTGGAAGGCTTCCTAGGGGTCTTAAAAACTTAAACAAATAGTCACATTGGCTAGGAAATTCTTGGATCAAAACAGATTTTACAAGATGTTCAAGAACCCCAAACCTTTTTATCTTAAAATTCAATAGTTTTTCTTCCACTTTCTTTGCATTTCCTAGGTTCCCATACTTTAAATCATAGGATTCTTGCTTGTTCTAGGTTAGAACTCACTCCCCCTTGGCTATTCTATGGAAGGCCGAAACACACCCATGGAAGAAGTAAAGATAGGAAGTAAGAAAACCATGATTCATACCTTGTTTTTCTTGCTCCTTCAAGAGTCTTTCCCTTTGTTATAGCTTCCTTCTTGAAATTTCAAACTTTCTCCTCTGAACCAAGGCCAAAACAGACCTAAATAAACAACTAAGAAGAAAGCTTAAGAGAAGGAGAACAACATTAAAGAAGGAAAAGTCATGAAATTCTTCCATTTTCTTACCTTTCTCCTTGATTTCTTCCTTCTCTTTTTTTCTCTTATGGTGAACCTTTCTTAATAGAGCTCTCCCCTAGTCTTAAGTATAAAAAGAGTTAGTTAGAATGGGAGAGCAAGTGGGATGCCTAATATAAAGAATAATCAAAAAGGAAGTGTTCATTAAAATGACGTTTATATCTCGCGTTCATGGCAGTTTTGTTTTAGGTTTATTTTAGCTCTTTTTTAGAACCGTCTTTTCTATTATAAAATTTAAATCTTCAAACTTATAAAATAGTTTTGGAATCACTCAATTTGGATTTGAAACCTTTCTAAATGAAATAGTCAAAATTTGGGTCAACTAACACTAAAAAATATTCACCGGAGAGGTTTTAACTGTCCTAGGAATTTCCATGGATTTTAAGACCTTTGAGAACCTCATAAGGCTTAAATTTTTTATTTAAAAAACCTTCTTATGAATTTTCTAAAAAGTTCCCATATTTATGAAAATGTCACTATACTTTCGGCAAATTTTTTGAATCACTCTGGCTCTAATTTCTGGGCAACTCAATACTCAAATCCTCATTTTTTAATATTTAAAATTTTATCTTAATTTTATTTGTCCTTAAATCATTCAATCCAAGGGACTTACTTTTCAAATTGACTCATTACATTGTTTTTATGAAATATTGGATGTTACATTTCTTCTTTCCTAAATAAAATTTCGTCCTTGATATTTAAATACATACCTTAAGAGAAAAGCTCTAGATACTTCATTCTCATCTCGTTCTCCAGTTCCTAGGTTACCTCTTCAGATGTCAGACCCTTCTAAACCACTTTCACCAGAGGAATGTTCTTACTTTTTAACTATTTTAGCTTTGTATCCATAATTCTCTTTGGTGTTATTACATAGGAAAGGTTTTCCTACAATTGAATATGCTCATATTTTATGACAAGTGAGGGGTCTGGTAAGTACTTTTTTAACTGGGAGACATAAAAAATATTATAGATTTAGGCTAAGTTAGGAGATAAGGCTATACGGTAATCCACGGGTCCAATTTTCTCAAAAATTTTAAACAGATCGATATACCTAGGATTGAGCTTCCTTACCCTCAAAGACTAACCTACCCTAGTCATTGGACACACCCAGATGAATACATAGTCTCTAAGTATAATTATAATCTTTTTGGAATTCCATCCATCTGCTCTACCTCGTATTCAGTTCCTTCTTATCAAATAGGTACTTTAAACTCTTGTGGTCACTATAAATTTCTAGGGTCACCATATACAGATAATGCCTCCAGATTTTAAAAATAAACACTATCGCGGCTAACTCCAGGTCATGTGTGGGATAATTCTCCTCATGAGGCTTCAACTGCTTAGAGACATATGCCACTACTCTACTTTGCTGTATCAATACACATCCTAACCCTTTTCTTGAAACATCACTATAAACCATAAAAGCTTCACTAGGGTCGGGGATAATCAATACAAGGGCAATGGTCAAACAAAGTTTCAACTACTAGAAACTCTTCTTACATCTATCATCCCACATGAAGAGTGTTTCTTTCCTAGTTAACCTCGTCAGTGGTAAGACTATCTGAGAAAAGCCCTGAATAAATTGTTTATAGTATCATGCTAAACATAAGAAACTCCTAACCTTAGTGATAGTTCTAGATTTATCCCATTATAACATAACTTCTACTTTATGAGGATCAACCATGACCCCCTCTTGTGATATCACATGATCTAAGAATCTTACCTCGGTTAGCCAAAACTCACATTTACTAACTTTGGCATATAACTTTTTATCTTTCAAGGTCTTTAAGACTAGTCTTAGATGCCTCTCGTGCTCCTCAAAGGATCTCAAGTATATTAAGATATCATCAATGAAAACCACCACAAACTTATCTAGATACAGTCTGAATATCCTATTCATATAGTTTATAAATACCACGAAC
Source organism: Erythrophleum ivorense (assembly GCA_026724425.1). Lineage (NCBI taxonomy): Eukaryota > Viridiplantae > Streptophyta > Magnoliopsida > Fabales > Fabaceae > Erythrophleum > Erythrophleum ivorense. The sequence continues at coordinate 41,400,899 of JAIUCV010000007.1, forward strand.
GTATTTGTCAACCCAAATGGCATCACTAGGAACTCATAATGCCCATATCTAGTTCTGAAGGTAGTCTTTGAAATGTCTTCAATTCTCGCTTTCAACTGGTGGTACCCAAATCTAAGATCTATCTTGGAGAACATAGATGCCCCAGCTAATTAGTCTAATAAGTCATTTACTCTAGGGAGAGAATATTTATTCTTGATGGTAACCTTATTCAATTCCTTGTAGTCTACACACAATTTTAAGCTACCATTCTTCTTTCTCAAAAATAATACCGGAACTCCCCAAAGTGAAACACTGGGGCGTATGAACCATTTCTCTAATAATTCCTTTATTTGCTTTTTCAACTTAGCGAGCTCAGTAAGAGCCATCCTATAAAGAGCCTTGGACACTGGTCTAACCCAAGGCACTATTTCTATAGGGAACTCTATTTCTCTCTCAGGGGGTAGGCTACTAAAGTCAAAATCTTTAGGGAAAACCTTCAGAAATTCCTTGACAACTAGGATTTCCTCTATCCCTTCCTCTACCTCAGCCTGAATAGAGAAAAAGATTAGAAACCTTTAACATCCATGTTCTAAGTGTCTCTCATCTTGGACAGTAGTCACAAAAGATAACTCAACTCTTATCCTAGATATGGTCCCACAAGCAGGAAAGGAAATGGTTCAATGTTCAAAATCAAGTACTGCATTATTTACGACCATCCAGTTTATGCTAACAATCAAATCAATATCATAGAAGGGCATACAAATTAAATCAATAGTGGTATGACAATGATTAAACTAAACGGTGACATTCAAGCAAGCATGGGAAGTAACAACGTGGCCTCCGGTGGATATAGTGATAGATAAGTCAAATGGTAAAGTACTAACGGCCATAGTCAATCACCTCACACAATCATAGGTTATAAACGAGTAACTAGCACCCGAATCTAACATAGCAACTATAGGAAAACTAGTCACTATAAGTATACCTTGGATCAAATTGAGGGATGCACTAGCTTCCTCATAAATGAGAATGAACACTCTGCCCTGGGTCTGTGGCTTGGGTGGAGGCACTGTATCCGTACGAAAATAGTTCTTAGCAATATGTGCTAGCTTCCCACACTTGAAGCACATCACTAGAAACTGCTCGATAAATGGCTAGGTCCTAAGAGGTTGCACTTTCTTGCCTTTTTGTGGCCTTCTATTCGACTGCACCTTGCCTCTCCTCTTACTGTTAGGTGTCATGCCAGAACCCTTCTCAAGTCTTGGTCTTTTCAATTCTAAAGTGTGACAACCCTAACTTTTAATCATCATAATTAAGGTTAAGTACGTAAGTAATAATCATAATTCAGGGTTAAAAGTCATTACAACTAATTATATTCAATAAATATAGGGAAATTTGAACCTTGTTGTTATTAGGGTCATTAATTAGACAACCACAATTATTCGAATGTGCAAGTGAATTTAATCATCAATAAAGAGCCTTTGATTCTTCCATCCATCAATTCTAACTCACAAAACCTCCTACAAGTGTTTCTAAATCATTCTTTAGTATTACCAAAAGAAAAACTAAGATTTCTAGGTGAATATAAAGAATTGAGAACCTTCGCTACGGTTAAATTCCCTTGCACCACGGCCAATTACTCTCGGGTTCAACTTCTTACACCTTCACAAATTGTCTACATTTTGTCGCAGCCAAATATTCTTTTCGCTGCAGTCAAATACCCTCTAGAATACCTCCAAACCTGCCTCTTAGACTTATTCATGGCTAATCTCACTGTTTGCCACGGCCAATTGCTCTCTGTTTTCTTTCCTAACAGCTTTGCCACATTTAACCGAGGCTAATTAAATGTTAGCCGTGGCCAATTACCTTTTGTTTCTATTTGGCTGAGGCCATTAAATTTTGGCCACAGCCAATTCTTTTCTGTTCCTATAACTCCTAAGATTTCATCTCATGCTCTCCAATTCCCCCACTAGCAACACTCTAGGCCACTTTAACTTAGTTTGTGAAGATTTAGTGTCTTTCTTCTACTTAATCTATTTAACACATCTATCATTACCCATTTAAAACTCAAATGTGGATCCTTAACCCTCTAACCACCATAAACCAGTGAATTCATAGATCAATGATAGCAAAGAGTTCATACACTACTCACATTTCCATTCAAATATAAATTCCATTAGAAATTCCATACATCACTAGTTTAAGTTAACATCTGATGTATCAAATAATTACAGTCCCTATGCTTCGCAATTCATGATGCAATTACATAAAACCAGTAGTCTAGTTATATGAATACAATCTGACAAGATTTCCAAACCTACCTACTACCAAACCACATAATAAACTTTCATTAATTTTCTCCTTGCCACTAAGAGGTCCAATCCCTGAAAATGTTAGCCCACAATCAGGGTGAGATATACAATCTCAGTAACAAGAGGCAAATTCAATATATATGTACAGATTAATCAATCCAAAGCAATTTCATATCATCAATACCAGAACTATCAATTCAATTTATAAAAGAACTAGTTGAGCTACCAATGACTACTGTCCTATACCAGTAATCAAACATAACATGTTAATGCCCAATAACACTAGGAGAGGCCCGTCCACGGCACCTACTCCATAATGAGCAAAACCAAAGCTCAGTGCATCTGGGGTCTGATTATAACCCGGTGCTAAATCGAAGCACATACACGGGTGATAGTCGCACCATAGCTCCATCATGGACTTACCAGGTCCAATCACAATAACAATTCAAGTAGTCAACTAATCATTTGGTATCTCAAAATTAAACATGTATAGTAAACATCAAATTAACATGGGCATATACATGGAATTAGGAAAGTAACCCCGGTTATCTCAATGAAGCCAATTACTCATCTTCTAGTTACCATCATGATTCAAAGTACACTGGGCCTAACATAAGCATAATCATTATTATTCAACTACCATTAGTAAGGAATTTTCTTATCCACATATTAATCGTAATAAAAGTACATTAAAAATTTCTTACCCAAGCTTTCTAAGGGTTTACAGCACTAATTCAAGGTCACAACAACAAGAACTCACAATAGGTCACTCTTAACATCTCCATTTTCGCACATGTAAAAGCCATGCACCAAAAGTCAGTCAAAATGATAGAAATTCTATATATATACCACATAAGAGAAGAGGGAACACTTACCCATATACTCAAGAGGTCAAATGAATTAGGTTGAGCCTTAACTACTAAGAACACACCATGGGCCATCCTTAAAACTTGGATTTTCGCTCATGGAATTAGCCATATATCAAAGTCAGCTTATAACATGAAATTTGAGGAAGATTATGCCACAAAATGAAAGCAAACTCTTACCCCATGGTTCCACTAACTCTAAACTCCAAAAATCTTGCAAGGAATCACCCAACACCAAGTTTCAAATTTGAAAAGGAAATGAAAGTGTCCAAAACCAGAAACTAATCAGACCAAGATGAAGAGAAAAATGAAAGGGTCAAGTTATATATAACTCACTTTGGCCAAATCATCATCTAGGAGTCAAAAATGGAGCTGCAATGTTGGTAAAACCCTAGCTTCCCTTAAACCTCCGAATTTCCTCCCTTGCCTCTTGTGTTTTTTGCTGAATGGGGAGGGAGGCTGCTAAACCTTTAGGGTTATTAGGGGGAAATGGGCCAACCCATCAGCCCAAGGTCCATTTAGGCTCATTTCTAGTCATTGGGCCTTTGTTTGAAGAGGTGGGCTATAGAACACTTTGGATTAAAGTGAAGTGTGCTGTCCTTAAGGCCCAAATTCTAGTGGATTCAAAGGTTGGTGTTAGTTGGGCTAAGTCTTATGAGTTGGGCTTCAGAGTTGTAGTTGGGTCAGGCCAAATTTCAAGAGTCAATCCAATTTGGGTCTGCATAATGTATGTTGGGTTAACTATAAGGGCTTATGTAAATTGGGTCATGGACCTCTATTTCACTAAATCAAATTGGGCCATTGCTAGATGATCTCTCTTGGCCCAAGTCTCATAATAAGGAGTTGGGCTTATACCTAAAATCATTGGGCTTCAATAAATCCTTATCCATGGCTTACTTAAATTAAATTTTGGGCCCAAATTAAGCTTTAATCTAATTGAAATTTTAAACCTATATTAATAACTTATTTCTCTGTAAATTTTCATTCATATAACTTACCTAATTATTCTTAATTAGTTCAAATACATTATTAACACTTTAATTAATTTTGGAGTGTTACATTCTTCCTTCCTTTAAGAAATTTTGTCCTCAAAATTAGTCATACCTTACTCAATTGATGTTGGACAATTCTTCCTCATAACTTCCTCCTTGATAACTCAGATAGTCTTACCAGAGACTAGTCCCTTCTTACTACTTTCTTGGAGAAGGTGTTCTTATCCTGTTATTACATCACTTGGCAACCACAATTCTATTCCCTCTAGTCAATCTACGTCAAATAACATTCTAATCTAAGCATGTTGTATTCCTTCTTTGTCCGCAGCTAAGGAGATCCGGACCAAGCTACACTTGATCATCTTATAGCAAGCTCTAAACACCTAGCTCAAATAAATCTCAATTTTCTCTCCCTTCATAGCTTTTGTTTTGTTTGATTTTATATTTATGTCTTTTTTTTTTCTTCTTCTTCTTCTTCTTTCTCCCCTCCCTCTTTTTTTGTTATTGTTCCAACAATCGATCATTGAATGTTCATGTTAATTTCCTTTCTTTCTTAACTCTCAATCCCTTTAAGAGATAACTCCTAAATACTTTCGCTTCACTCTCCCTAATAGCTGATACCAAGAACTACAAGGAATTCCCACTTGGTTAGTCGTTTTAGTATTTATTCCACTAATAGCAACATAGATAGGTAATCTTATTTCATAATGAAGTTTCATTCGTCCTTCACTTGGATTACCACCCATATTTCTTTAGTTCAACCTTTTTAATTGGAACGGGTCTTACTTCCTATATGATCATTTAATTTAAGTTTCCAAGTCTTACATTCAATTATTTCAAAATTATTGCCCACATTATATCCTTATTTATGGTCCATTAGTAAAGGGTCTATTATCTCCAGTAGACATATAAATTCTCCTCTCATCTCTAGTCAGTACCCAAGTTTTTCCCTTTTTTTTTCATTAAGATTTTCTAAAGTTTGGAACCAATATAAAGTCTAATCTTACCACTAATCCATTTAAGGCATTCAAGTACTCTAAGGTCACCCTCCACCTAATTGAAACCAAACATAATCTCTTCAGCTAAAATAAACATGATCCTTTAAGTCTAGGTTATATTCCCTGATATGGCCTGATTTCAAGGGTGAAAATACCTTGTCTAGAGTATCAAGGTAATCTTTTAAGACTTAGGAATGAGTTTCCTTAAATTTTACAAGTCCATGGTTCAAGCGGGTGTTTCATTAGATGACATAGTTTCAACAATTTGCCTACAATATTAAATTTTTCAACACATAGCGGTGGTTCATTATAAGTAATCTCATCATCATTCGTAGGTGTAATTAACATGGGGCAACCCTTAGTAACCCCTTTCTCTCTCTCTTTTTTTTTCTGCACTTGCGAGGACAGCATCGTAACCATATACATATGGTCTCTAAGACCGCTATGGTCAATAGGTGTAAGTGTTTCATTTTAGTTCTCAGTTACTACAAGCATTAGTAGTTAACTTAATGGCATTTATTCTCATTTGAAATCAACTGGTCATCTCTTTGGATTTTATGTCATTATATAGTCCCAAAGGATTGCGCTTTCGTATCTTCTACCCCCAACTAAAATTTTTTCATGCAAGTATAGTCATTATTCAATTAGCATACTTCTTACCCTTTTTTTTTCGCGATACTCCAAATTTTCTCAAACCTCCTCACATACAACTAAGTTTTTTTATATATATTCTCTAGTTTAGAAGTTCATAATAATTCCCAAAAAGGTAATGAGATAATATCTTGTCAACAAGGTTTAAGATCCTATCAACAAGATCTTGTATTCATTAATATAAAATTCGAGACCTTGTTGATAATTGCTAATTTTTATATATTTTTCCTCTTCTAATTAGGCATTTTGATTATAAATTTTGGCTTAAAACACTTCAATTGGAGGATAATTGAGTTTATTGACCATTTCTGTAGTTTAGGAATTAAATTGCAAAATTATTGGTTTTAATGCATAAATTTGTTTAAATAATTTTGTAAGATTGTTCCTACTTAATTGTCTCCATTGTTTTTGTGCAGACTTTGAGCAAATTAAATCTCAATGTTGGAGAAAATATGGAAGGTTAATTGGAGAAGAAAAATGCCATGAGCCACTTCATCCTTAGTGCATCCACTCTTCCTCCATTCTCACGTGGCACCTCACCATATACACTCACACTCAATCTCCTAGAACCAGCCATTACACTTCCACCCACTGAAACAGAGTATGCAAAGAAATGAAGGAAGGTACAGAGCATGTGGTTAGCTTTTGTGATTTAAGAAGAAGCTTGTGAGCTAAAGTGAGTTGAATGAATGAAGAAAAGAGCTAGAACAGAGCTGGAAGAAGCTAGGTTTCATGCTTGAGAGGAAAAGAAGAAGCAATGGGTTCTTGAAGGGAGCTCGAGTTCTACATGCATGTGGCTGAAACAGAGGAGGAAGCACGAGTTTTATGTAAGGAGAAGAAACATGAAGAAGGCTCGGGTTGTCTCATGAAGTCAGAAACACACTCTCTCAGCTGGAGCACACAACAAACATGTAAGGCAGCTGGGAAGAAGGAGTCATGCACACACAGAAGCAACCAACGTGGAAAGAGCATGAGTTGAAAGGAGCTTGGGCAGCTCTCATGCAAGCTACACGAGCTGAATGAAGGAAGTAGGGGCACGAGATCTTCACTCGAGCTTGGGTAGAGAAGAAGTGAAGAAGCAGATGCATGAATGAGAAGCACAAGGGTTGCTACGGGCTGGATGAAGAATAACGTGGGGGCTTCTGGAGGAGAAAAAAAATGAGCTGCATGAGCAGATTTTAAAGGAGCTGCATGAAGAGAACACACTCGAGCAGAACAGCCACGAATTCATGAAGAAGCTGGAATTTTTGGAAGCTCCAGAACGTGAGAAGCGTGGAGAAGCAGGGAGCAACAATCACGTTAAACACCTACACGTGGAAGCTACGTGCCGAGATAAGATGAAGCACCAGCAGCAGTACACTCTCTCAGGTTGTGGAGAGTAACTCGTGAACAGTAGAAAACGAGGAGAAACAGAGAAGAGAAGCTTGCATGAGCTGCATGGGAGAAAAGGAATGCTACGAGTTCATCAAGAAAGTAACGAGCTGAATGTGGCTGAACAAAGAAGAAGCTATAGGTTCTGGTGCTTTGAGAGGAAGAAGATGATGGAGCTGAATGAGGGAAAGAAAAGGAGCAGATTCGAAATGCATGAGATAAATCGACGTGGAGAAGAGGCAGAACGTGGAACACGTAAATGGAGAAAAGCCACGTGAAAGGATGCATGAAGCAAAGAAGAAAAGGGCAGCACACGTGATCAGTAAATAATGCAAAGGAACACGTGGGCTGATGTGGGAATGAATGAGCTGGGAGCTGGAGTTTAGAGAAGGCTGACGTGAGAACAAAACATGTAGGATTAAATGAAGACGTGGGCAGCACGTGAGGAGGATTGGAGAGTAAATGACGGGAAACGCGTACAGCATGAGGCATTCAGCGAGAGAGTCAGCTGAGGGGCACGTGATTCATTAAGGAAAAAAAGCGCTGAAGCATTGAGGGCAAAAAAGAATGTGACCTCAGCGTGAAAATGAACGAGCTGGGGGCTGGGAGAAAAGGCAATCACACGACGTAAAACGTAGAGCTCCTGAGGTGTACTAGAACGTGGAAAAAGCGAGAGCTCCAGGGAGAGATTAATTAATCCATTTCTCCATGGCTGAAGCTCCGATCATCAATTTTCTTTCGATTAAACTCTCCATGGCAGCTTGAATCATCCATGGTGGCTAGCTTAAGCTTAGAAACTCCTAGATGCAGATTTGAGTTTCACATTTTTTCACCAAATTGGATAAAAATTCTTTGCTCCATCTTTTAATTTCAAAATTATTTTTCCTTATTAATTTGACTAGATTTAGTTTATTAATTTAGGAATTTGATTGCTGGAAATTTTTGGATTGGGTTGAATTGTGGATTGAGCTTAATTTGATGTTTGGAATTTTAATTGTGATCATTACATGTTTGTAAAAATTTCATAATTAGTGCTGTGCAAATTACTTATAATTTTCTCTTGATTTTAGGCCAATTGATACAATAATTGTTAGATTAAGTGGCTGAAATTTTTGTGCAATTAATTGGTTGAAGAATTAATTAATCTAATTGATTAATTAGCATCTTAAGTGGATTGTACAGCAGATTTATTGATCAATTAGGATTGGTTATAGTGTGTTCTTATTCTTAATTCAATTAATTAATTTTTCAAAGTTTTTTGTGGTTGCAAATTCCTTGAATAATTGATGAATTGAATCTTGGATGGTTATTCAAGAGCCTTTGTAGGGAATATACTAAAGAGCAAGAAATTAAATCCAAATTTGGTAAATTAAAAAGGCAAGGATAATTGAATTCTATGGAGTCCATTTAAAGGTTAGCTACCACATTTTTTCAACTGTTCACTTCATTTAGTCTTAAGTTTTTTATTCTTGTCAATTAAATTTTAGTTCAATTAAATTTTAGCATTTCAAAACCCCTAAAACAAGTCCCAATTAGTAATACTTGGAACACTCTTTCATAAATAAATTAAGGCACAAACTCCTTAGGAAATGACCTAGGTTGTACTATTATTTATAGAATTTATTTTGCTTCCTAGTTTTATTTAAGATTGCACGACACAATCGTCACTTATCAACAAGGTTCTCTGACAGCAAGTACAAGGTCTTTTGACCATAAGTTATAGCATATAATATGAGATGGTATGACAGTTTTTGTCCTTACGCAATGTCCTATGCCAACCATAACTAACTCTTTCACTCCCCTAAAAGAAGTTTTTTTTTTTAGGCCTCAGTTCACGCTTGACTATTATGAGTTAAATTAACATAATAAGGAGACTTAGATAGCTTTTTCATTATCAATTATTCCCTAATTATCAACGAATCAAGTAGGGATTCCCAGTGGGAGAATTCAAGTATCATTTACCACTAGTTTTCACCCTTCCTTGTCAATCATAGTATTGAGGTTTTATTGTAATAACATGGGTTAATTGCATTGCTGCCACCTCTCGTTCATTTCCCTCGGGTTATTATTCTGGATCAGGGAGTCCTCTTTCAAAATTAGGGAGTTTTACTACTATGGTAAGTACTAGACCATCTCAAATTCCAAATGTTGTCTCTATCCCCTTAATCACACTTCACGTGATACATGACAATAAGACTATTGATGGTAGAATCATACTTTGCCTTCAATATTAGTAGGCAATTCTTTCCTGTGGCCATATACATGCTCATCATTCCATGATGACTATATCTTAACCACTGGTACACACACAGGTACCATTTTATTCTCTTTTTAGGTGGATCTTTACTATCAAGATCTTCTATTTACCTTTTAGGTAGAAAGTTTACTTAGCCTAGTTTGATGCCAATTTGGTGGTCAAAATTCATCAAATCATATGATAAGTGGCATGCCCCGCATGTCTCAAGCATAAAAGTTTTGAAAAATGAGCATGTCCCATGTGCCTCTAGCACCAAGGTACTGTAGAATCCTATCTTACACTCCCTGAGTATATTAGACACGTAAAGTGCCTCTAACCACCACCCAAATGCACATCAACACATAGCATAAGTAAACTAAATTACATAAAAGAGACAACATGCATAAGCACCCCATGCCAATGCACCTTACCCTTATCACACTAAGGGGTTATCTTTTCCCTTATCATAATCTCCCTCTTTTGCTATAGTACACTAAGAGAGGAGCCTCAAAGCCCTCAAGATTTATTCCAAAACATCATCTCCCATAGTCACTTGCTTTAAAGTCACTATCCCCCATTTAAAAATGGATTCGACAATTCTAAGGGTTTCTTGCCCTTCTTTCTTGTCATCATTAACTAAAGATGGCTTACTCACTCCAATAGGTTGAATAACACTATTTAAAATGTTCTTTAGCTCTTATCGTCCTTATTCATTAGGCCCAAGTTACAGTAGCTAGGATCAAGTAATTGCGTTCTTTATTAACCAAGATCAAGCAAGTGGGTTAGGACCTCTGTACTTATAAAGCTTCAACGTTGGGGACCTTTCGAAGTCTACATAGTTCTAACTCACTATGGATTGTATATCACTTCATATATTTAGTCAATCACACTTATTTATTATACACTAGTTCCCAAACTTCCATTGTCAATTTCCTAATTGTAAGTAAGGTTTACATCATACCCTTCTGTAAGGTTTTTTATAGCTAGTCAGGTGTTTTACTTGGTTTTGTTGCCTTCTAAGTTCTCAACAACACTTTAGATGGCCTTTGAAAATTTTAGAATTTTGCTTAGGTAAAGAAGTGCTACTTTTGTTAAGATCAGCTGACTACTTTAATAGGTCAGTCAACTAGTCGGCTGTACTCAATTTACTTGCTTAATAAATGGCGATCAACTGGTCATAAATATTATTAGTAGCTTTGTTTATCATCCTCATCAGTTACCTGGTCTCATTCATTCAGTCAATCGGTGCCTCACAGCGAGTGACTGGTGCATCTATTGCGTAGCCAATTAGCAACAAGCCGCAACTAGTTGTTTATCTAGACTGAGACCAGTAACCCAATCTCTGAAGAAAAGAAGGGCAAAATTCTAGTCTTTTCATTAGCATTAACAACCTCAAGTCTCAAAATTAGTATTACTAAAGTGTTATGAGGTAGAATCTAACTACACTCTATTATTCTCTGGGACATACTTATCGTGATAGGTGATGTTTTAAATAAAATTCAAGAAACATCCATTTTAATCAAGCATTACAAGCCTTATATCATTATTCCTCTATATTTCCTTCCAGAACATAAAGCACAACAACTATATGTTCACATAATTATCTATTCCTATGAGCTAATACTATGCCAAATATGCATCATGATTGCCAAATTTCAAACCATAAAATTTAAATTAGAACAGTTTTCCTGAACCATTGCTCTGATACCAAATGTGACAACCCTAACTTTTAATCATCATAATTAAGGTTAAGTACATAATTAATAATCATAATTCAGGGTTGAAAGTCATTACAACTAATTATATTAAAAAAATATAGGAAAATTTGAACCTTGTTGTTATTAGGGTCATTAATTAAACAACCACAATTATTCAAATGTGCAAGTGAATTTAATCATCAATAAGGAGCCTTTGATTCTTCCATCCATCAATTCAAACTCCTAAAAACCTCTTACAAGTGTTTCTAAATCATTCCTTAGTATTACCATAAGAGAAACTAAGGCTTCTAGGTGAATATAAGGAATTGAGCACCTTCGCCGTAACTAAATTCCCTCGCGCTACAGCCAATTACTCTCGAGTTCAACTCCTTACACCTTCACAAATTTTACACATTTTTTTTGCGACCAAATATCCCTTTCACTGCAGCCAAATACCCTCTGGAACACCTCCAGACCTACCTCTCAGACTTAGCCGCGGCTAACCTCACTGTTCGCCGAGGCCAATTGCTCTCTGTTTTCTTCCCTGGTAGCTTCGCCACATTTGGCCAAGGCCAATTAAATGTTGACCGTGGTAAATTGCCCTCTGTTTCCATTTGGCCGAGGCCAATTAAATTTTGGCCGCAACCAATTCCCTTATGTTCCTATAACTCCCAAGATTTCATCTCATGCTCTCTAATTCCCCTTCTAACAATACTCTAGGCCACTTTAACTTAGTTTGTGAAGATTTAGTGTCTTTCTTTTACCTAATCTACCTAACACATCTATCATTACCCATTTAAAACTCAAATGTGGATCCTTAACCTTCTAACCACCATAAACCAGTAAATTCATAGATCAATGACAGCAAAGAGTTCACACACTATTCATATTTCCATTCAAACATAAGTCCCATTAGAAATTTCATATATCATTAGTTTAAGTTGACATTTGATATGTCAAGTGATTACAGTCCTTATGCTTGACAATTCATGATGCAATGCGGCAATTACATTAAACTAAGAGTCTAGTTATACAAATACAATCTGACAAGGTTTCCAAATCTACCTACTACCAAACCACATAATAAACTTTCATTAATTTTCTCCTTGCCACTAAGAGGTCCAGTCCCTGAAAATGTTAACTCATAATCAGGGTAAGATATACAATCTTAGCAACAAGAGGCAAATTCCATATATATGTATAGATTAATCAATCCAATGTAATTTCATATCATCAATACTAGAACCATTAATTCAATTTACAAATGAACTAATTGAGTTACCAATGACTATTGTCCCATACCAGCAATCAAACATAATATGTTAATGGCCAATAACACTAGGAAAGGTATATCCACAGCATGTGACGACCCTAACTTCTAATCATTATAATTAAGATAATGTTTAATTTTGAATTCATTTCCTTTCAATTAATTATTGCTAGAACCTCATTAGAAAGGCAATGTCAATTAAAAAAAATAAAAACAAACCTAATTAGAGTAAGGCAAAGAAAAGAAAATGTATACGTACTCAAAATTTCAACTCCAATGACTCAAAATTGTGCTTAGTAACTGAGGGTCTTTATCACCAATATCAATCTTCATATCAAATAGTGCAACTAGAGTTATAAGTGTGCTAGTAGTATCTCAGTGCTGATCATGTTCTTAAAGCTTGACTAACTAGGTCTTTGTATCACCAATATGAAAGTTCGATCAAAAGAGCCTATATAATGACCCACGAAAGAAAGAAAGAAAAAAAGAAAAATCATAAAGGGAGTAGTGCAATAAAAATCCCTGCTACGCCAATGTTAGTTCTAGCATAATTAAATAGAGTATTGTGAATTTATAAATAAGCATTATAATTTTTCATCCTGTCACTTAGCAGATTATTTGGGTTTAAACTTAGCATACACACACAAGAGTTATTGAATGATTGTGAATTGATGATTGGGTGACTACTGATCTTTTTTTTTTTTTTTTTGGTGATAGTCCATCTTGAGTAAGAAAGGTATGTACAGTAGCTCTAATTGAAATAATTATTACTTGAAGACAAGTAATGAGCTAAATGTAGGGGAATTTGATAAGTATATATTTTATAATTAAATAGGTGTACATATGGGATATATTGGATTAAATTTATAAATATTTCATACTTATTTAATCTATTTTATATATTTTCTTTCTAAATTTAATTCTTAGGCAAAAATAAAATTTGGATAGAAAATCTATTCATATTTTTTTGTGCAAGAAAAATAATAAATGAAGAAGAAAAAAAAAGAGAGAGGGACAGCATTTTGTTCGTAAGGACAAAACTGGAGTTTTTAAGAGAATGATGGAAAATGGGAAAATGATAAAAAAACTATTATTAATTATTTGTAAATTATAGATTAAAGATAAATATAAGAAATGATATTTCATTAGGATTAGTATTAAAAACTAATATTCAAACCACTTTATTTTGTTATTCTTAGTTATTTTTTTGTTAAACTTTAATAATTATCCTATTGTTAGAATTAAAATTTAATATTATCTTTTATTATTAAAAGTTATCATTTATTAGGATTAGGATTTGTTATTAGTAGTTATCTTATGGACTCTATATATAATTCATGAGAATTAGGATTATGGACCTTACTATTTATTAAAGAATAAGAAGTATTTTCAGATTCTTAAAAAAGAAGGAGGTATCCAATCACTATTCTGAGTACCTCAAGAATTCTATTCGAGATATTTAGAGCCTGTGGAAGCATCTTGAAGCTGAGCGTAAGAATTTTTGGGAGTATTAAGGCTTAATCATTTTCTCTTCTCTATTTTTTTTTCTTGTGATTGATTTTTTAGGCTTGAAAATTTTAAAACGATGTTATTTGTAAATTCTTCAATTATGTGTTTCTAAATTTTCTAGTTGGGGGAAGGGATGTAGCACAATTGGAAACTAGTTTCAATTATTTGTTTTGACTTTATATGAATTTTTATTTATGAATATATTTTTAAATTTTAATTATATCTATTTCTCTCATGTTTAATGTTGATTTTATGATTAGCCATCATTAAATCAAATATATGGATGATCTTGATGCACTGGGAAGTGAAGAGAGAACCTAGATCTAGAGAAATAAACACAAATATTTAGGTCAGGGATGAGTCTAAAGATTTGTGGAGACTTAAAACTATTGATTCATGATTTAATTAGTTGTTTGGGTATCATGGGAAAGAATTCAACTTTAATTAAATATGGACTAGTAATTCGAGAAAATATTAAGATACTTTAAAAATAGGAAAAATTACAATGAATGACCCATATCATCAAATATTTTCAATGAAAGACCTTAAAAATTAAAATTATTTTCAAGAACTATCATTACCATCAAGTTTTAAGAGATTTTACTACTAATTTTATAAGAATTTATTACCATTTTTAGAGGATTTACTACTGGGTATAAGAAACTTTCCTATATCCAGTAGTAAATCTTTCCTATACCTAGTAGTAAATCATTTAAAACTGGTAGTAAAATTCCATAAAGCTTGATGGTAATGATGGTTATCATTGGTAATTTTATTTTTTAAGGTTCTTCATTGTAAATATTTGATGATGTGGGTCATTCATTGTAATTTTTTCTTTAAAAAAATTGTCACTATAATTGCTCAAAAATCAATCTGATAAGTAGAAACTAATAACCCAAAGGGTAAATCCTAAACCCTAACACTTCTAGTGATTGTGTTCTTCTCATAATTAATTCTTGCTTGCTTTTATTTTTATAATTTCTACATACTCTCATCAATTAATTTATTTTATCTCATTTTCTCAACTATTAATTATTTGGATTAGTAAAAGCAGAACCTCTGTATGGGTTCAACCCAGAATACTTTGGGAATTTTTTACTATACTGATTTTGTACACTTACGGGAGTAATCACACATGACATCTTGTTCTCAGCTTTTTGAATCTTTTTAGGAAGTTAGCTATAAGCTCATCTATCATCTGTTTCAAATTCATGAAATCAGCTATAGTAACCTCTAGTTATGGCTTGTAAAACTTATCATGGAAAATTTTTTCCATATCTGCCTAATTATGCATAAAGTTAGATGACAAATATGAATACTAGGTGAAAGCAATTTCAGTTAATGATAAAGGATGTAACTGAAACTTATAATGCTCTTTTTGATTTGCCTTACCACATTGGATAATTAACCAGCCTATATGTTTTATAGTAGACTTACCATCCTCACCAGAGAAAGGGGTAAAACTAAGAGTTTTAAAACCTCTTGACAAAGGCATCATTCTATCTACTCGATCAAGATATGGTTTCCTATACATAGGCCTATTCAGAGGCATTAATTACACGCTGAGATGTCTTTTTATTGCCTTATCAATTATATTAGGGTTAATTAGTTTATTTACAGTAAGTCTAGGTTCAATAATCACCAGTTGGTTACTACTCAATAACTATATTGAAATTGGATCAATTTGTCTTAACAGTACAAAAGGAACTTAAATCAACAAATGACTAATTTATTGTTATGGCATATGTGGATATGCAAGTTAGTTAGATAAAGGAGGTAGAACTGAATTCCATGGCTCCTTTCTAGCTAATTCTCTAAATATCCTATACATAGTCCCTCATAATAGAGGAATTAGATTTGCCTAATGAAAGACTAGTTGCTTTAGAGTTGTTAGGTAGACCTTTTTATTAACTGTTTAAGGTGGAAATGAATTATATTGCTGCTCTCTAGCAAAATCTTCTAATCCACTAGTTTGAACTACCCTATAATTGGTGGTGAGATAGATTGTAATGCTTTGCACATTTCCTTATGGGATAGTACTAATAGTCATAGGATTAGGCAAACATAAGATAAATCAAGATTACCTGACATGTTTGGAGGTCTTCTAGCCATATGGACTTACATATACTACAAAACAAGCTATAGTATTAACTCATTCAGTGTTTGCCCCTAAGATTTATAAGATGTGCGATCATAGGGGCAGTCAGAACTAGATTCAGCTACTGAATAGATTAACAAGAATTAAAAGATGAAGTGAAATGTTCCCTGGTTTGGATCTATCTTTACTCTTGTCCATGAACATTGTACACCTCATTATGGACATTGGCTTGACAATCTTAAGAAGTTGATGAAACATTTGATACATGAGATCATTAAGCACTCTATCAATATGTTGAAGGATGAAAGATGTTTTCATTATCATAGGTTGACCTAGTTTAGCTATTGCTTCCATGTTTGGAGCCGCCAGTCACAAAATTAATGGTGGTGTTGTCATAACAAGTTGTCCCACAACTACTAGCATTGTATTTGGCCAAGATGGTTGGCCTAAATATAATACCTTAACCTTTTTAGATCTTAAACAATGGTCACATAGGCTATCTCAATATATTTCATGCATATTAGAAGAGATTTGTAAGGAAACATATACTTTAAGCATGGACAATTACATAATTGGGAGACCATATTCATGATTCATGGCTTTAGGGACCATGTGAACTCTTCCATATCATTTCATATCCATTCAAGTCATAAACATCATTATTTATCTCATGCATCATGGATTTGGAAACCATGCACCAAAAAATGGAAGTTCCTCTTGGGTTGGCATGTCTAGATTTCTTATATAAAATTTAAAATTCATAACTAATTCTAAAAAAATTGAAATCATACATATGATAGCTTTATAGAAAGTTAGATGTTAACTAATGACTAAAAATAATTACAGACCAATACAATGGCATTTAACTCATGAAAATTGATAGAATAGTACCAAAGGTCGAGCTGCATTACTCGTGCTATTATGCAACTTTAAAAATTTGGTTCTCTCTCCATAGAGCTCCAAATGCAGTAATCTTGATAGTTATGGAAAGCTTATGGTGTCTAATTTATGCCTGTAAAATTCTATAAGCATTGTAACACAGAGAAGTAAACTGACCATATGAACAATGCATATACTATTTCTGTATAATTTGGCCAACTTTGAAAAATCATAATAAATTCTCTAGAGCTCTAAATTGAGTACTTTTTAGCTCTGTAGAAAGATATAGATGAGACCTGCTGGCCAAATTTCATGAAAAAATTCATTTATTTGGTCAAATTTTGGTTTAGCATGCATAATGGTCACTTTTGAAGTCCAAATTGGTATCTTAAGGTACCAAAAAACTTTCTTCTCATCCCATAACCACTTGGACACATCCAAAAGCATATTTACAACATATAAAAGCATGTCAAATGATTCAAATCATCATGGAGTTCATTCTCACATTGCCACTTGCATTCATACACATGGACATAAAAGCAAATGAGTAACAAAAACTTATATTCTCATTCATTTGGCTTTCACATTGATAAATACATCATATTTACATACATTTGGACATGTTTAATGGTTTACATCTTATATGCATCTCATGTTTATAATTCTTGACATCACTATACTATAAAATTGTCTATTGTTCTACTCCTTTTGTCAAAGTGTCGTGCTTCAAGACCTTTGGCCTTCATTCTTTGGTCTACTTAGCCCACCAAAACATAATTAGGCATATGGAGGGGAAGAGTGAGATTCAAAGAATCTCAATAGCTCTTTACCCTTTCAAACATACATAATGGATGCAAATTCAAGTCAAAGAATATATGCATGGCATATAGGAACATCTAATACATGGTAAAAACATTAAAACAGACTAGTTTGAAAAGCAAGTCCCCTGAGATGAGTAATTCAAAGCCAACTAAAATTTAAACAAAATTTTAAATAATAAAAAATGAGGATTTGTGCCTTGAGTTGCTCAAAAACCAAAGTTGGAGTGATTCAAAAAAATTGTTGAAAGGCTAGTGGCATTTTCGTAAATAAGTATAATTTTGGAAAAACACACAAGAAGGCTTTTTAAATGAAAATTTTGAGTTGCTCAAGGTTCTCAGAGGCCTCAAAAATCATGGGAAGCCCCAAGACTGGTAAAGCCCCTTTGGTGTACTTTTTTCAATGTCAGTTGACCCGAACTTTAACCAGTTTATTCAAAAAGGTTTTAGCTCCGATTTGAGTGATTCCAAAAGTATTTTATTAAATTAGGAACCTAAATTTTATAATATAAATGATGGTTCTAAAAAAGGAGTTAAAACAAAGCCAAATCAAAAATGTCATTACGAAATGGCAAAATTAGAAACAATTGTAAAAAGAAGCTTCTTAATTCGTCTTTAAAGCCCACATCCTCCCTTTCCTTCCTTAGGCCAACTTTCTTCTACTCAATTTCAAAGAAAAAAATGCAGCTCCTCAGGCGCACAAGGGGAAGGAAATTTTGGAGAAAGAAAAGTCAAGAAAGGTAGGAAAAACTTAAAAAATTCATGCTTCTCCTTCTTCCACTTCTTCTCCCCTCTTTCTATGTTTTCTCTCCATGGCTTATTTGAGTATATTGGTTCTGTTTTTGGTTTAGAACTTAGAGAGGAAGTTTGAATTACTTATAAAGAAGAGAAACAAGGAGAATAAGCTTTGAAACCAAGTTAGAATCCAAGGTAATTTCCCATTCTTGGTGCTTCTTCTTTGTTGCTCTCCCTTGTGTCATTTTCGGCCCTATACAGACCCAAGAGAAGGGGAGGGTTTTTGTTCAAGAATCATTGAGAATTTGTTGAATTGGGCTATGGGAACTTGGAATATGCTAAGAGATTTCAAGAAAAACTAATGAAATGCATGAAGGAAAAGTATAGTGTTCTTAAATGCAACTTAAAAACTGATTTAATGTATAAGTTTTCTTGCATATGTAAGTGTTCCATTGAGCTCCTACGACTCTTAGAGACCTCCCCAAGTGGCTCTCCTATCAAAGAAAAATCAAGAACTTCAAGAACTCCCTTTAGTGTACTTGTCCTGGCCTAGGCTAGTCCATATAGCTAGGGAGTGTTTTAATTTATTCTAGCCTTGGTTTGGGACCCCATATGGTGTTAGAAGATGGGAGGAACTATTGAAAAAAAATTAGGAGCCATGTATTGGGAGATGGAACAAAGGCGTCCATAATGGTGCCTTGTGAAGCAACTTGTATGTAAGTTTGTGAAATTAAATGTGTGAGGGCTCCAAGGACTTTAAATGAGTCCAAGAGGCCTAGAAATGGAAAGAGATGGGAGCCTAGAACTTGAAATATGATAGTTGCCTTATTAGGCCAATTATGGAACCATAATGCCAAGTATGAAACAAGTGGGAGTTTAAGCTTTAGCTTAATGTTTTGGCCTAGTATGTGATTGTGTGTTCCTTGTGATGTCTAGGCCA
The DNA here is from genome assembly GCA_026724425.1 of Erythrophleum ivorense. Lineage (NCBI taxonomy): Eukaryota > Viridiplantae > Streptophyta > Magnoliopsida > Fabales > Fabaceae > Erythrophleum > Erythrophleum ivorense. The sequence goes on from JAIUCV010000007.1 coordinate 41,420,250, forward strand.
AGAGAACATTCAACCACCTAAGTGCTCTTGTGAAATCAAAGAAGGGAAGGAACTAGCAAAGTAAAGCTTGCATTGATTGAAAGGTAGCTCTCCACCTTGTTCTTCATACATTTTTGTGTGCATATGTATGTCATTGTGTTTGTATATGCTCTTGTGATTTGGTAACATGCCACATAATCTCTTGAAATTGCATTGGTACCAAATGTATGTTCTTGAATGGCTTTGAATGTGAGATTGGCTCATAAGGGTGAGGTGATGCCAAAAGTCCCTTCAAGTGAGTCTCAAGACATGGATAAGACCAGGCTAAAACTTCCTTGAATGGGTAAGGTTAAATCAAAAGTCCCTAGGCCAAGAGTGAGGCAACACCAAAAGTCATAGAAATGGGGTAAGGCAAAATCAAAAGTCCCAAGACCATTAGAATGATTTTAATGTGTGAATGTGGCATGAAATTGTAGCTTTGCACACTTTATGTTTTTATAATTGTGCTATTGATGTATGTATGTCTTGAATGTATGTGAATGGATGTGTGTGAGCTATTGAGATTCTTAGAATCTCACTCCCCTTCCCCTTTCCATCTTGAAATGTTTAGGTAACTCCCAAGATACAAGAAAGGAAGCTAAGAGCTTTAAATAGCTACAATTAAAGGATTTTTTTTTGTTTTCTTTGTATCTAAATACCAAAGTGGTCTTGTATATATTATGTTGGTAATGTAAGACCTTGAGCAATGGTAAGATGATGTATGGATGCCATGTAAACCCTATGTAGCATCAAATCAATGTAAATGTGGGTTTTGACCCTTGAATGGCATGTATGTTCTAGTGTATTTTTGGATGTGGAATGGCCAAAATGAACTATAGGGAGTTTGGGACCACTTGGATAGCTTACACAAGTTATAATTGTGCTTTTAAACTTGCCCAAGAGGTGCCAAACTCAAGGGGAAATCATTTGGACCAAAGTGACTCTTGATAGAAAGCAAACATGACCATTTCATGAGGCTATATCACTTTTTGTTCAAATGAGCTCTTCTTGGTCTAAAATTTGTCATGAATCTAGAGCTTATTGAGAGATTTTTATAAAGCTAAATTGGGTAATTTTTGGAGGTCTATAAAATATTTGATGAATTTTTGAAGTTGAAAAATTTTTCTGATATGGTCACTGCTACTATTCCAATAGTCTGAAAATAAATCTGTGTCAACATGGGGCAAACGATGTCCAATTGACATGAAATTTTATAGACAAAAACTAGACCTTCCAATGACTTATAACAATTAGAATCACCTAATTTAGATGTCTAGAGAGGGAGATACAAATTTTCAAAATTTCTATCTAGTACCAACTATCCAATCAGACTTATGTCACTATTTGATTAGTTTTTGTGATCTAAACGAACCTGGAATGGTTTGGAATTATTTTTTTCTTCTAGATAACATCCATAGATTTCTATATTGGTATCATTTGTATGGATTGAATTTTTTTAAAATTAATGAGACATTTTTTAACTTTATATCAGAAACCTGTATCAGTACCAATAGCCAGTCAGACCTTTGTGCCTTTTACGATATCAAACGTGGTCCAAATGCTATGTTCATAACTTGAAATTATTTTTTACGTAAATTTAACACTTAGAGATTTCCAGAAAGCTATGGTATGATAGATTTCAATTTTTTTACATTTACTAATGAATTTTCAATGTTTCCTTAAAATCTACCACTGTATAATCCGTGATGAATGAAGGAAAATTTGGGGATTCTAACTTGCAATCCATGGATTACTTGATGTTTTAGATTATTTATGATCTATATAAGTGATAAAAGGCTATCAAATGATGTTGAATAATCCCCGGGCCTCACATAACAAAAAATGGAAAATTTAACCCCGACGCAACATAATAAAAGTGCAAGAATTTGATGTTTTCCCTTGAATATTTACCCTAAGCTTGTGGATATTTATGAAATTGGTAACGATAAGGATAAGAACTATATGGTATGACAATGAACATACATAAAACATTTTCTTGATCATAAATACTCATACATATCATACTTAGACTCTTAAAGGCATTAGTCTAGCTGTACCCAATTTTCTAAGGACTTTTGACTAAGTCTCATTCTTCTTGAGACTTTTATTTTCATCTCACTCAATCTTAAGGATTTTTAGCTCATCCTCACCCATGCTAAGGGACTTTTGGCATCACCATACCTATTCAAGCCAAAATACATTCATAAACTCATTTTAAGATACATAATGGTACTATAATAAGTAAGCAATACCTAGAAACATATTTTATAGTTCAAACATACATACAAGCACTCAGAGACAAGCAAACATCTAAGCCATGTATGTGAGAAAGGTTAGAGAGCTACCTTGGAGCAAGAGCATAACACTTTCCTCTTAAACTCTTCTTCCCCTTTTTGGCCAAGCTTATAGAATTAGGTGGCACTTGATTCTTTTGGCCTAGACACATCAAATGACACATGAATCACTCATAGGAACAAGTTTAAGCTTTTCATAACTCTATGCTATGCTACTTTCTTGTATGGGTCCAATATGTCTATATAAAAGTATAATGAAACAACTATTAGAATTCATGATTTTGGCTCCATTTTCTCCTTCAATCTAAGTCTCTTAACTCCATTTAGACTCTTTGGAGTCATCACAAATTCATTTTAAGGAGTCTAACTATAAATTGTTTATTTATGTCTCATTATGGAGTCTACACCTCCATCTCACAAACCAAGACTTTTAAATTTTTTTCAAGGCTTCCTTTGATATTTAACTATCATATTTAGTCCCATTCTAGATTTAGAACAATTTAAAATACTCCTTAGATAGCCAGACCTCTCTTGGCCGAGACATGCTCCTAGTTTTAAGACCTATGGAGTTTTGTTACTTTTTCTTGTGCAAATGGCTCATATAAATTTTCATAGAGGTCTAATAGACTCATACTATGTCTTACATAAGCTATAATATCTCTAGAAAAAATCAGAATTTAACATTTCTTCCAAAACCCCAAGATTCTTTGACTTGAATTTCTTGCGCCTCTTTTTGATTCTAATGGACTAATCTTCATTCCCACACTCCTAAACACTTGTTTCTTTCTTGCTAGGGTCAGAATTCATCTCCCCCTAGATGGGCTAGGTCTGACCAAAAAATCATCCAAGAGAGAACAACAAAGAGGAAGCAAGATAAGCCATAATTCTTACCATACTTGTTAACTTTCTCAAGGTGCTTTGCTATGCTTCCAAGAGCTTTTCCAACTTCTCTTTCCCTTATTGATTCAGCCACCAAACATATCCAAACAAACCATTAAAACAATAGAAGAAGAAAGGAGAAGGAGTGGAAGAAGTTTAGTGAAAAAGAAAGAGTGAAAAAGTGTGTATTTTCTTACCTTTTCACGGCTTCTTTTTCTTCCTTTGGCTCCTCTTCTTATGCACCCTCTAGGTCAGAGTTTAGTTCTATTTCAACATGTAAGAGAGTCGATTAGAGTGGCTGAATAGATTAGGATGTTTTAAGAAGCTAAGAGTTCATTTTCATAACTTTTCAAAATTACAAGTTAGTCCCTCCCTTTAATTCTTTCCATTTGGACTCATTTCAACTTCTTTTCAAAATCCATCTTTTCCATCATAAAATTTGGGTCCTTTAACTTATAAAATGACTCTGGTTTCACCCAAATTAGATTCAAAATCATTCTAAACTATTTGCTCAAAGTTTTGATCAACTGACGACTGAAATTGCTCATCGGAAGGGTTTCAGTTGTTCTTGGGGTTCTCATGATTTTCAGGATCTCCAAAAATCCTAAAAAGCTTAAATTTTTTGTTTAAAAATTCTTCCTGTGAGTTTTTTAAAATTTTCAAAAATTACGAAAATGTCTCAACTTATTTTTGAAAAATTTTTTAACTTTCTTGGCTCCATTTTCGGGGTACCTTTGGCCTTGGATGTTTCTTATTTGAGGTCTAAGTTATTACTCTAATTTTATTTGATCTCAAATCATTCTATTCAGGAGACTTCCTTTTATATTTGGTAAGTTTTACACATTTATGGAGAAACTGGATGTTACAATAAACTTGACATAACTATAAGCTGAGAAGCTTGAGGGTCAACATTTTTTCAACCACCACTCTTCTTTGTAATTGATTATGGAATATCCATGTCACTCAAACTTTTTCCAAATCGCAAGTGCATATACCACTTATAGTCATAACCAGGTGATGAGAACTTCACTAAAAGCTATTCTTTTGGTCCCACCAAGCGTGTCAAAATTGTTGTTTGCAAATTTGGATTGATTAGTTAAATGGATAAGCTAACTCAAACTTTTGATTCCCACATTCTGATGATATGCTAAGGAAGAAACTTGTTTCTCTGTTTTTGGATTTTAGGCTACTAAAGGAAGAACTTAGTTTAAAGAAGTGACAAATAGATAAAACCTACAACTAGAAAAAGCAATTAAAGACATGAATGCAATAAAGAAAGTTATAAAGAAAGTGATAATTGTTGTAAATTAAAGGCATGAATATGAAAAATAAAAAAGGATAAATTATAAAGATTTGAAGTTGATTGATTAGATGTGTCTACAAAAATCTTTAATGAACATTTAAATACTACACCTAACACTAGCCATTAACCCCCTAAACCTATAAACCACCTCCCCTAAGTTTTCTCCTCAAGTTTTCTTTTATGTAGAATAATGGCCATTAGTCTTAGTGTCATTTTTTGCCATGTCAACTTTTTCTAAGAATAAAATAAATATTTTGCTTACTAACTACCTACCTTATCAACTAACCAGGTCAACTATTATTCTAAAATTTAGAAAGTAGGTCTTAGTTTTCGCTATATTCTCTCTATCATGGCTAGCCCCATGATTTCCTCCTATTTTATGGCTAATCATAGGTAATTACTTTAGCATATTTTATGGATTCTTATCTCTAAATTATAGGGATGTAGTAGTAGGTTGGAAACTAAATTAGACCCACAAAAAACTCCTTTTTTTTGTAGTTACAGAATCAAAGGGCCACAATCCTTTAATATTCCATGAAGCCCAATAAGCCCAACATGTGGCCCATCGTTAGGATGGCCCTTTTGATAATAAGGCCTTATTTGACTCTTGTATCCAACAATTGTCTTTGATAAACCCAAATCTATTAGCCTAAAATGCAAGTCTAATGTTTTAGCCCAATCTAACTACTTTTTATGCTAACAAATTGATTTTACATTATCATTCCTTTTCACTAAGATTTGAATTTAAAATTCAATCTTTTTAATCCAAATAACTAAGTTTAATATCAAATTCCCAACAACTACATGACTGTGTGTATAAAGGGACGTGATTGCTTAAACTAAAAGACACCAAAATTGACAAGAATTTTAAATTTTTTGAAGTTTCCTTGCCAATCAATCAATTGCTCATAGAGACCAGTTGACAATCATATTGTCCCTAATAAATTGATCTCAAAAACAAATCAACTAGTATCATTCAGAAGCAACCATGTGATCCTCCATCCTAGACCAATTGATTGATCTATTTGTAACAATCACCTGGCTTCATAAGCCAGTCGATTGACACTTACAAGACCAAAATCTATGCCCTCTATATTGGTCTAGTCGACTTTTGTCTTTCAAAGATGATCCTTTTGTTCTATACTCATGCTAGTCGACTAGTCTTCATTACTAGTTGATTGCTTCTTTCAATTTTTTAAACTACTCTCAACAATAATTCATTGAAGTTTAATGCAATTTTCTTTTTAAACCGAAGAAAATAAAAAGCTAACCCAACCTATCAACCAAATAATTTAATGAAATCTTACCGCATTTTCACTTATTGAACCTTCGAATTTTTTTTATATCTTTGAAAAATAATTTAAGTTACTGATGGACTTATAGTAATTTAATATTATCTATTATTATATGTTGATCAAGATTTCACAATTATTAATTTAAAATTTTATTAGCTATTTTAATTATAAAAATTCAATAAAAGTATTCCTTGTATATATAATTCACTAGTCATTCTCCCATGTATGGTTTCTTGCGTTGTTATACAGTGGATAAATACAATTTCACTCCAAAACAAAAATGTAAGCTTCATTAGTATTTTGATACTTCAACTTATTTATATTTGTTTTAATTTGGTCTCTAAATTTTTTTTTTATCTACTTTTGTTTTTAAACCTTCTTTGTCACGTTCATCCTGTTTCTTTACCTCCATTATGACACTAAATGGATTCCCTTAAAGATGGCTATATAACATTCAACATGGACAACCGTGTCTATATAACATTTTGCACTATATATAGAGTATAAACAATTTTATTAAACAAATGTAGGTTTAATTAGATTTTTTATTTTTTATTTTTTATTTATTTTAATTTGATCTCTTAACTATTTTTTTCAATTTAATTTCTTAACTTTCAATTTATGCTACAGTCACCCTATTTCGCTACCTCCATCAAGACAACTAACCATAAACAGTGACGTTATGATGTCCATTTGCTTTTATAGCCACTTAATTTTTGTTTCTAAATAATCCCTTAAATTTTATTCAAAATACAATATCCAATTTATCAAATGAATATGACACACTTATTGTTCTAACGAAAATAAACCTAAACCAATTGAAATAATACAAGTTAATATTGGTCCGTATATTTTATTTGTAAGAATGGATATTATTATACCTTACCGGCCCTCATTTCTAATTATATTTAAATTCCACGCATTCAAAATTTTGTTAACATATGGCGAAATGAAACGATGCTTCTGCCAAATAATTTTCAAATTGTCCATTACTGAAATATATACTGTGCAAAATGTAAACCATTTCTCAATCCTTAAATATAAGATTATCAAGTTTATTGTAGGCATATGTCAATGTACATCACTTTTCGTGGTAACATTGATAAAACTAGAAGAGCCTCTCTGATTTATTTTCATCTTCTTCATAATATTGTGCCTAATTTTTAAGCAAAAAAATTAAAGCCATAGTATCTTTTTAAATATATATTTTCTTTAAGAAAAAATTTTAAGTAGATTGAATTTATAAAAATCTATAGGTAAACAAATTATGAAAAAGACACATAGAAACTCCTTCTGATATGTCTGTGTCTTTTTTTCATAATTGACTTTATAAACTCAATCTACTTAAAAAATTTTCTTTACCTTATGCATCGAGAAAAATTCTCGGGTACATCACATGTAGATACATGCAAGAGTCCAAATTTGATTCTACCTGACATGGGAGCTTCACATTTGCAAATCAAATATGGATCGCTGCATTGCATGTATGGACAGGTGTGCACGATAACTTATCTATGCATCGGACCATTCAATATCAAGTTGGCCCCAGTCTCTCTCGGGCACACCCAGAGCCTTCCAAACAGCTTTAGAGGCATCAACAATATTATTCAAGCACGGAGTCTGGAAATCATGGTCAGCATCACACCCCATTGTGGAGTCACATTCATCAACCACCATAGCATTCACCCTCCTGCCATTACCATAGATGGTGATGTCCTTTAGACACCTCTTCTTGTGGTTGAACCATCCAGTTGATAATGCCACTACTGGTGTATTATCTGAGTGGAACTTGTTGTCACACTCTGATGGTGTTCCTCCATCTCCATTTCTCTCAAAGCTGTTCAGAGTTAGAGTAGCCTTCGTCCGGTGAGACACCGGTGGAGAACACTGGAAGGTGGAGTAGAACTTGCCTTGTTCACAGCACCCTGAGTTGTTCTCTTGGTTGCATTTTCCTGGTGGAGGCTTTTTCCCCCTTAATCTGCCACTGGGTTTGCAGGTACCACCTTCAGCAGTAATTAACCTGCAGGTCATTACAATAAGAAGAGAGAAGAAGAAGATTCGAACAGGATTTGAAGATTTTGAAATGCCAAGTTGGATCTTCATCTTTTCCTTCCCTATGTTTCAATGATGAGATCTGCAGTTCAGAGATTATGCAGCAGGGTATATATAGAGATCAAGACATAACCCTTCTGTCAAATAAGACATGGTTTTTTGTTTTATTTTCATTGTCTCAAGATAATGTTTGAGTCAGTTTACAGGTGGCTCAATTAATTTATCTTTCTAATCCGATTAAAAAATATCTAAATTAAAGAATTTATAAAAAAATTATTTACAACATGACTTAAAGAAATTGGTATAACTAAAATTTGAACATTTATTAGTACGTCTAACCACACATTACATAGTTATCTTCCCATCAACTTTTAATTATGTTTTTGTTCCTTGTTTAGAAGTTTATTTTATTTTTAGTCCTAGTTGTTTGGATGAAAATTGTCGTGACAGTTATCAATAAAAGGGACTGATTCTGATATATGTTCATAATCTCGCCAAATGTGCAATTAATGGCCAATAAGAGTGTCGATTGTATCACCAATTTAGCAAGTTAAAGCACAATAAGGATATATTGGAGCTTTGATTGTATCACCTACTCCTTAGCTTAAGTCTCGTACTTTTGCAGATGAAAACCCACTTAAAAATAGGAGGCTATGAGCCTCAATATCGAATTTAACTAATAAATAAAGCATGTCATGAATTTCCAATGATTGATAAAAATTCTAAATTCTCCACACAGGAAAGCTTAGGCAAAATAAAAAATGAAGATAAAGAAAAGATATGTATGCAATAAAAGGAATTTTTGTGTGAATACTCTAGTTGCAACATGAATGCCTTATCTTTGACTGGACTTAAAAGATAGGAGAGATGAATTAGTTGAGGCGCAAGCTAGCTTAAATACTACATAATTACAATACCAAAAGAAAAACACCCTACATGGGGCAATTAAATATAAACATATGATAAAATAGATTTTTCTTGTTATTGTAACCAAGGCTTAAAAAAGGTGATAATTTGGTGGATCAGACAAAAGAGTTGTCTTCTTCCTAGATCCTATCTACCCCGGCCTAGGCCTGAAACATAGAATCTTAGGCAGCAAATAAGATTCCAGAGTCGCTGATATTGTAGCCAGAATCTGTCTTACTGATCGTGAATCCTTTATTTGCAGGCCAATATATTATCATAATTCTCTTTAAATTCACAAGTATATAACAAAATTTTCCTAATATAGCATCTTTCCTACCTACCCTCTAAACATGTTAGGCAGCAATGAGAGATTCCAAGGCAGCTAATTCTTTTTCACAGAAGAATCCTACATTTGCTGGCCCATGATTCTTTCAAACTCACTAAGTATCAAATCATACATTCCCAAGACATAGTAAAGTTCTCCATAGAGCAAGGAACCACATTTAATTATCATTTGAATTTTCTAATGGCAACAAGACAAGTCTGCTTTCATCTTTTGTTAAGATCAATATTATTTTCAGCTGAAATTCTTTTCTGAATAACCTTTGAGTACTATTCCTCAATTTAATTAATCTGACAAAACAAAGTGAAAAGATGATCAAATTTATTATATACTACTTTTACTTTTTGTATTTTGCAGTTTTATTAACAGAACAAATAGTATATTACAATCGTAAATGATAAATTATATAGATACCCATACAATTGTTTAAAATTCATTTTTATGTTTAATAGCATATATTCTATAAATTATAAAGAATTCATATTGTATAATTATATAGATTAATTTTTATTTATATTATTGTAACATGTTGATTTATTTTTATGGTTGAAAACCTATAAATAGAAGTCATTCAATAAGCATGAAGCATCAAGTGACTAAAAATTGTCCACTTCTTTCTTTTCTCAAATTTCTCCCTTACTCTTATTATATTTCTTATATTTTTCACTAGTTTTATAACACATTATTAGCATAAATCTCTAGTAAATCAATGTTGAACATCAATCTTTTGAGCTTGTTGTTCATTACATAAAGGTACAAGAAACTTTTTTCTAACTTTATATTATCTATAGATTCAATATTTCATATTATCTATAAATTTAAGGCTTATTTATATTCATAATATGATTATCAATTTGATATTAGTAAGTTTCTTGAAATCCAAAAGGTTAAATCTAACTAGATTGTCAGTAGTCACATCATTTTTAATTTTGATTATTTTATAACTCATGATTTTATTATCTAACTAAATAGTGCATATATATAGAAAAGTGCATGGCACATTTTGATGAATTTATGGCTATAAATTATTTTTTCCTGTAAACCTAAAGGCTAATAGTTTGTATACTTCATGCCATTGAAAAAATAAAAATAAAAACTTTCCAAATTCAACATGTTTATGAGCAAGTTGATAACTATTTAGGACTCATGCAAATTATTCATTAAAGGTTAATAATGCCAATCATTGTTATTGAAATAAAATTATGAGCAATAATACTAATAACACCAGAAGCCAAATAGACAAATATAATTCTTTTGAAGTTAAAAATGTTAAAAGTGACTATAAAGCCTAGAAAGCTACAATATGTTAAATGATCATGTTGTTATAATAATGTATTTTATTGTGATAATTTATTTGCAAATTTAAAGATCCTAAGAGAGAAGACTAGTTACAATTTCTTCCAATATATATGACCAATAACCTTTATTATGAAGGAAAACAAAAACAAAATGTATTTATTTTATGATTTAATTTATATTCTCTACCTACAATTAAATTCTTTATTTGTATCACTTAAAAAAAATATCTTGAATTCATTTTGCTTAGCTTTTGAGAAAAATACTTACTACAAATATTTGATGTTGAGTTTATTTCATCAATCTTAAAAAAACCTTAAAAGAAGCAAATCAAACATTCTTGTTAAATGCGTAAAGTATTTATCTTTATTTCTAGCCAATTTTATGAACAATTGGATGTAAAATATTTTATAAATGGACCTACAGTCCTTTGAATAATTTGAAGAGGGAATACACTAGGAGTGATAATTTCTCAAAAAGGAAATATTATGAAAACATACACATAAAAAACTTAATTAGTCCATGTTACATACATTGAATGTGTAACACCATAAATTCTAGCTCATCTCGTGCTTTTAAATGGCATAATATCATGATCCATATGGATTTCCCATAGAAAAGCAAGGAAAATGGGATTAATTTTTGCATTGTGTCATATCTAAAAATTTGCAATCGGTGTCACATGGACCGTGTGAGCTCATACTATGCATTCTCATATTTAACTACATCATTACAATTGATTTTCGTCACAACATCATGCCTATAATTCATGGAAACCGAAATGAAGCATGAAATGGGCTTAGTGAATTTCGGCCAGATTTGCCCCCTATTCTTGCCAAAACTTTGAAAAATTATAACTAAATCCAGAAAAATCAAAATCATGCAATCTTGGTCATTCTAGAAAGCTATGGATGTCTAATTTACACTAAAAATACTTCTAGAGCATAACATTCATCATAGAGGACTTTTGACATCTAAAATTTTCCAAAGGTCTGACTACATCCTAGAACTATCACATAATTCTGCAAAAAACTTTGAAAATATCCAATTAATTCTACAAAAATCCAATCCATGAAAATGATACCAATATAAAAATCTGTGTATGTTAGCTAGAGAGAAAAAATATCTATAGACTATTTCATTAAGCCCAAACCTCGGAATTCAATAGAACAGTACTTCTGGTCAGGCAAAATTACTGATACTAGATAGAAACTTCAAAAATTCATATCTCCCTCTCTAGACCTCCAAATGAGGTGCTTCTACTTGGTATGAGTCACTTTGAATGTTTAGTTTCTATATATAAAATTTCATGGCAATTGGACATCATTTGGACCTTGTGTGATACAGTTTAATTTCGAACCAAATGAATAGTGCAGCAAACCAGAAACTATGAAAATTGCCAATTTTGAAAAATCATCAAATATTCTATAGACCTCCAAAAATTATGATCTTTAACTTCCCAAAAATCTCTCAATGAGACCTAATTGCATGCCAAATTTCAGATGAAGACTAACTCATTTGGCTAAAAAGTGATATAGGGTTTCATTATGGTCAAATTTCACTCCATATGGGATACCAAATTTGCCAAATGGCTTTCCCTTAGTTGTGGCACCTTTTGGGCAAGTCTAAAAGCACATTTAAGACTTGTGTGAGCTACCCAAATGGTTCCAAACCTTGTGCATCTCATTTTGGCCATTCAACCCACACTTATGCACATTTCCATTAAACTTTCACATTGCACACTTTGGCATTATATACTCAAAGTAAATGCTAGAGGTCATACATCATATTCATACATCTAAATATCACATAATAGCATATTTATACATGTCTCAAGGGTCATAAACCATTTACAACATCATATACATCATATGGTACAATCATGGTCTTAAAGTGGCAAAAGCTAAACATATGATTGTCAATCTCCTTCCTTTAGTGTTGTTGGCTCCCATTAGTATATCCACTTAGTTCACCTAGCATGTTAGATCATTGGAGATAAGGGGATGAGATTCAAAGAATCTCAATAGCTCATCTCCCATTCAATTATACATAATATGTGCAAAGCAAGCTTTACAAATGTATGCATAGAGAAAATAAAAATCATGGACATTTAAAAAATAAACTTGGCATATGAACAAATTATACAAGACATTCAAGAGCTCAACAAGTGTTTGGATTGGTCTCATACTTCTCTTCATGAATTTTGGATTTGCCTCACCCATTCTTTAAGAGCTTTGGACTCAACCATACTCTTGGAAGATCACTTTGCTTTTGAAAGACTCTTTACTTTGTCTCAACTAAGCTCAAGGGTTCTTGGCTCATCCTCACCAAAGGGAAAAGTTCTTGGCCTCTCCACACTCAAGTAAACTCATACAAACATCATGTAATCATTGAAAAACATAACATGGCATCAAGAATCATGGCATATAAAGGCATGCTAGCATACTTTTCATAGCTTAAAAATACACATACACACATTCTAACACAAGTTAAACACACATCCATGCATGAAAGAAGGTGGAGAGAGCTACCTTGGAAGCAATTACACACTTTTTCCTTAAGCCTTGAGTCCTCTCCCTTGACCTCACACACCCAAGAAGGTGGAGATCATTTCTCTTGGCCTAGACACACCAAAAAAAACATGAATTACTCATGGGAACAAGCCTTGGCATTATATACACTTTACATGATGCTACTTTAGTTTATGGCTCTATTATGCTTCCATAAGGCACTTAATGAAGCAACTATAAAAATTCATGATCTTGGCTCCCTTCTCTCTTTTAATCTATGATTCTTGACTCTATTTAGACTCCTTGGAGTCATCACACAATTATTTTAAAGAGCCTAGTTAGGAGTTGCTTCATTATGCTACATTATGGAGCCTACACTTCCATCTCACTATCTATGGCTTCTAAAATTTTTCCAAGGCTTCCTCTCATCCTCTTCCATCCTACATGACTCAAAAATAAGCTTGAAAAAAAAAATAAAACTTTCCCTTGGTACTCTTTCTAGCCTAGGCTGACATTATGGAAGCATTTGGGGTTCAAGGGGTTTCCAATTTTTTCTTGATGGGAAAGCCACTTGGGGGGCTTCCTAGGGGTCTTAGGAACTCAAACAAACACTCACATATGTTAGGGAATGCATGAATCAAATCAGTTTTTTACAAACTCTTCAAGAATCCTACACTTTACTAACTTGAAATTCAATGGCTTTTACTTGGTGTCCTTTGCATATTCTAAATTCTCACACCCTAATTCATGTGATTCATTCTAGGTTTGGCTAGAAATTTAATCCCTCATGGCTGGTATTACATGGGGGGAATTGAAGAGAAGAGAAGCAAGGAGACCTAAGCTTAGGAAGTAGCAAAATACCTTGGATTCATGGTTTTCTTAGTTTGTTCTTCACTTGGCTAGCCTCCCCTCACCAAATCCAAAAATTCCACCTCTGTTCTGCCCTAAAAACATATTTAAAAACACCATTAAACCCATAGAAATAAGGAGGAGAAGTGACTTGCTAAGGAGAAAGCTATATTTTCCATGGAATTTCCTACCTTTTCTTGGCTTTTTTCTCCCTCCAAGAGTGCTCCTTCTTGTGCGCCTAAGAGAACTGATTCTCGTCTCTGTTCTGGGCAGAAGAAAGATGGTGGAAAATGAAGGCAAGGGAGGGCGTGAGAAAGAGAGAGTATTAAAAGCAAAAGAATTTCAAAAATTTCCATTTCGTCCCTCGTTTTTGGCATTTTTATTTCTAATTCGTTTTAGCTCCTTTTTGAGAACCGCCTTCTCCATTATGAAATTTAGGTTCCCAATTTAGTAAAATGCCTTTGGATTCACTCAAATTGGAGCTAAAACTTTTCCAAACGAATCCGTCAAAGTTCAGGTACACTGACGTTGGAAAACGTCCACTGGAAGGGATTTAACTGTCCCGGGACTTCCCATGATTTTCAGGGCCTCTGAGAACTCCAGAGAACTTACAACTTTCATTTAAAAAGCCCTCCTGTGAGTTTTTCAAAAAGTGTCCATATTTACAAAAATATCACTGGCCTTTCGGTAATTTTTTTGAATCACTCTGGCCCTAATTTCTGGGTAACTCAAGGCTCATATCCTCATTTTCTATTATTTATAATTTTATCATAATTTTATTTGGCCCTAATTCCTCCTATTTTGGAGACTCCTTTTTATATTTGACCCATTTTTGACGTTTACAGAGAAACCGAACATCGCATTTTTCACATTTACAGAGGGATCGGATGTTACAAAATACACTCTTGCAATAATAATATTGAAGTCATTGATACTATACGGTTAATGAGTAGTAAAAGTAATAGTTTTCACCCAAAATATATATATATATATATATATATAGTAATAGTTTATATAAAAACATAATGTATGTTAGTTCTTAAAGAACTACTTATAATAGAAAATGATTTAGTTCCTAAAGAACTAATATGGATGTTTCCTATTTTATAGTTAGATATAAGATTTATACTGAAGACATATATCTCACAAATAATACTTAAAGAAAAAATTATTTTTCTCATTCGATAATAAATGATGTCAATATCAATACTATATTGAGTAATATAAAACTATTAAAAGCTCTAAAAGAGCTACCATATTATTACCCAGGAAGACAAAGTTGTTTATTGATGATGCATTATATTTTACTGATTCTCAAAGAAATTTATTATGTTTTAAAGATATTCATTGTAATAAATATCATATTGAGATTGTAAATGAGAAAAATATTGAATATCTACTTATCACAACTATTGTATTAGAAAAGAAATATGTATTAGAAAATTTTTCCATCCTATCTTTTGGCTAATTTGTACTATATAAATATTAGTATAATTGAAACACGTGTCATAGTAAACCAAAGATTTATTGATCAAAATACATTTATTGTTTGACATGACTAATTAGACCATCCCAAATCAAATATGAAAAATTATTAAGAATTCACATGGACGTGATTTATTAAAGAGCCAAAAGATTCTTAATACAGAACTAGAAAATTTTTCAATTCAGAAAATTCTTATGTGATACTTGTTTTCATGGTAAATTAGTCACTAGACCATCATTAGCTAAAGTTGGAATTGAATCCCTTGCATTTTTAGAGTGTAACGAAGGTGATATATATAAGCCTATTCATCTGCCATATAGATCATTCAAATATTATATGATTTTGATAAATGTAATTATGAGACAATCACATGTGTATTTATTATTAACTCACAACCTAGCATTTGTGAGATTGCATGATTAAGACAATTCATCTGGACAATGCTAGTAAGTTTACATCTCAAAATTTTAATGATCATTACATGTCCATGAAAATAATAGTTGAAAAACATGTTTCTCATGTTCATACATAATATGATCTAGTAGAATCATCCATTAAATACCTCTAATTAATAGTTAGACAATGCTTATAAGAACAAAACTTTCCATTTCAATATAAGGATATATGATTTTATATACAGCAACACTTACAAGCATCAAATCAACAAGTTATTATAAATTCTTCCCATTACAATTGGCTTTTAGTCAAAACCCAAATATTTCTCATTTTATAATTTTTGGATGTGTAGCATATATGTTCCAATTACTCCATCACAACACATAAAGATGGGTTAACAAAAAAGATTGAGAATATATGTTGGTTATGAGTTTCTTTTTTTTTTTTTTTTTACAGCACAATTTGCCAAATGTCATTTTTAAGAACAATTTTCCCAACATTAGGGGGAGACAATAAACATCTAGAAAAATAAATTACATGAAATGCATTCCCAAATATCCTCATACAAATCAATGTGAGAAAATTTAGAAAATAATTTGTTTACAAAATGTTACAAATCAACTACCATATGTATTTAGTGACCTAAAGAAAGTTACCAAATTGCATATTCTAGTTGAAAATGCTCTAATTTGTATTGATGTCCTAGTAAGACAATTATAAGTGTAAATGAAATTAAGTTATGCCTAAAATGTGGTAGGCTAATTGGTTCCAAAGATAAAATTCTTCCAAAATACAAAAGGAACAAATAATTAAGATGATCATATTAAGAACACAAGTACTTCGAAAAAGACGCAACGCATAACTAATCATAAAAAAAAAGTGGTTCAAGTATCTAAAATAATGAAGAGATCTTAATTAAGTTATGTCACTACAGAAAAAAGAAAGGATTGAAAAAATATAGTTGATGGCAACATTTTTTCATACAATGTTGCTGCTTAAATAATAAAACAAAATAGGAATCTTAAACCTAAATCAATCAAAGAATATAAACAAAAATAGGATTAGCCAAAATTGAAAGACACAATTCAAACATAATTGAATTTGCTTTCAAAGTATGAAGTTTTTTAATCTATAGTTTAAAACACCTGAAGGTGTAAATCTAGTAGGGTATAAATGGATATTTATATGAAATCAAAATAAGAAAAATAAAGTCATCAGATATAAAGTATAACTTGTAACACAAGAATTTTGAAAATTGGTTGGCATTGATTATAAAGAGACATATTTTCCTGTGATAGATCCAATCATTAGTTTGGCTATACATAAAAAATTTAATATGCATCTAATAGATATTGTTATTGCCTATTTATATGGCTCATTATATAATAAAATTTACATAAAAACCCTTGCAGGATTTAAAATGCAAAAAGAAGGTAAAGATTCTCAAGAAAATTATTTGATACATTTACATAAATCCTTCTATGGATTAAAATAGTTTAGGCATATATGGCAGCAAATATTTGTCAAAGTTACAAAAATGATCTAATTTATTCATGTGTTTTTATAAAATAATATGGATTAGAGTTTCTCATAATTGCTGCATATTTTGATGATTTAAATATTATTGGAACTCCTAAAGAGCTTAAAAAAGCAATTGATTATTCAGGAAAAAAAATTGTGATGAAAGATTTGGAAAAAAAAAAGTTTTGTCTCAACTTGCAGTTTGAACATTTAACAAATGGAATTTTCTTTCATCAATCAATATATACTAAAAAGATCTTAAAGTACTTCTTGTAACAACCCAAAATTAATTAAGGTGTTAATCATGGATTTAGATTAATTAAGAATAATTAATATGGAATAATTGGGCAAGTTAAGTGAATGAAAATTTTAGATAGATAAATTATTAATAAATTGAGTTATAAATCCCATATAGGCCTAAATTAAATTAAGTAGGCCAAGGTTATGGACTAATGGAGGCCCAATAATTTTAGGTGTAGACCCAACCTTTTAATGTGAGACATGGCTTAAGAAAGAGCACCTAATGAGGGCCCAATTTGGTTTAGTGAGATACGGGCCCAAGACCCAACTTACATAAACCCTTGTAATTGGCCCAATACCCCTTATGCAGACCTCAACTAAGTGGGCTCTTAAAAACTTAACCCAACCCAACTAAAAGTCTGAGTTGTTGAAGTTGGTCCAACAAATTACATCTTCAGCCCAACAATTAGTGGAAGCCCAATAGGTCCTTGGGCTGATGTGTTGACCCATAACCCATTTAGAACCTAACTTGAAACCCTAAAAAACCATTTTAGTCATCTCCATTATGTAGAAACATAAGAAACAAAAGAGAAATTTGGAGGTCCAAAAAGGAGGCTAGGGTTCTTGACATATTTCTACTATTTCCCACTTCTAAAGTAAGATTTAACCAAGGTAATAATTATATAACTTAATCCCCATCTCTTTCTTTTCATTTTGGCCCAAGTAGTTTTTCATTTGGAGCATTTTCACTATACCCAAAATCTAAAATGTGGTTGTTTGGGATTTTCTTGGTGAAATTTCATAAGTTGGGGCTGAGGGTGTTATTAGGTAAGTATAGAGTCTTTATTTTGATGCATTTTATATTGGTTTAAAACCTCCATAGTATACTTATAGTATGGGCCTTAATTTTGTGCGAATTTTCCTATAGTTTGAAGTAATGTTTTGATGTTTCTGGTCTAGGGAAGGTAAAACCTGAAATTAGAGGCTCTTAGTGATTAGGTAAGTGTTTCTGAGTAGTTCTATATAACTTAACTCCTTAAGTAATGGGTTTGCTTATATAAATTGTAATTAGGGATAGTAATGGCTTGATTTTGTGTCCATAGGCTGAAGTAGCATTCAATTGGCCCTCAGAGGATTGGCTACAGTGAGGTAATCAGGGTTCATGCTAATTCCATGCATATGTTTGTTTAATTTTATATATGCTACACAATTATGATTTTGAATGCTAAATGAAATAGTTAGCTATCTGTTATATGTGATTGGACCTTGTGAGTCTATGGTGGAGCTGTGGTGCGACTATCACCAGTGCATGTGCTTTAATCAGGCACCAGATTATGATCAGACCCTAGATGCACTGAGCCCGGGTTGTGCTCATTAGAGAGTAAGTGCCGTGGACGGGTCTCTCCCAGTGTTATTAGCCTTTAACATGTGGAATTGTAATTACTAATACGAGATAGTAATCATAGATAGCCTAATTGTTTCATTTACTGATATGGCTGGTACATTTTCTAATGCTTATATGAAATCATGCATATATGTGAACTAAACTAGAATATATGAGTGGAATTTGCCTTGGTTACTGAGATTTGCATCTCATCCCATTTCATGGGATTATACTTTCAGGTAAAAGCCATTTGGGTAAGGATAAGGCGAAGCAAGTGGATGAAAATCCATGAGCTCTAGCCATGTGTGGGGGAGGCTACGCTTGGGCTAATCTGAGTAGAATAGATGCAATTTTTTTATTTGTTTATATAGTATCATCATGTAATCATGTTGCCAAGTATAGGCATTTATATTTTGATTAGTTAGAATGTATCTATTAAAGAGTTAAGTCTCATTATAGCTTAGTATTGGATGTATGAACTTATAGTATCTGATATATGAACTTTGTTGAATTCATGATATGGTCTACTATTGGAAATGTCATCATGGGATATATTAGATTATTGATTGGAATCAATGATGTATGGAATCTCTAATGGAATATGTATTGAATAATAATAGTTGATAGTTCATGAACTCTTACTGTTATTACTATATGGACTTGCTGATATAGGGTAGTTGGAGGAGTAGAAATTAATATTTAAGTCTTGAACTAGTAATGATAGATAAGTTAGGTAAATTAGGCTAGTAAAAGCTATTAGAACCCCACAAATTAAGGTAGAGTGGCCCTAAGGTATCATTAGAGGGAGAGTAGAGAGTATGAAACAAGACTTTAGAAGCTATAAGATCAGAAGGTATTTCGCCGCGGCCAAAATATTATTAGCCGTGGCCAATAGAGGCAAAGTTGCTTAAGGAGAATACCAGAGAGCAATTCGCCGTGGCAAGAAGTGAAATTAGCCACGGCGAAATATGAAAGGCCAAACTGGGAGTCGTCTAGAGAGTAATTTGCCGTGGCTAAATGGGAATTAGCCACAATGAACTTTTGTGAAAATGAGTCAGGCATTCCAGAGAGGAATTAACTGTAGCGAAAGAGGAATTGGCCGCGACCAATAGCGAGAGGCAAGCGAGTTAGGTTCCAGGAGGTTTCCTTGTCGCGGCACTATGTAGGTTAGCCGCGGCGAAGCTCCCACTCACCGCAGCGATAGCAATTGGCCGCGGCACAAGGACATTTAGCCTCGACTAACTGTCCCAAACTCTCATTTTAACCTAGAAATCTTGGTGTTTCATATAATAACCTCAAGGGATGACTTAGAAACATTGATAGAAGATTCTTGTGAGTTGGAATTATTGGGTAATAGAATCAAAGGCTTATAAATGAGTGTTTATTTCCCTTGTATACATGAATGCTTGTAATTATTTGGTTGATGACTCTAATAACATTACAGTTTAAATTTCCTTGCATTTTACCAATGTAATTAGCCGTAATGTTTTGTAACCCTGATTTATGGTTATTAATCACGTATTTTACCTTAATTACAATGATTAGAAGTTAGGGTCGTCACACTTCTATATAGATAAAACATATCTACTAAGTACCCTAATGGTTGTAAAATTACTAGATATAAATAAAGACCTTTTTCATCCTTAAGAGAATGATAAAGAATTTCTTGGTCTTGATGTAACATCCTCCTTCCAATTGGACTTATTAAATAATATTTACATAGTTTTAAAACAAATTAACTAAGATTAGAAAATATGCAAAAGTTAAGTAATGACCAAATAGTTAAAATTTAGTGAAATATAAATTTATAAAACATAAAGAAAACTATTTGGAATTTTTTAAGAATGTTAAAGAATTTTAAGAATTATTTGGTATTTTTTTTATCATAAAATAAGAAGAAATTATGGAATAAATATTTAGAAATTTAATTCTTAAAAGCTCCCAAGGCAAAAAGGGCCCTAAAAATAATTTCATGTCATAATCATTGAAAGTTTAGGGCATAAATGCATAATTTTTGTAATAACTGGTAATTCAAAAATTGAATGAACCCGATAAATTGATACAGGAGCACCCTAAAGAAAGAAAAATTGAGGCTAAATGAAATTAGAATGTTAATTAAAACATCTAAGAATGTGGTTTAAAGCCTAAGGTTAGCCTAGAACTGGAGCCCAAACGGCCAAATAGGAAGATATGAAAGCTAGTGGATTTCAGATAATTTTTAGAAAACTTAAAGGAAGGAGTTTTAAATAGAGAAAACCAAGTTGAGGGACTAAATTAAAATTTTGAAAAGTATCATAATGAAGCACCTTCTTCTTATTCAATGTAATGAACAGTAAATTTCGTAAAACGACGAAATGAGTTGTATAAAGGCAAGTCCCCTGAAATGAGCTAGATAATATCCCAAAAAATTTAGGTAGTGTCCTAGACTCAGATAGAAACAAAAACAGAGCTAGGATAGTGGAATAAAATTGTGATAAAAACTGACGTAATGTTGTGGTATTTTCGTAAATATGTGTAATTTTTAGAAAAACTCACAAGAGAGCTTTTTAAATGAAAATTTGAGTTGCCTATGGTTTTAAAAGACCCTAAAACCCATAAGAAGTCCCAGGACCGGTAAAGCCCCTCCGATGTATATTTTCTAACGATAGTGAGTCAAAACTTTGATAGTAGAAAGAATCAATGATAGACAGACACCCGCTTTCAAGCCATACAATCTGTCTTTCGCACGGTCAAGTAGGGACGTTCATTGCTTTTTCCCTTTAGGCCCATCTCCCGATAAAGGTTTTAGCTCCAAATTGAGTGATTCAAAAGGCATTTTATTAAATTGGAAACCTCAATTTTATGATGAAAAAGGCAGTTCTTGAAAAGGTGCTAAAATGAAACTAAAACAAAATTGCCATTACGAAAAGACAAAATTAGAATTTTTGAAAAAAAGTTACTTCTTGAATGTTCCACACACTTCACATCCTTTTTCCCCTATCATTTAGGTCGAATCTCCTCTACTCAAAAACATAAAAAATACCAGCTCTCTTAGGCACACCAAGGAGGAGAAAAAAGGAGAAGAATTTGCAAGAAAAAGGTAGGTAAATTTAAGGATTTTTATGTTCTTTCTTCTTCCATTCTTGTTCCTCTCCTTCCCAACTTTCTTTCTATGGTTTTATTGAATAAAATGCTTCTATCTTGAGGCTAAAACAGAGGGGAAGGGTTCAAAAATTTAGGGGAGCATTCAAGGAAAAAAAGAAACATCAAAAGGGAGCTAAGAATCCAAGGTAATATCTTGTTTTGGTTACTTCCTTCTCTTACTTCTTCCTTGTGTACTTTTTGGCTTAAACTAGAACCATATAGAGGGAAAGTTTTTTTGTCAAAAAATAAGAGAGAAAAGTAGAAATTGCAAGAAAAACTAATGGAATTAAGTTAGCAAAGTGTAGGAATTTTAAAGGATTTATAAAATCTATTTTGATACATGAATTTCCTAGGCTATGTAAGTGTTTAATTGAGCTCCTAAGACCTTTAGAAAGCCTCCCAAATGGCTCTTTCATCAAGGAAAAATCAAGAAGCCCATGAACTCCCATTCCTCCCACTATCTCGGCCTAGGCTAGTTAATTAGGTTAGGATGTGTTTTAATTTGTTCTAACCTTGGTTGGAGACTTCATATGATGGTAGAAGGTTGGAGGAACCTGGGAATAATTTAGGAGCCATGGTTTGGAAAATGAGACAATGGTATCCATAATAGAGCCTTATGAAGCAACACATATCTAGGCACTTGTAAGTGAGTGTGTGATGGCTTCAAGGACTTTGAATGAGGTCAAGAGGCCTGGAAATGAAAAGAGAATGAAGCCTAGAACTTGAATTATAAAGGTTGCTTTAATAGATCATTTATGGAACCATTATGTGAACCATGGACCCTTTATGCTTGTAAGAAAAAGTGTGGTGTCTTGACTTGCTTCAAGAGTGTACTTGTGTGCTATTTATGATGTTTAGATCAAGAGAGTCCTAATCTACCTAGGTGTGCTTGTGGGACCGAAAAAGGGAAGGAAAAAGACTAAGTAAAGCTTGCATAATTGCCAAGGTAGCTCTCCACCTTATCCTCTTGCATTCTTGGTTGCATATTTATGTCATGGTGTGATTGTGTGTGCTCTTATGATTTGAGAACATGCCACTTGATGTCTTGAGATTGCATTGGTACCAATGTGTTGTCTTGAATGTCTTTAATGATGGAAATGGCTCATAAGGGTGAGGCGATGCCAAAAGTCCCTTAATGAAGGTGAGGAGATGCCAAAAGTCTCATGGCATAGGTGAGACAAGGCCAAAAGTCTCTTGAAAGGGTGAGGCCAAGTCAAAATTCCCTAGGCCAAGTCAAAATTCCCTGAGGCAAATCTAAAAATCCTAGAAATGGGGTGAGGCAAAACCAAAAGTCCCTAAAGCATATCTTTGAACTTAATATGAATTGGTGGCATAGAAATTGTGACTTTACATGCCTTATGGTTATCTTACCTTCCATACTTGTGCTTGGATGTGTATATACCATGAATGTGTGTATGAATGGGTGTGTGAGCTATTGAAATTCCATAAATCTCATTCCTCTTCCCTCCTTAATCTTAATATGTCTAGGTGGTGTTTAAGAACCAAAAGATGCAAGTCAAGGGACATAAGAGACCATCCTTGATCATTATGTAGCTTTCTTTGTATCCAAATGTCAAAGTGAACATGTATATGTAATTTTTGATTTATGAACATTTGAACAAATGTAATATTATGTATGAATGATGTATGAACCATAGTAGGTACCAAATCAATGGTTTGGAATTATTAGTGTATTCTTAGATGTAGACTGACCAAAATGAGATGTATGAAGTTTGGGACCATTTGGACAACTCATATAAGTTGTAATTATGGTTTTAAACGTACCCAAGAGGAGCTAAATACAAGAGGAAGCCAATTAGACCAAGTTGGTGTCTTATAAGAGGTAAAATTAACCATAATGGTGAGCTATGGCACAAACTATCTAAATGAGCTCTTTTTAGTCTAAATTTTGGCATGCATCTAGACCTTTTTTAGAGCTTATTGGAAAGCTAAAGTACATAATATTTGGAGGTCTACAGGATTTTTGGCAAATTTTTGAAGTTAGCAAATTTTTTGGTTTTGGCCTTAGTACTGTTCATTTGGTCCAAAATTTGATATAAGTCATTCATAAGACAAACGATGTCTAATTACTATGAAGTTTTACAAGGAGAAACTAGACCTCCCCAATGACCTGTGCCAACTAGAAGTGTAGCAACCGGAAAAAAAAAAAAAAAAAAGGTTGAAAATTTTTGAAGTCCTGAAAATTTTCTAAGTTTACTAGCTATAGCAAGAAAGAGACTAGCTATAGCAAGAGTGCCTTTTCGCTATAGCGAAAATGCTTCTAGCTATTTTTGCTATAGCGAGTGTAAGCATCCCATACAAAAACCAGGGAGCTGCTCGCCGTAGCGCCCGCCATAGCGAAAGCAGGGGTCTGGGACTGATACATGCTCGCCATAGCGAGGGTTATGCTTCGCTATAACGAAGGTTAGTCCGAAAAAGTGTGAAAAAAGAGAATTTAACTTCTTAAAATGTCCAGATCCATTCTTTCTCCTTTAACCGACCTAAGCTTCAACCAAAAGAGAGAAAAGAGCTGTGGAGAGAGAGAGAGACCTAGAGAAGGAAAGAGAATAAGCAAAAAGGTAAGCAAGCTTGAGATTTCCATAACTTTTCTTCTTAGCATGTTATTCTTCTCTCTTTGCCCTCTCTTTCTATGGTTTTGGTTGTTGAGTTGAGCTTGGTTCAAAAGAAGGAAAGTGGAAAACCACTCTTGAAGAAGGCTAAAACTCATGTATCTTTACTTCTTCTTCTTTGCCTTCCTTTCTTGAAAGAGGAAGGAGAGTTAGTGGAATTTTAGGGAGAGAATCCCTAGTTTCTTACATATGTAGTGGGGTTTGCTTTGATGAAGAGTCCCTTAGCTTTGTGAGTGTTTATTTAAGTTATAAGAGAGTAACTCCATGCTCTTTATTGTGTCTAGGCTCCAGAGAAACAACTCCATCTAGTTGTGCTTGTGGGACTAAGAAGGAAGAAGAGAAATTGAAAGGAAAGGCTTGTGTTAGCCGATAAGGTAGCTCTCCACTCTTTCTTATTGCATTCTTGGATGTGTAATAGTCATGGTATGCTTGTGTATGTTCTTATATTGTGAGACATGCCATTTTATATTGCCTTGATGCATTGGTACCAATATGCTTATGTTTTGAGTTGTGAAAATTGCTCGGGTGAAGTGATGCCGAAAGTCCTTTGAGACGGGTAAGGTGGAGCCAAAATTCCCTAAACCAAGGGTGAGGCTAATCCAAAAGTCTCAAAACTCGAGTGAGGCTAGACCAAAAGTCCCTAGAGCTTATTCTTGGCATTGATATGATATTCATAGCATGGAAAGTATGTGTTGTGTAATTGTGAATGGTTGCATGCTTTGACTTGTTTATATGCCTTGATTGCTTCCTTGAATGTGTATGAGCTATTGAGATTCCCTGAATCTCACCCCCTTCCCTCTCCCATCTTAACATGTTAGGTGGAGTTCAAGGAGAACCAAGTGCACACCAAGGAGCCAATTGAGCATGCTTAAGGAGTTTTGTAACTATTTTAGTCCTTTTGATGTAAAAAGGTGTCAAAATAAATATGCACCTACTATTTTTGAGATGTAAATATTTGAGCAAGTGTAAAAGTATGTATGAATGATGTATGAACTATGTAGAGAGCCAAAGCAATGAAAATATAGAATTTGGCCTTTTTGTGGCTTACATGTAAGAGTGCATTTTAACCTGTGGCATAGTGACTTTGAGATGTGTATTGATTTGGACCACTTGAGTATTTCATATATACTATTTTTATACTTTCAAACTTGCCCAAGAGGTGCTAGAACATGTGGGAGGCCATTTGGACCCACTTTGAACCATTTTAGGTGCCAAAATTGCCATATTTGTGGGCTCCATCAAAGTATGACCAGATGAGCTCTTCTTGATATGAAATTTGGCATGCCTCTAGAGTCCATTGAGAGCTTCTTAAGAAGCTAAAGTAGGTAATATTTGGAGGTCTAGAGAATATTCGGTGAATTTTTGAAGTTGGAGAATTTTTTGGTTTTGGTTATTGTACTGTGCAACTAGGTCTGAAAATGAATCTGTGTCATTCATGAACCAAACGGTGTCCGATTGTCATGAAATTTTATGAGTATGAACTAGATATCTACAGTGACCTATAACAACTTGAAGCACCTCAATCAGATGTCTGTAGAGGGAGAATGAACTTTCTAAAGTTCTGTGTCAGTATCAGGGAAGCCATCCAACCTTCGTTACTGTTATATCAGTTTTCGAGGTCCAAAGGCCACTGAAATGATTTGAACTTATTTTTTTCCTCTATTTAACATCTGTATCGTTCCAAATTGGTATAGTTTTCCCAGATTGGATTTTTTTGGAATTAGTTACGAATTTTTGAATTTCATGACAGCAAGCTGCACCAGTACCAGGGGCAGCCGGACCTCTGTCTCTTTTTTTATGTCAAACATGGTCCAAACGCTGAGATTGTGGTTGGGTGTTATTTTTAGTATGAAGTTAACATCCAAATCTCTCCAGAGAGCTATGTTTTGCTTGATTTCCATTTTTCTAGAATTAGTTATGATTTTTCAAAGCTAGAGCCAAAAATCTGACTTTTGGGCTCATGTGAGAAATTGCATTTTCTTGGTTTTTGGCTTCATATCTGTGGTTTATGGGTTGTTTGAGGCTATGTACAAGTTTTATAAATGGTGTTTGAGTAGAGAATGTGAATAATAGGTTCACAGGACCCACAGGGCAAATTATGAGCGTTTGAACCCCATTTTATAGCTTGAAAATGCCACGGTTTATACTTGTTCATTGGAAATCATATGGAATCAAGCCTTGGGGGAGATTAGTTGGAGTTAAGTCATTATGGTGTTACAAGAAGCATCTCACTTGGATGTCTAGAGAGAAAAATATAAATTTTTGAAGTTTCTATTCTGTTCTAGGAGCATAGTCAAACCTTTATCAATGTTCCATAAATTTTTTAAGTCTGAATACTCTTGGATTGATCTAGACTATTTTTTCCCTTTAGCTAACATCCACACCTTTCCAAATTGGTATAGTTTTCATGAATTAGATTTTTGTGTAATTAATCATAAATTTTCAAAATTTACATCAATAAGTTGTATCAGTAATTCTGGACAGCTCAACCTTTATGCATTTTCTATTATTAAACGTGACCCAAATGAAATTTTCGTGGCTGGGAATTATTTTTAATATAAATTTAACATCTAGATATATCCATAAAGTTATGGTTTGTTTGATTTTTATTTTTGTAGATTTATTTATGATTTTTCAAAATTGCCCTAGAAATCTACCACCATGGAATCCTAGGTGAATAAATTAATTTCAAAGTTTTTGCTCCTAGACCAGAGGTTTGTGTGATGTTTTGAGGCATTTATGACTTGCATAGATGGAAAATAAATAGGGAATGTGACTAGTAAGTTCACGGGGTCCCCGAGGCGTGAGATGAATTTCTAAATCCCTATGTAACGCAATTAAATTCAATATTTTAATGTATTTTCTTGAATTTCCTTTGATAGCATGTGTAATCCACCTTGAATGAGTAAAGTGATGTTAGAAATAATGTGGTGTGACATTTATCATCCCCCACCTTCTCCACTCTTCCTAAATGACTTTGTTCTATCTCAAACTAACACCTAGACCATTTTGAAGTGGCACACAAAAAGGAGAAGAGAAAGAAGAGAAATTTAAGTAAAAATGGTAAGAAATCATCACTTTTTCATACTCTTTTCTTCATTAAAGTTCTTCTCCTCTTTCTCCTCTCTCTTCTTATAATTTTGGTGTCTTAAATGGTGATATTTTGTGGCTAGGGAGAATTTAGTGAAACTCTTAGAAGCTTAGAAAAGCTCTCTTGATAAGCTTTGAAATAAGGTAAGAAACCATAGCTAAACTTGCTTCTTCTTGACTTCCTCTTGCTTGTGTGTTTTGGGTAGACCTAGGATGATATGTAAGGAATTTGATTTTGATACAAACATGATAGAAATTGGGGTTTTGATGCATGGAGAATCATATGGAACAATTAGAATTCAAAAAGAAGCAATTGGTAGCAAGTTATGGCAATTAGGGTTTTGATTGCATCTAGAGATTTATGAAGCTTTCTAATAATAATTTACCTTTTATAAGAGTATGTTTGAGTCCACAAGAGACCTAAGAAGCTTTGCAAGTGCCAATTCCCTAAGAAAAACAAACAAAACTCAATGGGTTCTCAAAGGAAGGCATGTCTTGGCCAAGAAGAGAATAGAGTACCTAGGAAGAATTTTCTTTGATTCCAAGGATAGAAATGGTCCAGATATAAATTATAGACACCAAAGGAACCATTAGTTTGAAGTTAGAAACTATATTTTGAAAGTTGAAAGTTTAAGGTTCCATTATGCATAAAAAAATAACTTGGTGTTAAGCTCCTTAATCTGAGTTAGTGATGACTCTAATGAGTTTAAATGGAGTCATGTGACTTAGATTGAGTAAGAAATTGGAGCCAAGTTGATGAATTATATAAGTTACTTCATTATGCCCTTGTAAGGAATCATATGCATACCATAAGCTAGAAGTAGCTTGTGAAGAGTTTATGTGAGGTTAAAGTAATTCCATTGATGTGTTTATGTCTCATTTGATATGTCTAGGCCAAACAAATCAAGCCTCCTCCAAGTGTGTGTGTGTGTGTGTGAAGCCGAACCAAGGAACTAGGAATCAAAAGAAGAATTTGTGCTTCTTGATTCAAGATAACTTTTCATCCATTGTTGTATACATTTCTTAGTTGTTTAATTGTCATTGATTGCTTGTATGTATGTTTGAATCATGAAAGATGCCTATAGCTATTGGTTTAATGCTTTAGTACCATTAAGCTCTTTAATTTGTATTTTGAATATGAGATGGCTCTTGATGGGTGATGTTGTGCCAAAAGCCCCTTGATTTAGGTGAGGTGAAGCCAAAAGTCTCTAAGTAAGGATGAGACAAGGCCAAAAGTCTCAAGAATTAATGAGGCTAAGTCAAAAGTCCCTAAAAAGTAGGTGAGGTTAATCAAAAAGTCCCAATAATTGGATGAGACTAGACCAAAAGTCCCTAGAACTTGTTTTAGATCTTGTTGTATTCGTGTGACTTTAGAAATATGATTATGTTTAAAGTATGAAAGCAATTAATGCATGCTTTCTCTCTTTGACATAATAACATGCCATATATGTATACTTAAAATGGTGAATAAGCTATTGGGATTCTTTGAATACCATCTCCCTCACTTTATGTCTAACCTTACCTAAGTAACTCTCATGGAGCAAGGAATGAAGGTCAAGAAGCTTGAGTTGCGACACTTTGATAATAAAATAGAATTTGATGTAATTTAATACTAAAGTGTGTATGTATATGTTATTTATGAGATGTGTGTAAATATGGAAATATGTTGTATGTACTAAATTTGGAGCTAAATATAAGAGAACATAGATTTTTGGTATATGTGTGGCTTGCCAAGTGTGTGTATAAAGCCAAGTGAGAAAGTGGTTTTGAGTTCTATGATGATTTGGATCTGTTATGATGCCCATATATATTGTGATTGAGGTTTTGGACATGTTCAAATAGTCACACTACATGTGGAAAGGCATTTTGGCTCATTTGAAACCATTTGTACACTATTTTGAGCCATAATCTTCCTCTAAACCAAAATTAGACCAAATGAATAAATTTTGGTATGAAATTTCATAAAAATTTAAATCTCATTTAAAGCTTTTCACATAGTCAAATAATACAATTTTTGGAGTTCTATAGAATTTATTATAATTTTTAAAAATTGGCTAAATTATATAAAAACTACATGTGTACTGTTCATTTGGTTAGTCTGATTTTCTGGGTAATTGGAGAGCCAAATCAAGTCCAATGCTCTTAAAATTTTACAATAATATATTTGGAATCATAAGCTTTCTATAACCATTGAGATCACTTAATTTCGAGTCTTGTAGCTTGAGATATAAATTTTCAAAGTTTCAAGTTTGCACTTGAGCAAAATTCTAATAGTGGTATTGTTCCATTAGAATTTCAAAAACCAATTGATATTTTTTCATATGAAACTCTTATAGAATGTAGATTATATCCTGAGCTCTCTATAGAGCCTTAGTTTGCATGATTTGGAGTTTTCTAACTCAAGTTATGAATTTTTAAAATTATGACAGAATTATAGAATTATGGAAAAATGGAAGTGTAATGTTAGTCTTGATGTGCATGGCTTATATCTGAATTCCATGCCTCTTTTTATAATGTTTTTGTATAAGCAATTGTATTAACAATGGAGAATGAGTTTGGTAAGTTGAAATGGTTCATTTAATCATAAATGTATTATTTTAACCTTTAATGATGGTATTTTTCGCTGTTAAAAGTATTGAATTTACGAAAATAGATGCTTAAGGCACTTTACAATGAGAATTAAGTGATATCCACTTATGGTATTTCAATTTTCATTGGAATTAAAATGCAATTTTGGTGAGACTAAAATGCAAGTTTAGCCTGTGCCAAAATATAATTCTTACAAACAAAGTGAAGTAACAAAAATAACAAGCTCGAAGAGTTGGCAATTTTGGTATGCACTTTCTATAATTAGAAATAATTGTTATACCTCATACTGGGCATTATATCTATTAGTAATGGTAAGTGTTAAAAGACTTACTAACTTCTTCAAGAAGTCAGAAATGTGAGAAAGAAAAGGGAAGATACTATGGAATCTACAGGAGACAACTGTACACCTTCTATTTAATTCCTTTCTTTCATTCATTCTATAAAGAGAGCCATAATTAAGAAAGATGTGTCTATGTAAAAGAGAGAGAAAGAACATGAGAGTAAGAGAACACCCAAAGGATAAAGAGAAAGAAGTTGTAGAAAAAAGAGATTTAAAAAAGAAAGAGATTAAAGGAAGGAGACCTCAAATTAGCAACTTAAGGTAAGACACTTTGTCTTACTGAAAATCCATAGTTGTAACTCTTTTCCATCTTTATCTCCTCCTTCGTTTCTCTCTCTAGGAACTTGAAGCTCTAATGGTGAAAGATGAAATTTGATTACTCATTGATGTTATAAATGATGTTTTTGCTAAGATTATATGTTTATGGTATCTTAAACCATGCTAAAGTTTTATCTTCTCCATTCTTTTCACTTTCTCTCTCTAAACTAACTTCCATGACAAAAATGGCTACTTTTGTTTTGAGTTTTTAAGTCATGTTTTGGAGATTGCTTTATGGTTATATGATGCTTAGGAAGTAGTTAGGATAGCCTTTGGGATGGTTGAAACTATATGGATGAAAATCCTAGAAAGAAAATGAAACAAGAGGGAAAGAGAGTTGAGTTTGAGAAAATGAAATTTTGGAAGAAGAAACTCTTGCATAAAATAAGAACAAACTATTTTTATGTGCTCAAAACATGGCCTAACACTAGGAAATAACTAAGGAATGAATTGAATAAGAAGAATATACAAAACTCTAGCATTTGCAACAAAAATTGCAAAATAATATAGTCTACATAGGGTTGTGTTAGCTGTCACACCTTCAATCCATGGGAATGACTAGCAATGAAGATGACTGGATACTCTTCCATAAGTCTATCTAAAACAAAATTATACCAAACAATCAAAGAATAGTTTTAAGGTTCAAAGTCAGATGATAGAACCAAACCATTCAACAATGAAATGTACTTGCATTACATATATTTAATTATAAATAATTTCTCGTAGAAATTTTGGCAAAGTCTTCCCTATAATTAGGACCTCTCAAAATCTCTACAATCAGCCCAACCAATACAATTACATCCAAAGAAAGTCCTACTATCAATCCAGACCAGCATACATTAATATCTAAGGGTGGGGGACCCTATTTGTGGTTTAGTGAAACTACATTCAACATTTTATGAAATAAATTAAATTACATGTACATCATCAAAATGTGCCCATGCGAATGGGTGTGGGACTCACCAAAAAGAAATGGAAATTCAACTACTTCTATGCTGCTGAGGGTGGACTAAGGTCCACACCATTATCTAAAAAAAAATGTTAAAAATACACAAGGTAAGTTTGACACTCAGTGAATAAATAATGATAATCACAACAGTAGGAACAAACCATGCCATACAATTTAATATAAACAATGCATGAAATATGCCTTATGTGAGTCATTCTTAAAAGTACACAAGGAGCATCTAAACAGAACCAAATGGAGCATACGTAGAGCACACAGCTCGGGGGAAAAATAACCATAGATGCAAAGCATCCCGCTCACGAAAAACAAAACAGATCCATATGTGGTGAGCATCCACACAAGGCTAGCAATACCTTTGCTAGCTGGGGTACAAACTTGATGCACCATGGTTAACCATTACTGTGGTTAGTTGCAGAGTTCCATAATAGATAGCTCCCATAAAAATGTTTTACATAATATGCTTTAAAAATATCAAAACTCATAATCAGGTTCACTTTTAGTCAAAAAATAAGATTAGAGTAATTTGTTAGATGCCTCATGTATAGAAAATCAAAACATATCAACCAAAAATTTTTACATTTAAAAAGAAACAAGATCAAGGAATGGTTTATCCTCAAAATATAATAAAGTTTGTATGAATATTCAAATAGTTACATAAATAATAAATAAATAAATGATATCAACTCCATAAGTGTGTAATCAATTTAAAACAAAAAAAAAGAAATAGAAATTATACAACGCTCATAGTCGACATTACTTGCTCACCTTTCAAAATGATACAGAAAATTTCCCTATAGTATTCTCTGCTTTCTCCTTAGCTATGACTCATTCTCTTGAATATCCTATAACACCCGTTCACAAGGTTTTAGAGTTTGGATAACCACAATTTGCCTCATACGTAAACTTATCTTGTTTACATCAAGAATTTCGATATTTCATGGGTTTGAGGCACAGACTAAAAATAGGCAAGGATAAGTTATACATTTCATGCAACTAAAGATCACCCTTTCTTACAAATAAGAGATTAATCACAATGGCAATTCATATCATCATCTAGTTTGGTTTATTTGAATGAGATTCTTGAAGGGAAAGGGAAAGTATGTAAGATAGAATTTTACTTATTATTTTTATATATCCACAACTAAAATTATATTAGATAACACAATTACTACAAAAAAGATAATTTCCAAACGATATTGCAACAAACTTGAATAGTCAAAAATCCAATACCACAATTGCTAAGGATTTCAACTAGAGGTGTACATAGGCCCGTTGAGCCCGAGGGGCCCGATATGGCCCAGAGTAATCGAGTTGGGCGGGGTCAAGCTAAAAATAAAATAGGTAAAACTTAAATAAAAAAAAATTAGAGTTTGTATATCGAGCCAAGTTGGGCCACGGGCAGAGCCTTTAAACCATTCCTGCCCAACCCGGCCCAGTATTCATACATTCAAAAAAATGTTATAAGTTGCCTGCTCCCTACTACAGTGCATTTTCCTTTTGTTGTGTTACAGCGTTAGTTCCAGTCCAATGACTAATGGCCCAGCCTATTTAACATCTTCATCGTCATCTGCTGCGTCTCTAAACTCTCTTATTTGCATCCAACTTCAGCCCCTCTCACGATGAGTCACTATCATGCGTTCCTCTTCATCTTCAGATCCACACTCCACTATTCTCTCATCTTTGTTTCCCCATCAGCTACTGCTTGCTACCACTGAGATCAAGCCACGTTGGCTAATATTAACGGCATTTTGCTTCTTCCAGACTACCACGTGTAGCACAGACCACGTCAATTTTTGATCTGTTCTCATCGGCTTCTCGCACAGCCCTAAGCTCGAAGCTTGCTTCGTCTTCAACAAGCCTTCCTCCTGTTGCTCTGTGTGAGATCCTCTTCCCCCCATGGCCCATGATATAGGTTTTTTTTTTCTTGCTGTAATGGATTGGAGTACTGGATGGTTACATAAATAATGCTCTCCCTTGGGTTTATTTTGGCAATTCTGTGAATCAATTTTATGGTAGATTTATATACACCAGCAGATTGTGCAAGCTATCTTAGTATCTTATACAAATATAGAAGCATTCATCTTTATTTATCTAATATATATACCATAAGCAAGAACAAACTTAGCTTATAGCTACTAGGGCGCAATTTGCAAACTTATACAAACTCAATGAATTGTTTCTTATGCCTCATTTGGTTACTGCTGCTGGCAAATATACCCACATCTTAAACGCAGCTTCTCTATACTAAGCTAGCCATAGCAATGAATACATTTGTATTCCATCTTCCCTTATTAATATCTATACATTTAATATCAAAGCACAACAGTTCCCAACAACGACTTCCTTCTTCCAACACATAACAAAGATAATGCATTGTGTTCTCATAGCCACTGCTAGAGCCTATAGTGGGAGGGATTTCCTAAGAATTAAAAAGAAAGCTAGTAAGCAGGGTACAAGCAAGAGCTAGCTATGGACCATAAGATTTTTTATTTTGGAATTTCTTTTTTGGAATAAGAATAAAAATATAATAAAAACTAGACCACATAACCATTCAATTAACCATGCAAATTCCTTGTAATCTAGATTGTTGCCTGTAGTGTTATGTGCTTGTATTGGACTCCTGTTGTTTCTAAACTATTAAATTGAATCAACTTCATGAGCTGGAGGGAAGGAGAAGGTGACATAAGGTTTTATATATAAAGTAACATGATGTGTTTTATACAATATCATTCATCTATTTTTGAAGCTATACTATGCTATTGTTATTTATATTATTCTATTTGGTTAATATATTAGATATGAAGCAATTGACATTTAATATGAAGCTCTTTTTTTATTTTTGTTCTTACATTCCTATTAATGCCACTTAATATCATGTGCTCTTTCAAGTTTGGTACTGGTCTATTCTAATATAATTTATGATTGCCATATTTTATTGTCTTGGGTCTTTTATACCTTTTCCCCCTTAAAGTAAATCTGTTGAAAGCAAAGGGCAGCATTTCCAATTCCATGAGTGATGGTAGTAAATTAAGGATGTGACTTTTATGATCAGAATCATTACCTCCACTTTGTGTCTAATATGAGCATGTTCAATTAATGTAACTTAAGTTTTACTTAAGCTAGAACAATTAAACTTTGAAATGCTATGCTAAAGTAGCTCTTTTCTTCTCCAAATATGTTTGTTATTTACTTGAATTATTCAATTATCATATGAATTTGAAATTTTGAATTACTATTGTAGGGATAAAAGCATCAATGGCAGACTAGAGTATTGAACAAACTCATGGTCAATCCCAATCCCAGCCTTAACTCCAACCTAGTGATACTCCTACCCAACACTCTCCAACTTCAGATGTTGCTACTACTGCAACATCTGCTGCTACACCTTTTACAAGTGTAGGTGGAAAGAGAAAACCCCCTATAAACAAATCTAGTGTTTAGGAGCATTTCAAAAAACTTTCACTGGATGAAACTGGAGGGGAACATAGAGCTATATGTAAATACTGTGAGGCTTCTTATGCTTGTCACCCAACAAAACATGGAACAAATTCATTGAATAGGCATCTGAAAGCATGTATGAAGAACCCACAAAGGACAAAAAGACAAACCATTTTAGCATACACCCAACCTTTTGGGGGAGACAATGCTAGGGAGACTGCTAGAACTTTAGCCCCTCACACATATAGTCTAGATGAATGTCAAAAGGCTTTAGCTAATTTTGTAATACGTGATGAAATGCCATTTGGAGTCGTGGAAGGAAATGGGTTTTGAGAGTTATTACAATAGTTGGAACCTAGATTTCCAATTCCATCAATAGTGACAATTTCTAGGGATTATCTAAAGCTCTATAAGGAAGAATCCAAGAAGCTGAAAGATTTTTAAAAAAAATCATGTGCTCGCGTGTGTCTCACTACAGATACTTGGTCATCAAGTCAAAAGTTTAACTACATGTGCCTAACAGCTCATTTCATTGATGAAGAATGAAGATTACAAATGCAGATTTTAAATTTTTGTATAGTTGAAAACCATAAGGGTGACACCATAGGAAAGGTAATTAAGAAGTGTTTATTGGAATAGGGTATTGAAAAGGTATTCACTTTAACCATTGATAATGCAAGCTCTAATGACACCACAGTGGCATACTTGAAAAAAAGGTTAAAAAATTGGAATGGATCAGTGTGTGATGAGGATTATCTCTATGTGAGATGTTGTGCTCATATTCTAAACTTAGTAGTGAATGATGGGTTAAAGGATTTGCATAACTCTATCTCTAACATTCGAAATGCTATTAGATATGTTAGATCTTCCCCTACAAGGTTACAAAAATTTAAGAGTTTTGTTGAAAAAGAAAAGATAGAATCCAAAAGTCTTTTGTGTTTGGATATTACAACTAGGTGGAATTCCACCTATATGATGTTGGAGCACGCTATAAGGCTTCAAAAAGTATTTGAGAGAATGGAAGATAAAGATGAGGCCTATAATGCTTATTTTAAAAAAGATGATAATCGAATTGGTCCTCCTATGGCATATGATTGGAGTAACACTTCTGTGTTTATTGACTTTTCAAAAGTCTTTATAATATTACATTAAAGTTCAGTGAATCATTATATGTGACTTCAAATACATGCTTTCCTGAAATTGCTCATATTCAGACCATACTGCAGGCAAGTGCTACATCTATAGATGCCCTAGTTGGAGATATGGCTAAGAATATGCAAAAGAAGTATGACAAATATTGGGGAAAGCCAAAAAATATGAACCCCTTATTGGTAATAGGGATGGTATTAGACCCCAGGTATAAACTTGCATATGTGAACATGGCTTTCGATGATATATATCTTGATCCTAATATATGTGTGACCATGAAAAAAAAGATCAAAAATGCTTTGTATCGCTTATATAAACAATATTCTGTAGGGGTTGTTAATGAATCAAGTGAAAAAAATGATGATCGCAGTAGATCCGATGGAAGGGATTTAGTGGAGAGAATACCAACATATATTGATCCAAAAAACAAATGGCTTGCATCAAAAAAATTGAAATTTACTTGTGACCAAAAAATAGAGCTAGATAAATATATTACAGCTGACTTAGTAAAGGATGAGGGGTCTTTTGATATCTTAGCATAGTGAAAAGACAATACTGGAAAGTATAAAGTACTTTCTATACTTGCACATGATGTGTTAGTTGTGACAGTGTCCATTGTAGCTTCTGAATCTGCTTTTAGCACTAGTGGACGTGTCTTTAATGTATTTAAGAGTTCATTATCACCAAAAATGACCAAAGTACTTATTTGTTCTCAAAATTGGCTATCTCCTCATGTGTTCAATTTTAATGATCATGACTTTGATCAATACAAAGAGTTTGAAAATATGATTGAATCAAGTAAACTCTATACTTTGAGAATAAATTAAGTATTATGCATTTTTTGCTTATAAGATCAACTTTCTAATTTTTTGTTATTTTAATTTTTAAAGAGATTTCAGGAGGAACAAGCGTCACCAAAGATTGACATGCATTTATTTATTTTTCTAGTTTGTAATTTATGCCTTGTAGTTTCTATTTTATGACTCTTAGTGCGATATATTTGAGATATTTTATGGTTTTATTTAGTTGTGGTGTGCTATTAGTTGTCCACTTGTTATCACAAGGATTTGTATATTGATGTGTAAAAGGATCTCTTTCTTTTATTTTGACTATGTGTTCAAGAATTTCTTTTCTTTATTTGATTCTTAATTGGTTGATTTAGTGATTATTGAAAATGATTGTAGTTAGCATTTAAATAGAGAT
Organism: Erythrophleum ivorense; assembly: GCA_026724425.1. Classification (NCBI taxonomy): domain Eukaryota; kingdom Viridiplantae; phylum Streptophyta; class Magnoliopsida; order Fabales; family Fabaceae; genus Erythrophleum; species Erythrophleum ivorense. The sequence continues at coordinate 41,457,869 of JAIUCV010000007.1, forward strand.
GGTTATTGCCAATACAATAGTAAATAATTATTAGTCTTGTGAGGTTAGCTAATATTTTCATTCTTTTTGTTTTTTAAATCCTTTTTATTTTGGTAGCTTTAATACTTTAGATTCTTTAATTGATGATTTGCTTCTTACAGGAAATGTTAAAAATGTACACTTTGGAAGGGATCGTAACTTTGGCAAAGCAATAGTAAAAGATTACTTTCTAGTTTGAGGTACGTTATTGTTCTTAGTTTTTATAATATTCTTAGTAATCTGTTTTTGGATTTTAGTTTGGAATTGGATCATTAAATGGTTGATGAGTGCCTTTGATAAATATATACTTAAGAGGATTAACTTTTGTTTTGAATATCATTATTTTTTATTGGAATTAGTTTTTGATCTTTAAATAATTGATTTGCTGTTTGTTGGAAAAAAAATTTTAGGCTTATTAGGGATGGTTAGGAACCCACCCTAAAATCAAGCTACTTCGGGCAAGGTCGGGGTACGAGCATAAAAACAAGCCCAATTCCTTAATCGGGCAGGGCTTCAGGCCAATTAGATGTCTGGCCCGACTCTACCCATGTATACCCCTAATTTCAACTTAAAGCTTGAAAGGCATGGTCTCAGAAAGGCAAATTAAATTGAGCAAGAAAGGATAAAAAATGAAACTATAATTCTTGTTTAGATTCCATTAACCTCTTATTCCCCGTTCATACTAGCATACCATAAATATATATATTTCCAAATGACTAATTCCATGCTCCTATTCAATTTCACACATTCCAGTAACACACACAAAATATATGGCAACAAGGCACCACAGATGCAGTATGAGAAGGGAAGAAACAAGCCTACAAGGAAGAAATGCCTACACAGACAACTTGAAGTTAGACCCTAAGAAGAAAACGTGGCTTCCTCTTCCTTGTCTGCTTAAGATAGCATTCACCCAATAGCCTCATAACCATTAGTTCTACACCATGTAACCGAGAGTCAAGAAGAAAGGAAGGGCATGAGAAATGGATTTTCTTGACAACCTAAAGAACTTAACACGCCAAAAAAATAGGAAAACTTGAGGGAGGGAGGGAGGGAATGGATATTACCAGCCACCCATATGCTGTAATTGTTGTTCAAGGAGGAAACCATTTAGCCTAAAATTATACTTCCCACATAGCTTAAACCAGCTTAGCTACAATGGGGGAAAATGGCACACAAAAAACTGAAGCAAGAAAGTAGTAAGTTGTAGTGAAAATTGAGCGAAAGATGTAGACATTGCCAGCTACCCTTTGCCCCTGTTTCTAACCAAAATGATAGCTGCAGGTGAGAGAAACATGCTATTGAAAATGATCAGAAGAAATTACAAGAAACCCAGTCCTTACCTACACTAATAAGGGACAATTTCGATAGAACAAAAAATGGTCTGAAAAAGAGCAAAATTTCAAAAAGAAGAAGCCTTCACAGAGTCGAACCTAAGGCACTTAAGGAACGAAATTTTTTTTTAACTTGCCATTTGATCTATGCCTTTATCTTAGCTAGGGCTATTTATGGGTAAGGTCAGTCAGACATCTAGTATACCCGATGTCCAACCCGATTAAGATATTGGGTTTGCTTTTATGCCTGTGGCCTGACCCAGCTCGAACAAGCCCTATTTTATATTGGATTAGGGTGAGTTAGGGCTACTCGGGCTTTTTTTTCTTTATGAACTAATATTTGTAATATAAAAATATCTTTTTGAAGACTCATAGGCATATACTTCAAAACAATAGCTTTTAAAACCTTTATGTTTTTATTAATAATAAAAAAATAGCTTGGTATTATCAAGTAAAACATAAGCTATACTAACATAATTAGCCTTAGGTAAACGTGTGTATTTTCATTATTCAACAAAAAAAATATCAGTAAACATGCACATCAATTATGAAAATAATTAAGAAGTAGGGAGGGTTTAGATAGGTAATGAAAACTGCAATATGTAGAGAAAAGCAAATGAAATAATATATATATATATATATATATAAGATGACAAGATATTGATAACTAAAAAAAAGTAACTACTAGGGTGGATTGGGCAGAATATGTCTTCGCCCGTGGTCCAACCCGACCCGATATAGTTTTGTTTAAAATTCTACCCGTTTATATTTTTTGCCCTACCTAACCCGACCTAACCCAACCCGATTAGGCAGGCCCCTAAGGCCTAACGGGCCAATGAACACCCATAATCTTAGCCTCTCTATCAAGTAGATTTTTATAATAACTACACATATAAGTTCTCATGTTTTACATTAGCCCTACACTAAACTAGCTTGCTAGCACATACTGATGTTGGTCACTCTCTAACATGGACTCATGCTAGTCCAAGCCATGTTAGATCCCTATTTTTCCTCCAATAAACTAGAATTGACTTTTAGAGCTAGGATGTTTTCCTTTAACTTAAGGTGGTCATAGTTTTGAGATTCTTAAATAATGTAGGGTAATTTTTTGATAAGTTTATTTGGCATATTTAAAGTGTGATCTTTATTGTGTTTTGGTTGCTTGTGAATCCATAAGATTAAGTCAATGAAGTTACCACTTAATCCATAAGTAAAGGAGCATTACAAGACCACATGTGTAAAAGATGAAATTTCAAACTATACCTATGCATGGATGACTGTAGCCCTCCCAGTTCCTTGATTCCTAAACATGAAAGATAAAACTTCAAATGATTCCCATGCATGCAAAACTAATGCTCGAATATCTAATATGGACTATGGACATTTTAAAATATCTAAAACATAGTAATTAGGGTTTCTGTTTGAATTCATAAACACCTTATGTAAGTATTTGAATTGACTAATTTTTTGGTGTAATGTGAACACTTTATTGTATGATTATTTGATTTATGCCACCAACTATATATTCCAGCTGATGTATTTGATTGAAAGAGATGACTTATATGTATTGATTTTAAGATACACAGTGTCATGACTATAATTAGGCATATTTGAGATTTTAAATTTATGATATCATTAGTATCCAAAAGAGATGATTCTTACAGGGATGATCTTCATAACTTCTCTTCAAAGATGTTCTAGCTTCTCTTTAAAGATGTTCCAGCTTCTTTTCAAAGATATATTGACTTTTATTCAAAGATGTACTAACTTTTCTTTAGTGATGTATTAGGAAACCTTAATTATATATGTATTGTGAATCCATTCTAAACAACACCCTAGATAGCATGTTTATTGGTTTAGTTTCTTATTATTTATAGATACTCTAATGGTTATATTTTGTAGATGCAAAAGAGCTAAAGAAAATGATCCTTTGTTCCTAGTTATATGGTGATTTCAAAAGCTTAGATTTACATTCAGTGGTATGAGACACTAGATATTGCTCCTATGAATGTTTTTAATTTAATCAAACCGTGTTTTTTAGGATGATGGAGTCATGTTCCCATAAGATTAGATTATGACAATTGCCCAATATGCCAATTTACATGATGTTTTGATTATCATAAGATGCTATTGACAACTAAGATGCATTGCTTGATTATTATACTGTTGCTATTAAATGACTTATGATGACTAGTAAAGTTCATATATTGCCATGCATTTTATTGAGCTACATATGTGATGCTGGTTTTTCTAACAAGACAATAGTAATACAAAGAAAAATGTTTCATGTACACATAGCAATTGAACCATTATCAATTTTTAAATTTGTTATTATCTTGCTGAAAATTTTATTATAATTTTCATATATGTGGTAATGTGTGCAAATGGTAAGAATGTTGGCCACTAGGTACATCACAGAAAAAGAATGGATGTATGTTGAGATATTAGGTATTAGACAAGAGAAAGTTGTAACAATCCTAACTTATAAACACATTAATTAAACGTAATTTGAAACTTTTTAATTATTACTAATCGTCCAATAGATAATCAAGAAGATTCATGACTAAAACATATTAAAATTCTCTTATAAGATCTCCATTCTATTCACATTTAATTATAAGAAGCACACAACCTATTTACATTAGTTTCCAAGTCCATACATAACATTATCATAGTAAAAACTAAGGTTTCTAAACAAAAATGGAAGTTTGGAGACTTAGGCCAAGACTTGGAGGAGTTTGGCTATAACCAAGTTAGCTTTTGGAACTCCTAAAAGCTTCAAGATGCACTCACATCACGACTTAAAACTTCCACATGTGGCTAATCTCTCCCCTGGACTTCATTATTTAATTTTTCACAATTCTCATCATGGCAGACTACCTTTGTGCCACGGCGAGATAAGCTACTGGAACTTAGAAATCCAATTTCTCTCGAGTCTCACCGTGATAAGCCTACATGACGTCACTACAAGAGACCTCTCTGGAACTCTCCTAAGCATCTTATCTTATGCTCACTGTAGCAAGATTACTTTAAGGTACCCTCTGAAGTCTACTTTCCCGTGATGCATTATGGTTCAAAATTTCGCGCCACGGCACTTTCAACCTCTGCTACCCTCGAATTCATTTTTTGCCATGACTTGAAGACCCTAAGCCATAACTCAACTCCCTCTTGATCCTACTTTCTCGATTACACACTTCCCAGCCATTTACCACTAATCTAGATGAATTCTAAAACTTCCATAGCTAACATACATGGTTTTATAGACCACCTAACTCTTAAATATCCCAATTCACAAATCCTCATTGTCTATAGGTTTAGGGAGAATCATAGCAATTGATTACTACTATATATCAACACATTATGATAGTACTAGGTACTCTAGCTACTAACAACATCATTTCAATACATATTCTAACAAGACTTTATCCAACAATATTCGAATTAATCATCTATTGCAAAGCATAATCATACCTTCAAGTGAATAAGTCATGGTTCTTCATTAGTAATGATCCATATCATATCATAATTAAGTACATACATTAGATTTCAAGTGAAATGCAAGCCTAGTCATAAGGATTGCATCCTAAGTCACAAAATGTCAAAATACCTACACTTGACAAAAATGGATACAACATGATGCCATACAATAAAAGTTAACAAAATTAGCACCTATACAATATAAAAGCCTCCCAAGTGCAAAAGTCCCCATCCTTTACCTAAGCCTAGGAATGTCATTCACTTTCTTCCCTTTATTCTTATCCGAGAAACTTTCACCTGAAATTGTTAGCCCATAAAAAGAGGTGAGATATGAATCTCAATAACTGAAAGAAAATTCCATACATATGTATAATTTAATCAACATAAATGCATTTTTAATCAGATAAATATCATACCCATCCATCATATCAGCAAATGAACTAGTTAAACTACTAGTGACTACTATCTCAAACTAGCAATCACATATATCATGTTCATGGCCAATAACATAGGAAAAGGCCCGTCCATGATGCCAACTCCCTATTGAGCACAACCTAGGCTCAGTGTATTCATGAGTTTGATCACAACTTAGTGTCCAATCGAAGCACAATGTATGGGTGGCAACCACACTACAACTCCACCAAGGACTCGCTCACAATCCAAACACATCAATTAAGTAGCTAACTAATCATTTCGCATAGCAAAGATACATTATGCAGCAAATATCATATTAACAATGAACAAATCTAAGGAATTTAAATTTAAACCCTAGTTACCTCACTTAATTGCGTAAAGTTCTAAAATCAAGATAGATTCTCAACTTTTAAAGGATCCTATTGTATCAAAACCAAGTTCTTAGTCAACATCAAACATAGAAATTAGTTGCCTATCATTCCTAGCATCTTGAACATTTAAAAAGGCACTTATCTAGACTCTAATTAAACTTAAATTCGGATGTGAGCCTTTCCACACCAAAAACTTCAATGTTCCACTCTAAAACCTTAGTATTTTTGCACAAAATCAAAACCCATTATGTAGGTCAACTATTTGGGCCATTAATTAGTAGAAAATATATCAAAATGAGGAGAAGATGCTTATCTAATAACCCCTTTAACCTCAATCTCCGAAAATCAAGTCAGAATCCGTCAAAATAACAAAGTTCATATTTGAAAAGGAGATGAAACTCCTAAGTTTCATATAGATTGCCTTGACCAAATCTTTCTCTAGAAGTGAGAAATGGTAGAAGAATGCAGAAAACCCTAGCATCTTCTCTTCCTATGCAAAAATGGAGTTCTCCTTTAGCTGAAGAATGAGTTAGTCTATAATAAAGGGCTAAATATGTTACGATTTTAGATGGGTTTGGACTGACACTAAAGCCTAAGATCCACTTGGGTTCAAAAATTTGCTTATTGGGCCATAGGTTTAAGGGTTAAGTTGATGAAATAAGAGTTAGGTGTCTAAGAAATGAAATTGGACTTTCTTGCAAATTAAGAGTGAGCTTCTATAATTGGCTCATGGCATAAACAAATTGATCATAAGACTCGAATTAAATGTCCATCTTCTCTTAATTAATGTTACTAATTAGACCCATAACCATAATTAACATATTTTCACCTCCAAATAATTATTATGGTCTCAAAACGTCTAAAGTAACTCACATTTCTTTAGAAATCCTTATGTTCCTTAATCTCCCAAATCCCCCATATTAATTCCTTAATTCATCATAATTATTCTTAATTAATTTCAGAGTGTTACAAAAGTCAAAGTTAATACAAAGACTATGGTAATTGCAAAAGAGATCGAAGAAGTTCCTCCTAGTATGGGCATGCCAAACCCTAATATTTAAGATCTAGGAAGACTAGAAATTATATAGTTATTATGGAGCTCTTTTGTTGTTTTATAGCACTTCCTTGATCTAACTCAATTAGTATTTTGTTATGTATATGTGATTCAAGACACCTTTCGTTGTGTGATGATGTATATATGTAGGTCCTAAAAACTGACTATCGGCAAATTCTTGATGAAATAGGCACAGTGATATCCCTATTTGAGGATGATCGCCCTAGTAGTTATGATGGCCAAACACTTAACAACTTGAATTAATATGACCTTTTAGTCTATATGTTTATATGATGTGTAATTTTCCTAATTGCTTTATGTTAGAAGCAAGATAATAAATAGCTTCCATTACAAATAACCTATCTATAAGGTAATTAATTAATACGTAAAAAGTAAAGGGGTTACACCCAAAGTATCATATCTTAGTGCTATAAAAATATTAATGTATCTTACTAATAGTACACGATATGATATTGCATTTGTTGTAAGTTTGTTAGTAAGATTGAGCTCTTCTCTTACGAAAAAACATTGGAGTGGAGTTAAGCATTCTTTGCGATATCTTTGATGAACCATTAATATAGAATTATTTTATTCAATTAAGTCTACATCATAATTAATTGGTTTTGTAGATGCAAAATATTCTATCCATATAAACCCGATCTCAAATAGGTTATTTCTTTACATGTGGGGGTATAGCTATATCATGGCACTTTATAAAACAAACTTTAGCTACTAATTCATCAAATTATGAGGGAAGTTGAGAGTGTGTTTGGTTAAGATTAATGACTCAACATACCCAAAAGATGTGTGATTTTCCTTTGGAGAAAAATACTCCAACAAGATTATATGAAATAATGCTATATGTATAGCTCAACTAAAAAGAGAGTATATTAAAGAGATAAAATAAAATATATTTCACCAAAATTCTTTTTTACTCATGATCTTCAGAAGAATGGTAATATGAATACTCAATAAATTCCTTTATATGATAATTTGGCAGATATGTTCACTAAGGTATTACCAACTGACACATTTAAAAATTGGTATATAGTATTAGAATGTGCCAATACAATAACTTAAAATGATATTGTCATTAAGGGGCATAAACGACAATGTACTCTTTTTTCCTTAAGCAAGGTTTTATCTCACTAGGTTTTCTTGATAAGGTTTTTAATGAGACTGCTTATATTATAAAATATGCTATACTCTTTTTCCTTCACTAGGTTTTTATCCTACTAAGTTTTTCCAGTAAAGTGTTAATGAGACACATTATTTGTTAAAATACATTTAAAGAGAAGTGTTGTAAATGATTTACTTATGTATATGTCCATAACATCCATAGAATGATTCTCTAGGATCCATTCTCATTTAATGACATATATCTTATAACTCTTAAAAAATTCAAATTGTATAATTATGTATATTAATTTTCTCATTTATGTTATTATAACTCATAAGTCTATCTTTATGGTTAAAAACCTATAGATAGAAGTTATGTACTGGCCATGAAACATATAAGTGAATGAAAATTCTCCATTTCTTTCTACTCTTAATTTTTTCTCTTACTTGTTATATTTATTATGTTTTTCTTTAGTTCTATAATAGTTACAACCAAAAGGTTTTGCTAAGTCATGCACAATACAATTTAAGTATTATATTCAAAGTTAAGATGTACTGATTGTTATAAATGTATGATAAAAAAATTTTTACACTTCTATTTAAAAGCTTAAATTATAAAATAGAAATAGTCATTGATATAGTATCAAAGGCTCCATAACTAAATGGTAAAAATGTTGATCCTCTCCACCTTAATCTCTTAAGGCTTGAATGAAAGGACATGTTAAGGATTATAATAAAATTATTTATAGGCTATCATGAAATATACATTTTTTTAGTGTAAATGTTCATTTATACATGAAGTAAATGAGATATATTATGCATTGCATTAAAATGCAAAATAAGTGCTAATGAACTAATAGTTCATATGGCACCAACCTTACTCCTTAAAATTAAGATGAGTTTGATCCTGATCTTGGCTCTTTTTCCACTCCCTCTTCTCTCTAAGCCTTGAGGCCTCCATTGTCATAATTAACAAGCATAAGTTTGTACTCAAACTACCAATGTTAAAAAAATAATGCTCTTACATATCATTTTAAATCAAACCCAGCAACTTAAAATAGGCATTTTTTATTGGTAAAAACCTTTAAAGAAAAAAAAGTGAATTGCACAAAGCTCTTTGGACTTTTACTGAAATTACAAACCTTCTCTCTATTTTTAAAATACACATAAATCCCCCTTAAAACAAAAGGTTATTATATATTTTAATCTAATTTTAAATTTTTTGGCCAATATACTCTCTATTTATTTATTTTTTAGTCAAAAAAATATGTATTAAGGTTAATTGAGGATATTTTAGTCAAAAAATTTAAAATTTGACTAAAATATAAAGTAACTTTTTATTTTAAGGAGATTTGTATATGTTTTGAAAGTAAAAGAAAAGTTGATATAATTTCAATAAAACTTAAAGAAAGTCTGTATTTTAGAAATTAAAAAAAATTTATATAATTTAAACAGAATTTAAAAAAGTCTGTGTAATTTATTCTTAAAAAAATGCAAGTTATCTTCCTCAAATGATGGTTATAATGACTCATTGCTTAACCCAAAAAATAAACCTATATAGCATTGTGGTTGCGTGACAAACAATCCCTCATACGAACTAACACAAGCAAAGAAAAGAGAGACAGAGAAAGATCACAAACAGAATGAAGAACTTTTGCACAAAGCCACCTTTTCTCCTTCTTGCTTTCCTCTTTTTAACAAACATTTGTACGCAAAATCTGAAAAATGTTGACCAAGTGGCAGAATCAAAGGCAGAAAAAAACCCCTTCAGGGCATTGCAACACAAAGAACAATTCAATTTATTTCATACAAGGAGAAACGTACAAGACCTATGAATGCTCACCACCTGTTTCAAGCCACACAAAGGCGTATCTCACACTAAACAACTTCGAGAAAGGCAGAGATAATGGTGGTCTATCATAATGGGACCAATAGTACCATTCTGACGACACACTAATGGTGGGTCTTTCCAGTGGGTGGTTCAACCACAAGAGAAGATGCCACAATGACATAAGCATAAGTACCAATGGACGCTGTATGGTGGCTATAGTGGTGGAACAGTGTGACTCGATCAAAAGGTGTGATGCAAACCATGATTATTAGCCAACATGTGCTAAAAACATAGTTGTTACATCAAGGACTCTGTGGAAAGCCTTGGGCATTCCCTTGAGTCAGGCATCCAGATTCCGTCCCTTCAAGGAAGGAAAATGACGTTATGATGATTGGAAAATCCAAGCCATTAACAGGATCCAATGGCTAGCACTAAAACACGTTAGGTCAAATCGAACGTTGACTGAAATCTTAGCTATCCAAGCTGTGAGCAGCTGCAATTGTGACACATGGCACATGAGGCCCCTAATCAGTGTGTTTTGTATTAAACGCTAAAACGCGGTTGAAGCCCATCTATTATTGTGTTTTGACATCTTACTTCTCCTTCAACAACTACCATCCTAACAAGAGCAAGGCTTATTTCTTCTCCTTGGTTCTTCAATCCTAGGATTTCTTCTCTTCGGCTCTTTGATCCTTGGTTTTGCTCTATTACTTGAGCCCATCTTCTGGAATGGGTTCTCTTACGAAATCCGACTTGGCTTTGAAGAAGTTCTTGAATAATGATCTGCTTTGAAGAAGAACCTCTATGGGTGTGTCATTTGGGTAGCCAGCAATATAAAGAATAGATCTAATCCAGCTGGCTTCAAGGCAATCTTTTCTAGTTAGACCTAATTCAGGAAAATTCTACTTCATGAGATCAAGGAGTGTTTGGGAGTTTCCCGAGGAAGAAGGCATTGTAGGAATCGGTGATGATTCTGTGAGTTTTGTTACCGTATGTGTTTCAACGTCTGATATAAAATGCACCATTTAGGGGCTCATGATTGCAACAACTCACAGCCTGATAACTAAGATTTCAATCAACTTTCAGTTTGACTTGACGTGTTCTAATGCTAGCTACTACATCGCGTTAACGACTTGGATTTTCCCAACGTCACAATGATACTTTACCAACCAAAAGGGAGAGAATCTGAACTATTGAGAATGCACAAAACCTCTAAATTTTAGGTAATGTGTAAATAAGTTCTTGACTTTTAAATCTTGACAATAAACCCTCAAACTTGATTTATTTAATCTTATATGTCACCTTTTTATTAATAAATTAATAGATTTATTAATACAAGGGTTATCTATACAAATGTGGAAGTTTATAAGAGTCTTTTATCAAGTTTTGAATGTTAGAAATGCTATTTACACGGGTTCAATAATTCTATACATTTAACCATATAATTGAAATACAAACAAGTTGACTCTTTGTTAACTGACCAAGGATTTAAAAGAAAAGAAAAAAAAAAAAGGTTTTTTCAATAGTTCTATATTCGTATGTGTTCTCTCAACTTCTATCCTATAATTTTCTGGCTACTTTTGGTTCTTGATCTATGCCTCAATCATCCTATATGCATATTACATAGTCAATGTGTGGTAATGTATGAACCTTTCTTTTAATATGACTTCTATTCAAGGGGCGAGGTTTTAAAAGATAAAGCTTAAAGCTAATTAATGTCGCCTTGGTTCAATTGGTACAAAGGGATTTGAGTTAGAATTTTGCATTTTACAAGTGTAAGGTAATTTTTTGTTTTCAACTAATAGTTCGTAATCTCACTTGATGATCAATCCTTTCCTAGAAAATTCTCCAATGTATTTGGATGGGAAGAAATCAATGGAACGAAAATGGAAGGAATTAAAAGGGAACTTCTCTCTCATCTAGAAGTTTTAAAAATAAAGGAATGAAGGAACTCTTTTCATCCCTTCTCTCTTGTAATGCTAATTTTTTGATCCCTCTCAATTTGGGGTATAGGGAAGAAATACCAAATTTTAATTCTGAATGTACCCTTTTAAGTTTTATAATCTAATTCGTTATCTTCATTTATCCTAAATTCAAATTTTGCTCCAAATTTATTGCGCTATTGAACACATTTGCTCTTCAAATAATTAATTTTCACTATTTCTTTCCACAAACTTGATTATGAATATGGAATTATCATTTCCATATTTAAATTTTCATATGAAATTCCCGTCCTTTCTATAATTTTGAAACTCTTTGATTTTCATTTGCCTCTTCTGCTGAAATTGCATTCATATATTGGTATATATTGCTTATTAGAGAAAAAGATGATAGAAGAAAACTCAAAGAGAGAGAGAGAGAGAGAGAAAAAAAAAACCCATAAAAGCATGTTGTATGGAGCTAATTTCATGCATCTTCTCAACGCAACCCATTTGAATTATGAACCCCCTCATTTGTAAAATTTCATACTATAATATTTATAATACTAACTCTTCCATTCATTTTTATCATAACTCTCAAAAAGGAATTTTTATCCATTTTCATGTTAACCTTCCAAACAAAAAGAAAGGAAATTTATCCATTTCTCCCCCCCCCCCCCCCTTTTCTGTTCTTTTATTCTATTTCACTTTATTCCATTATATAAATAACTTTGTAAAAATTTTCTATTAAAAAAATTTTCTGTTCAAATTTTTTTTGGGGGGAAATTAGAAATTGGGTGCCAAAAAATGTTTGATATTTGATTAAACCATTTAATAATAGCCAAAATGATTACAAAAGTTTCACCCTATTGCCTTTTTACCCTTTGTTTAGCACTCGTTCAGAGGCCAGAGATCAGAAGGATAGAGAGACGAAGAAGGAATAGCCGTTGAAAAGTTTGTAAGTACCACAATAAATCCCAGTATAAATGTGAAAATATTTGAGCACAATCCTTATATATTTAACATTAAATTCTTTAATAAAATAATAGCATATAAAACAATTGTTTTTAAAAAAATTAATAATACTATATTGAATTACAAAAATTATCCACATATTATTTTTATCCTAAAAAAACCTAATCAACACTAAAAATCTCTACTTAAATCTTACTTGTATAAAAATCAGCTTTGTATTAGAATTTTCATATACACTAAACACAAAATAAAGATGTTCATAGATTCAATATAGATTTTAATTATGTTAAAATTATTAAAAAGAAATAAGAACACACCTCAAAAATTAGATAAACCGAACAGACTAAGCTCATAACACGTAAGAGTCAGTTATATCTTGAAACTCACTGACATAATTATGTTTTGGAAAATTCATTTAAGTTAAAGATATTTATATTTATGGATTTTAAATTTTGAAGAACTAAAAATTTAAAATTCCAAATTCCAAATCAAAATTTTTAATATTTAAATCCTTTAAAATGATTTTAAAATTTAATATTTTTTAATACAAGTATTTTTAACTTGAGATTCTTAATTATAATTTTACTTTATATTTATTTATAACTAAGGACTGGCATGGGCCGCATGCCCCTAAGGTTTAAATTTCAAAAACAGCCAAATTTATTTTAAAAGGCCCTCCAAATAACACAGTACGGTCTCACTTCTCGTCTTTGAAACATTACAACTCCACCCACACTCTTGGGCCCGTTTAATTCACCAGTTTTTTTAATATTTATCATATCTTTAGAATCATTTATTACTAATGATTATATCTTAATTTATCTACCCACATTTTATATTTTTTTTCTTTACATATCTAATATATATATATATATAATAGATTATATATATATAAGTAAAATAGATAATAGATTTCATAACTATCCATTCAGCCTGAAACCAAGCCACGTGATTCAGGTAATTGTCAGTAGTGCCCATCCCTTTGCAGGACATATCAACTATTTGACATGATTCACCACACAGAGAAATTGAAAAAAAAACTATATCATCTAGCCAAATCTCCGATTCCTCAAATAAGAAACGTCATTGAACTTGAGATCTTCAGATTAAAAATTCCTCAAAGCTACAAGAATATGAGTACAACATTCCCATCAACAATCATGGGTGGGAAAAGTGAAAGATTTATCAATTCCACAAGTCAGCTTGCTTCTACTCTTCTGTTGATTCTTACCATTCTGTCATTACTACAACAAGAAGATTAGATGAGTGATCACGAATTCGTTCTGAAATATATATACACAGTAGTACACTAGTGTATATTATTAGATAAATTGTCACCCACGCATTAAATCAATGTCAACATGGGAATTACGCATATCCAATTGACGAGCAGGCCAGGGACTCAGAGATGGCGCTTGAGTAAGATTTTGACTGGGTGAAATGGTATTCAGTGCAGGTGGATTATGAACTGCTTGATGATGATCTGATTCCATAGCTACTTCCGCCTCTTCTGCACCCTCCTTTTTCTTGCTCTTTGCCTTTGATCCACCCCATATAAAGCTCCCAACTATCACCTGTAGTCATGATTTATTCAATTTAGCTATTAAGAAGAACCAAAAAAACAAAACTATAGTATAGTTTTTAAGTGTTTGCTGTTAGGGTTCTCTAATCAAAATATAACAAGTAGAGATTTTTTATAATTCACCACTACATTATTCTTTCAAAAAACTTTCTCCCCATAATAATAAACACTTATAAGAACTCTACTTAAATTTTATCCAAAAATACAAAAGGGGAAGGGTTGGGATGCAGGATAGGAAGTGAGAATTATTGCTTTAGTTAAATTACTTTGTTGGCCCCCAATGTTACTCAATTTTCGATTGGGCCCCTATAGTGTAGAAGTTTAAAATTAAGTCCCTATAGTTTTAAGAGTTTTTAATTTGATCCTTGTCGTTACAACTCCGTCAATGCAATGTTAAATTCAGCTAACATGGCCAACAATATAACATTTTGACCCTTTGAATATACATTGATTTATCCCAACAAGAAAAAAAAGTAAATAACTGAAAGTGAAATCCACTAATCCGTGTAGCATAAGATGCCATCAATGTTAAATGGCTGGGATGTGTTGGCATGAATCATACATTTTCAGTGTTAAGATGGCACACAGATAGCATATCAACAGAATTTAAGGGGACACTAACAGAGGTTTAATGACAAGAAACAAATTAAAAAAAATTTAAAATTATAAGGACTCAATTACAAATTTTTTACCAATAAGAACCAAATTGAAAATTCAGTGAAGCTCTAGAAACCAACAAAGTAATATAACCTTTATTTTATTATTTGAGATATTTATGATTTTGTACTTAAAAGAGTGGGATAATTTAGGATTAGTAAGAAATTATCAGTAAAGGCGTCTAAGCCTAGGGAGATATTATCCCACAGTAGTATTGTAGTAGGAAAGTTTCCTATTTCAATTGCTTATAAATAGTGCCATACTCAAATAAAATAGTTACCTCTTTAATTATTGATAATAAATTGATACTGATTTTGAGAAATTTATGTTTATTTTATTTTCCTTCCAGCCCTACATCAGGTTATAGATGCAAAGACAACTAAACTTCTCAAAGTATACAAGTTGCTGGAAAAACTTAATTATTGCTGGTGGAAATGAGAAATTTGAGTTTTGAAACATAATATCATTTTGGCAGAAGTGAAAAAGCAGTGACCTGAACAGGACTTGCTGCAATCAGCAATCCGCCAACTCCTCCACCAATGACACGGCCATCAGGACTAGCAAGTGAAACACTAAGACCACCAGTTCGATTGCGAGAACCACCACCTTCAGTGAGCAAATAAGAGCCTGATAGGCACAATATCTCAAAACGCCCCTACAGAAACCAAAGTATACCAATAATTAAAATTATTGGAACCAAAAAATAATTCACTTGATATTATAAAAGATTAAGGAAAAAAATTCAAAAAGTGAATCTGTGACTGAGGATAATCAATCATAACTAAATATTTTCATACAAAATACGTAAATAAAGCTAAGATAGCCAAAAAGTTTCAGTCAATATCTTCCTTCTCCTTTTGGAACTCAGTAACCACCAAACACAAAAGTCAAAAATGACTTGAAGTGGCATTAACAATAGAGTACAAGTTTAAAACACATTTGTGCAGCATTGCCATATGTACCTATATGTTTATGTAGATAGTTACTTGGGGATTATTTATGAATCATAATTTTTGTCCAACAAACTCCGGAGGTTTGAACTTTGCAACTCAATTTCAAATAATTATGAACTTCAAACGCATGCCCCGGTCCCCGGACATGAAATAATCTTGAAGTAACCAAAAAGAAAAAAGGTCTAATATGCAAGAGCATTGTTGATTTTAACTTCCATGGATGAACAGAATTCTGCAAGTAAACCATCATGACATAAATTATCTTTGTATCCAATCAATTAGAGGACCTCTATAAAACATATTGGATTGATTATGTATGGCATACTTGTCATGCATAAATCATATAGATATATATGTACATATGTTAATGAAAATATGTTGGGTATCCATGTGTGCATGTAGAAAACCAATATATAAGTGCTGAACCTCGTATGTGACAGTGCCACCCGAACTTGAAGGCTGCCGAAGGGTCACATTAGAAACAGCACCATTTGCTGACAAAATGCATACAGCTCTAGGCCCTTGCTGAGAAAATGCCATTATTTTTGTTGCAATGTCCTACAGGAAAAAAGAAAATCAAGCAGATTTCAAAAGAGTGATTCTCGATGACAAAATGCTAGAAAGATCAAGATTCATAACCCACTGCTTCATCTGAAAATGTTACCAATAGAATATTTAGGTATTTTAAAAGCAGTAGTATAGGATTATGTTTATCACAATATTCTCTTTACATTGTTTCCTTCAATTGAAAAAAAAAAAATGCTAGAAGAACAAGTGGCACAACCATAAAAGGATATTCAAAAATGAACATCAATGAGTTGATAGAGCATAACCAATATGTCCACAAAGAAATCACTCTTCAAGGCACTATCCTATGCAAATGATGCTTCCATGAATTATAATTGAGTTGACATGACAAAACAAAACTTCAAAAATAAATAAATCTTAGACAACAAATGAGGCTCTCACTTTTATCATATGCCTCCTACATTATCTCTCCCTTTACCATCACAGACATTAATATCATCATAATGCTAGCCTTTACTAAATCAACTTCTCCTTTTGAAAAGAAAAAAGTACACATGAACATCTGTTTAATATTCAAAGGTATTTAGCTGTATCACTACGTCAAGAAACCAGTTGAACATAGTGCCTCATTTCTCAGCCCTATAGTCATCAAATTTTTTGAACTCCATGCAAATAAGGGATCATCGGTAGAAACTCATGAGAGAATTTTCCGTTTAAACTTGTACTATGAGAACAGAGATATCGATACAAATTCATAGGAGATTGCACCATACTTCTCCAACTGCAATAGTGATGATATGAGGAGTAAAACCCATCCCGGCTGAGCCAGACATCAATTCACCTGACAATAACCACTCACAATATCAAAATCAAAAAATATGTTTGTACCACATTTGAAATAAATCAGTACTCTAATCTAATCAACTATCACAAACAGAAATAAATAGGTCTTCTTATGGCCATTTGACTAGTTTAGAACGTGCAGAGACCTTTGCAAAGGAAAATTATTTCACCCAAAGGAAAAAAAATTTCAGTAAAGAATGTGCAATTGTATAATTATGTCAATATCCTGAACAGTTTACACAATAAGAAATCTCACAGCAATGGCATAACCCAAGAAATTTGAAGCCACACTGATGCTCCTTCATATTACTAGTTCCCATGAGATTTCATACATTCAGCTGTCTAACTCAATTTTGTCACTGCTTTTTATGTCAGACAGATGGTTCTCTTTAGTTTCTCTATTAGAAAATTTCAGTTATGCTGGCTATTTTCTGTATAAAATGAACCAAAAAGTGTTATCCCCACACTGCATTTGTATTTGCAACCCAAATAAGGCTTTCCAGTCGTTTAGTCTCTCAGATAACAGTTGCACTTGCCCATTTCAGAAGCAGCTATCTAAGATGCATATTTGCACCCTCAAAATTTTTAAGAACTAGAAATTTACAACTATTGCCTCACATGCAACGGCTTGGTAAGTATGATACAGCATAATTCAAAATCGATAGCATAGTAAAAGCACAATACCCCACTACTTAATATATCTCTACTATATTCATCCCATATATACTGGTATAGCAAATAAAAATTTGTCAATGTTGGAAGATCTCTTCTTGAGATAGATTAGTCACTAAAAAATTATATCCAAAACAATCCCCCTGAATTAGATAAGTAATTAAAGAATTAGGTAATGGTTGTTTGCTTCCATAATGGTATACTGATGTAGATTTATATCATTGCAGTCCACTCAAATTTTAGGCAGATAGATCCCAGTTCATCTAAAATCAACAAATATATGTGGCTCTATATCGGGAACCAACAAAGCTTTGGATTTAAGAAACATAATAATGAAAAGAAAATTATGTTGAAGTATAAAAGCTATGGTTCACACGCATCATCCTCATAAACATAACATTAGAAATCAAATAAATATATATATATATATAAACCATAACCCAAAGGATTTCCAAACCAGATACTATTTAACCTCAAATTATTAATTATTAAATAGATTAAAACACACCATAATAGAAGTTGGACCAGAGATTTACCAAGAGAGGCCAACTGCTGTTTCTTCCCAGTTCCTGGAGGGCGGCCTCTACCCCGCTTCTGGCTTTGTGTCAATGCTCCAGTGGGATGAATAGACGATGATGGAGTCAATGCCAATGATACACTTCCATCCGGACCATATTTCCTAGGCCTTCCTCTCTTCCTCTTGACAGGTTCCCCAGGTGGTGCACCAGGAGGAGCACCCACATTGACACCATGAGGTGAAATTGCCGAGGATTCTAATGGTAATGTGGATCCAATGGCACCACCACCTCCAATGCCAGGTTGAAATGGTAGATTGGGATTTGACAGGGGATGAATACCGGCTGAACCATGTAACTCAGGTTGTGCTCCAGCACCAGCTAATCCTCTCTGCATATAGTAAGATGCAGACCCTGATAACGCCATATGGTCCCCGCGATCCATGCATTTACTTCAAATTCCTTTAGACAATCTTTCACAAGAAACTTTGACCCCAATACTCAATATGCCAAATTTTATCACCTAGCTCTGTTCTCAGGTACAGTACAATTACACAAATATTTTAAGGAGAAAAAAATGCAGAAATTAGAATAACATAAAATCTTTGAAACCCAATGTATAATGACCAACTAGTGTATCAGAAAGTACTTAAACAATATCAGTTGTAATTGGAGCTTGACTGCTTGCGAAGAACAACTTTTAAGTGCTCTCAGCAGAAAAGGGTTATTGATGATGGCACCATATTAAAACAAACATATGAATGTCTAGAAATCCATATGTGCAAAGAAAAGGACCCTGGCCTCAGTCACAACCATAAGGTACAAGATAGAGTAAGGAAAAAGAGGGAAAGCCAAGAAGGCATCAACACAAACAAGGAAAATGAAGCACCAGTCTCAAAGATCAAGAAGTTAAGGAGAAGACAAAAAGAGAAACTATTTTACAGCTTACCAAACTATAAGAATCAACAAAAAGGCTTCATATTGAAGATAAAGACCGATTGGACTGGAAAAGGTCCCTTCTTACCAACCCATCATAATCCTTAAACACCAAGCAATTTCCAAGGCAACCCCATACCCATTCAGAAAACGCTCAACCTTTGATGCTAACACCCAAAAATAAAATAAAATAACCAAAAGGGGAAAAAAATACTTCAAGTCAATGCCATTAAAGACTTCAAACCCAGTTCTAACAAAACAGCACAAAATGCTACAACACAACAAGAGAAACGAGCAAAAAATTAGCCAGAATGTTGTTCAAGGAAAAAGCTACAACGCCTGTGAACTAATCAAGATACAAGAAAGAGATAATGCATCACAAATTTGAAAGCGTTAAAAGAGAAAATTAAACCCCAATAAACATAAACAAAATAGAAAGAAAAAGAATCATACTGACATTTTTTAAGAGATTCAAAGGTTGTGGTGCACAACTGCACATCCACACTCTCCGTCTGTTGAACTAGTGAGAGGAACGCAAAATTGAGTTCAAGACGTTGAACAGTTTCTTGGGAATTAAAGAGTGGTCACAGAGGGCACAGAGGAGGTGACCACTGGGTACGCAAAGAAGCAATTATTACTAGTTACTGGTATTTACAATGAGAAATGAAAAACCAAAAAACATAAAAGGAAATAAATGAATATTATTGCTATCTCTCTCTCTCCCTCTGTCTCAGCAGCACAAGTCCTTATCGGATTGCATAGTTCCTAGAGCTGAGCTCTGTCAGTCACTCACTTTCTCTCTCCCTCTCTCTCTCTCTAAACTCCGTTTATTACTCTCTCTCGAAAGCCCTCTCTCTCTCTCTGCCCTATTTGGGTGATGATGATCCTAAGCTGTACTGGGATTTCAGAGAGAGGTGAGAACCAAACAAAACTTGAACAGAAAAGCGCTCGTGCTTTGGATAATACTGAATATATTTTTCTTAAGGAAAATATTAAAATAAATAAATAAACTAGAATTAAATACGGATTGAGATAATGGGGATGTTTGGGCCCACGGCCAACGGGGATTGTCAAATCTGTGTGTCCACTCGCGGGCGCGTAGACGGATATTGCAGTACAAAAATCTGGTGTACATGACTCCACTGAGATTTCAGGTCTGGTGCTCCCTGCCTACACGAAAGTGTTGTTTTAGGGAGAATCCGTTATCTCAAAAAACAGCCGCATGAAAATAATATTTTATTATTATGTATACAAATTTAAAAAAAAAATTAATAAGTTTTTTCTCACAAAATCTTGAAAGAAAGGTATGGCAAACAGAATAGAAAAAAAAATTAAAAAAATTTAAAATATATATATAATTTTATTATTAAAACTTATATTATGTATGACATAAAAATAAATTAAAAATTTTTTATTTAAATATTTATTAGAATAAAAATATTATGAAAATAAAAATTAAAAATAAATAAATAATCAAAATACGAGCCGTTAACATAATACTATAAAGAAAAAATTATAATTAAAAATATTTATATTAAAAAATCTTAAAATTTGAAAATCATTTTAAATAATTTAAAAATAAAAAATTTTAACTACACAAAAAAAATCATAAACTTTGTGTTCTTAGATTTTTTAAGAATATTTTTAAAATTTAAAATTTTTTAATATAAATATCTTTAATTTAAAATTTTTATTATAATTTTCTCAAATAAAAATAAAATTTTACTATTATTTAAGATAAAATATTTTTTTCTATTTTCAACAACATCATTCCTTCGAAAAATGACGGAACGCATGGGAGGAGACACAATCCATCCATGAATCCTTTTTAAATATACGAAGCATCATTTTAACTGATTCCATCACTTTCTTCCTTCCCTCTCCTCCCTCTTCAAATGTACCAAACATATTGGAAATCATCAAATATATCTCGGATAATCCCTTATAAAAACTGACAAGGAGATTAAATATATTATTTTTAAATTATGGTTTAATTATAATTTTAGTATACAAATTTTAAATTAAAATATTTTATCTTTTAAACTATCACAAAAAATTAAAAAATTATATATTAGTTACTAAAAGCCACATGATTTGTCATTTAATTTCCCGTGTGTCTATCTTTTTTTTCCTCAATTTTCTTCCTTATAGCATCTTTGACTTTTTCTTTTCAAAATTATGTGGTTTTCATACATTAATTTTAACTAATAAAATAAATTATATTAACATTCTTTAAAATTTTGCTAAATTACATTTCTTGTTTAAAAAATTATACCCTTAACATTTTGATATATATTGAAGAAACATCTCTTCCAATTTATTTTTCGTACAACAGGTTATTTTTCTTTATAAAACATGAGACTATAATTGTATTCTTAATATAGCAATAAAAACAATTAAGTTGATATTAAGTTCTAACATGAAACAATGATTTTATTTTTAATATGATAATTTAAACATTTTATTTTTGGAAGATATGAATATGTATAAAAAGTTATTTTCATTAAAATAAAATAAATTAGAGGAAAGGTGAATGTGATTTTTATAACAAAAGAGCTATTAGTTGTAATTTAGCTTAATCTTAGGAAAGGATAATGCAATTTATTTTAAATAATCTGTAATATTTTTCACTTTTTATGATAATTTAGGGTATGAAATATTTAATTTATGCATTAAAATTATAATTAGAATATAATTTAAAAGATTAGAAGTAGTTTTCTCAAAGTTAAATGCTATGGTAAAAATGTAATGTAGAAAAGGCTAAGGTTTCTTTTTAGGTCACTAGTTAAAGATGTACAAAATGAATATTATGGTGTGCAAAAAAACTAATTTTTTTAATAAAAATAATTGTGTTGATTAATAGAAATAATAAATTTTTTATTCGTAATTTTAAAAGATGATATTAATCTGTAAAAGATATTTGTCAATCTAGGAGAGTCTGTTTTCCAATTTTTTATTTATTATGATAAAATATATTTTTTTTCAAAGGTTATTTTATTTTGTTTCCTTTTTTAAGATTTACACTATAAATTTTAGGGCTTAGAAATTAAGACTTAGGAGTTCTTACGTAGGGGTTTAGGTTTTTAAAAGATCAGAGTTTTGGTTTTAGCACTTAGAATTTTAACATTTTATGTTAAGGATTTTACGGTTTAAGATTTTAAAGTGGAGGGCTTGGAAGTACACAAGTTTAGAATTTAGAATTTAGGATTTTTGGTTCTTAAGACTTTGGCTCTTAGGCTTGAGGGCTAAATTTTTTATATTCACAAAGGATAACAACCTTAATGATAGTTAACTTCAAAGTTTTGAATAACTATAGATTATTTTACCAAATGAATATTTTCTAGAAGCACATATTGCTCTTTAACAAATGCCCTTAGTAAGTAAGACCCATACCATATAATTAATTCTTCATAAAAATTAATGAATCTAAAATTTCATGTGCGATCTCTATCAGGTATTTTCTTTTTAGAGTATAAAATGTTATTTAAAATAATGTCATCTTATATCTCTTATTATTTTGAATGACACTACATCTTTTTTATAGTAGAGTACCAAAAAAAAAAAAGAGTATCAAGACTAGGTTTGTTGGACACCTCTTGACACCCACTATGCTATGACGAAAATAATTATATATCAAAGGCCTCTTTAAAAATAAAGATACCAAGATATCTATTATATTCATGATTAACATCATAAGTGATCGTATCTATCATCTCTAAAGACAATATATTCATGTAGCTTATTTAATTACCGTTTAAACACCATATGGTATTTAACATTCAAATATTAATAAAAATAATAACATGAATGTTAAAAAAAATGAATGATTTTATTGTTAGGTGTTTGTTTTGCTTATATAATAAATATATTTATAGTGTTCTGAGATTATTGTTGGGATTAAATGGATAATTTCAACTTTGAAATGTGATTTCATTCCAATAGTAGTATTAATAAGTAATAAAATTGTTTAAAATATAAATAAAACATATCTTCAATACTAAGATTGTTTGCCATTTTAATTTTCATATGAATATTTTAGTTAAAATTGAGAAAAAAAATACTATAAGCTAATTAAGTGGTAACGAAACAAACCACATGAAGTAAATTGTAATTTTCCCTTTATTTCAGATCTTTAATTTGGAATTAAGTTTTAGGTTCATAATTTAGAATTTTAGAACTTAAGGTTTATAGTTTAGGTCTAATGCTAAGGGTTTTAGAGTTTAATGTTTAGGTATTTTAGATTTAAAATGTTTATGGATAAGGTTTATATGATTTGGACTTCCAAGATTAGTATTTTAAGGTTTAAATCTTATAACACTATAAGAAAATTTTGTTTTAATAAGAGATATTATTAAAAAATTGTTTCTCTCACCATATCGTAAGGGATCTAAAATCTCTCACCAAATTGAAGAAAGTTGAACAAAAGAGTATGGCATTAGTGTCCATGCCATATTAACAAGGGCCTAATGACAAGCTAACAAGGGACATTCCTCTTAGTTATCAACTCCCTCACCATTTTTCTAGTGATGGACATCTCCCTTGCTATATTTATAATTCTTTTCATAAGTTAGAGAGGGATTAACCTATCTTTGGTCCTTTACTGGCTTTCTTTTAAATATCCATTACTAGGGATTTGACAATAGTCAAAATCCCTAGACCCTTAGATATTTTTAAAAAAAATTTGCCCTAACCCCTTTCTACTTTAGTCATATCCCTAGTTGTTGTATGCTCACCAATGTTGTCTATCACTAGTAACCTCCTCCCTCCCTCTATGTCATTAATTTATAGTTTGTTATGTATAATTTATTTGGAATTGAATGATCATTTGTACATATAGCTTGCTTTTGAAAAGCTTGATTATCATTGGTTTGTCATTACCTATTGCTATTTTGTACAATTTTGTTGCAAGTAATAATATGGGAATGAATAATAAATAAATAAAGCACACTTCAGGTTTTTTATTTTGATGAGGGGTTAATGATGAATTAGAGAGGGATTAAAGATGGATTGGTGAGGGACTATCAACTAGCAATTTGGCATTTCCAACTTTTTGGCAAGGAAATGTTAGTGAGGGAATGGCTATAGATTGGCATAATGAAGGTTTAGAAAGGAATTTTCATTGTTATTTCTTCATTGATTGGTGAGGGATTTTTAAGAAAAAATCAATTTGCTTTGTGAGAGAGTTTTCTTCACTGATTAGTGACCAATCTTATTCCTTGTTTATCCTCTGATAAATCATTTTAGTGAGAGATTAGTGATCAAGTGTTCCCTCGCTTCCCCCCTTGTTGTAATGAGGTTTTGTTTTGCTGTTTAAGGATTTTGGTTTTATAGTTGTATGAGGAATTTTGTCATATTGATAATGGTAAAGGTCAAACACTCATCCTTCCCTTAAGAAACAACTTAGTTATATAACCCTACACTCTATTTGAAAATATATGCAAACATTCCATTAAACTAAAAAGGTAAGTTACAAATACTTATTTTAACAAAAGTGCCTTAATTTATATATTTACTTATATAGTATAAAAAATATTGGTAAAATATATATTTGACCAATACAAAATTATCACCTTTTTAGATTTAAAAATTGTGATATCACTTGATAAAAGGTAAATAATTATTTAAAATGAATAACATATTTGCAATCATGATTTTTTAAGAGATTTAACCAATTTAAAGAAAAATAATTTTTAATTTTAACTTGTGTATTAAATATATATATATATATATATTAATAGACATATTTTGCTTTGTCATAAATCCAATTAAACTTTAAAGTAAATTAAGTTCATGTTTTTAACTCAAAATAAATAATATTGTAAAACAAATATTAAAAAATAAAGAAAATTATGTATTTGATGGAAGAAATCAATCTTATTTTTAAAGGCATTTTGGTCAAATCTATTTAATTGTAATTTTTATGAAAGTATATGAATATTTTGTAATAAAAGGGATAACCCTGTAATTAAGCCAACATCTTAAGGAAGGAAAGAGTCACTACAAAAAATGCAAGTTATAACGACAAGTAAAAACATCGCCGCTAAAGCCACATTTTAAAGTCAACTAAATAGCTATCATTAAATCCAAGGACTTTATTATAGTACTTCCAAGTTAAATTGTCATTAAGTCCATGGACCTAACGATAATATTCAACTTTGCCATTAAATCCTATAAACTTAATAGTGGTTCATAAATCACTATCATAAAATCTTAAGAACTTCATGACGATTATCAAATTTGTTGTTAGGTCCTATGGACTTAATAACAATTATCAAGTTAGTTGTTATCAAATAAGACTTAATGGTGATTATTTAAGTGCCAATGATAAGGTTAAGTCGTAAGAGAGAGAGAGAGAGAGAGAGAGAGAGAGAGAGTGTGTGTGTGTGTGTGTGTGTGTGTGTCATAACTCTAGATTTCATGTCCACTAAAAGTGTTCAAAAGTTTGATTTGATTTAGTTTTAAATTAAAACCAAACCAACCTTGACATGTTAATTTTGCAAAATAAAGGACATATTTGGTTTTGGCTTATAGTTAGGTTTTGGTTTAGTTTGGTTCATTCTAATTTGTTTTTTAAGTGATTTATTTTTTTTTCTAGATATTTATTTTTCATAAATATATAGGCATTTGTATTATCAACTAAATACAATATTACTTAATTAACAATACATCTAAGGAATTTAGATCTAATTGTACAATTACTAGTTTCATGTAAACTCTAAATTCTAATAAATAATAAGTAGGTACATCACAAGTTAGCAATCACATATCTATCTTTAATTATACTTTAGTTATTTTGCATAGCTCATTATTAACTTGATCATTAATTGTGAGTTAGTTATATATGATATTGTAAAAGTTAGTGACTTCTATGTTTAAGTCATTGGTTCGATTTAGTTCGGTTTTAACCGAATCAAATCAAAAACTAAACTAATTAAATAAGTTTGGACATGTAAGAACTAAATTGGAACCATTTTTGTTCAATTTGGTTCGGTTTTGAACACCTTGAGTGGCCATAGTACTCAACTCTTTGGATATTGTACCATATAGACTTAACAATGGTTGTTCCTTAACGATCGTTAAGTCCATTAAAACCCCCTTTCTCCTTCTACCCCTCCTCTGATTACATGAGCCCTAAAATTTGCCTTTCACTACAAAAGCCCTAGCCCCCTTTCATGGGCCTTTGATTGCACAAAACTCATCATCCTCACTGTTCCCTTTTATTAGCTTCATTCTCTCATTACTAAATTCTTATTATAAGTTTCTTTATTTTCTTTTCCTCTCTTTCTCTCTTCTTATTTTACCTTAGTCACTCTATTCTTAAGAATTTTTTTTCCAACAATTTTTTCCCTTTTTTAAGCATTAGTTGATTTAGTTAGATTTATTTTTAGATGAAATAAGAAAACAAAAAAAGAAAGGATTATGATTTATGTGTGTCTTAATCACTCCTTTCCCTAAAACAACTTAATAGGGATGGTGCTTAGTACTTTTATGTTCCAAACTACAAGGAATCATTGTACTTCATTCAATGAATTAGTAGAATAAGGCTTTTTAGGAAAGTGGACAAATATTTGATTAAAAAATTCAAATGTACATATTTGAGAAACTCAAAGTTAGTAGGATAATTTATGTTTAGTATTAGAAGTTAGGTGGCTCTAAAGGAAAATTTGGCTTGACTTCTAAAGGATCTTAGCCATTTTTTTCTTTGAGAGGAAATAAAGAATAAAACTTTCTAGCATTTTTTTTGGGTAAATTTTTTCTTGATTTTTAGATTTAATTTGCATTTGATTGGAGTTAGTGCTAAAGAATTTTTCTCATTTTCATTGATGTTTGATGATAAAACTTTTGAGAAGTATGAATGCATTTGATGACAAGATGCAACTTTCCTTTTGTTTCAATACTAAAGAAAAGTGTGAACAAAAGAAAAAAGAAAAAGACTTTGAGCATTATTGCAATGACTTATTTTTGTTAAGAAATTACATTTAGTGGTGGTGTTAACACTATCAAAATGAATAACAATTGTTGCTTTAGTAGTAAGACTTTTTCCTTCCTCATCTTTTTTTTTTTTTGACATTATTATTTTGTGGCTATCGTCAGTCAATGTTCAATAGTCATGCTTTCTTTAGACTTTGATGCTTGTTATTATGTTGTTTTTAAAGCTTGTTTTTCTTATAGTTGAACTTAAAGTCTTCCTTGGAGGTAGGGAACAAATATTGCTCAAATTTAAAATTTTAGAATACAGCTTTGATAAAATTATGTGTAATGAGATTAGTATATGACATGCTAAATTTGATCTTTTTCTCAACATTTGTTGAAGAATTTTAATAGTATTCAAGTCTAGTTTTTATGACTATCCTTCTAGTGACCACTATTGGTTTTGATTTTTGCAATGAGTATACTCATTAGGTTCATTTTACTACATAAAAAATTGAATGAAACAAGTTAAAATAGAAGAATATAAACCTTGTGAGATTCGAAGTTTTAAATTTTCGTTGTAATAAATTTTGCATTTTTTTTTTTTTGCTGTTAAACTTGAACATCAAAAAGAAGGTAATTACAATTGTCACCTTGTAGTACTTGAATGGGCTATTTGTTAAAGAAGTCTATATAAATTCGAAAAGCTATTTGTTACGAAAGTCCATTAATTTACCTATTATTTCTGAAATGCAACTGAGTTAATTCAAAACATGAAGTGCATTTGTTTCATATAAAAGAAAATACTTCTTCTGCATGATATAACTAATATATTTTAATTTTTCATTTTAGTATGATTTTTGGTCCTTTCAAATTTTGTATCTGATATTTTAGCTATAATTTAGATAATGCTCTTCAAGTGTCATTTATCAATATGTAATTTTTTATATTCATAGTTTTTAAATGATTTTTTGTTATTGAATGATATTACATTTATTTGCTTACATTTGTTTGTTATAAACATTGATATTTGTCCATCATTATTAAACAACAATATAATATACTTGATGTTTACTAACCCTCTATTTAGATAATGCCTTTTAAATGTCATTCATCAACATGTAATTTTTTATTTTTATAGTTTTTTAAATTATTTTTTGTTAGTGAATGATATTACATTCATATACTTATGCTTGTTCATTATAAACACTATTATTTGTCCATCATTATTAAACAACAATATAATATACTATATGTTTACCTAGCCCTATATTTTTTTCTTGAAACCTGTTGTAAACATTGATCTTTTTTGAAAAAAAAAAAAAGTCTAGATGGTTAGTGAAGTGGGAACTAGTTTAGAAAAGGTATTAACAATGAATAAAGTGTTGCAAGTGACAGCCATGATACTTCTACACCACCAATACAAGTAAGTGGATTAAGAGAAGAAATATAAGTAGAAGGAGAAAATGTAAAAGGATATTTAAAATTAAGAAGTGTATGGCAGCATTTCAATCAGATTTGACTAAATGGAGAATGGAAAGCAAAATGCCATTATTGTGCCAAATTGTTGGGAGGAAATTCTAAAAAATGGAATAAAGCATTTACATTGTCCCTTACAAAGATGTAAAAGAAAGGCAGTGAAAGACTTATAGCAAGCATTTCTTACTAACTACTTTGCCAAAGGTAATGGACAAGAGTTGCAAGTGGGCATCTTTGATGAAGGAACTTTAAGGATAAAACTTGTTAAAATAATCATTATGCATAAATATCCTCTTGATACAGTTGAACATAGAGGATTTCAAAGGTTTGTAAATTCTCTTTAACCTCTATTCAAAATCCCATCTTGCAACACCATCAAAAGTGACATCTTGAAGATTTATGGCTTTGAAAAAGTAAAGACAACGAAGTTGTTGGAAACAAATAAGGGTAGAGTTGCAATAACAACTAACCTATAGACTTCCAACCAAAAGAGGGAATTCATGGCTATCACAAGACATTTCATTAATAGCTCTTGGACATTATAAAGTTGAATATTAAGGTATCTTTCTTTTTCTATACATTGATATTTTATTAATGTGTCTTAAGAAATTAGATGTAAATAACAATTAATCTACTTGCATTTTTCATTGTTAAGGTTTGTTTATGCTTTTTGTCAACACAGAAGTGACATGTTATGTAAAGCATTAATGGAGTGTTTAATGGATTGGAATGTTGATACAAAGTTATCTACAATTGTTTTAGATAATTGCACTACAAATTATGCTTTAGTTGAATTATTGTTTGACAAGTTGCAACTTGATAACTTAATAACTTTAGGTTATTTTTTTTCCATATGCATTGTTATGCGCATACTTTGAATTTAATTTGTGAAAATGGATCAAAGATAATTAAGGAATCACTTAAAAAGATTTATGATAGTGTGACTTTTTGGGGTGCAACTCCTAAAAGAGAGAAAAAGTTTAAAGAGATTGCCAAACAATTACATATTTCTTTTACAAAGAAATTGGTGTTTGATTGTCCAATTAGATGAAATTCAACATATTTAATGCTTTTAGTTGCCATAATATATAAAGATATGCTCACTTATTTAAAACAATGAAATTCTAAATACATGATGTAAAGTCCCACATCAGATAGGAGGGACCTGTGGCTAGTCCATATAAGTGGGAGCGAAACTCTCCCCACTGACGAAGGCTTTTCCCAAGGAAATGAGAGTACTTGGAAGAAACAAAACCCCACTGTTTCCAGGAAATGAGAGTATCGATGATGGTGTCGTAACGGAGACAATATAGTCGAAGGCTTTATGTGGTGTTTGGTATTAGAGCCGGCCTAACCGCATGTGCAACCCGAGGACGGGTTGGCCCCCAAAGGGGTGGATTGTAAAGTTTCATATCTGATAGGAGAGACCTGTGGCTAGCCCATATAAGTGGGATCGAAGCTCTCCCCACTGACGAGGCATTTTTCTAAGGAAATGAGAGTACTTGGAAGAAACAAAACCCCACCGTTTCCAGGAAATGAGAGTACCGACGACGGTGTCGTAACGGAGATAATATCGTTGAAAGCTCTGTGTGGTGTTTGGTATCAGAGCCGGCCTAGCCGCATGTGCAACTCGAGGACGGGTTGGCCCCCAAGGGGGGTGGATTGTAAAGTCCTACATCGGATAGGAGGGACTTGTGGCTAGCCCATATAAGTGGGAGCGAAGCTCTCTCCACTGACGAGGCCTTTTCCCAAGGAAATAAGAGTACTTGAGAGAAACAAAACCCTACCGTTTCTGGAAAATGAGAGTACTGATGGCGGTGTCGTAACAATGACTTAATTGACGATTGACTTTTGCTTGGATTTTCCTAGTGCCGAGAATTGTTGGTACTATTCAAATATGAAAAATCATATTTAACAATTTTAATTTT
The DNA here is from genome assembly GCA_026724425.1 of Erythrophleum ivorense. Lineage (NCBI taxonomy): Eukaryota > Viridiplantae > Streptophyta > Magnoliopsida > Fabales > Fabaceae > Erythrophleum > Erythrophleum ivorense. The sequence continues at coordinate 41,488,385 of JAIUCV010000007.1, forward strand.
ATAAGATTAGCATTAAAGGATTTTAAAAATTAAAATTTATTTTAAAAACTATAGATGCAAATTATTATTGTATAATTATTACATATGCTTTTTAAAATTACAATAAGATTCTTTTACTGTTATAAAAATATTTTATATTGTAATTTTAGAAAGTATGAATAATGATTTTAAGAAGCGTCAATAATATCAATATAATAATTATAATGATTTGTAATAGTAGTTTTTAAGAAGAATTTTAATTTTTAAAAATTTTTAATATTGATTTTATAAAATTAAGGTGATTATATGTTATTTAATGATAATTTTAATTTTTAAAATTGTTCAATATCAATTTTACAAAATAAAGGTGATTGTACGCCATTTTCCCATATAAATACTTCTCTCTCGTTTGATTGTGTACATCCAAGTAAGCTTCCAGGCCTTGTCTTCTCAGACACTGCAAGACAAAGTCCAACTGGGCATCTGTAATTTACTTCACACAAAACAACAGCGTCTGTTCTTTTATTTTTTAATCTCTCTTTTATTGAACTGGACCATGAACATGTGTGCAAGAAATAATGACCCATTCAAAAATCATATAAATTTGAAAAAAGTCTTGAGTATAGCGTAAGGTAATGGTGGATTAGCCTTTCATTATTCTATCTTCACTACATACACTTTAGTATAATTCAATGGCTAGAAAGTAGATCCAACTGTTGAGTTTGATTGAAAAATGGGTGAATAAGTTATGATTTTACTTCATTCAATCCTTAAAAATAGTTTAAAATAACTAATTAACAACTAACTAAATTGATAAAAAATTTGTAAAATCGATAAAAACTAATTTCTAATTTTTCGTTTAAATAAGACTTTTGATATTTTATGATAGATATTTATATTAATTTTAAATATTATTTTACAATATATATATGTATATATATTATAAAATATTATACATATTTTTGTTATATATATATATATATATGTATGTATGTATGTATGTAAGATTTGAATGTAATAGAATTATTGAACCATAAATTGTTCAGCATATCAAATCAATGACTGGTTTGATCTTTAGAACATTGATATATTTCATAGTAGATGTCCTATTTCAATTCACCAATTTATCTCAAGAAATGTTTTAATATTTGTTACTATAGTTTGATGATAATAAAATTAGTTTGCATGCATCTTGCTTTATTCAACAATGTCATTTTTAATTGAAATTAGGAAATTCACAAACAATAATATCTTATAATTTAATCAACTATTTTCTATCATACTGGCAATATAACGTCAACTAATCCTCAAATTAATCCCTTACCAAATTCCCTTAGTGAGCTATACAATTATTCATCTATTGATCCCTCAAATTGTGATATATGTTATGTCTAAAATATCCCTCACCTAATTTCATTTACCGATACTTCATTAGGCTTATGATCAATTAGCATAGATAATAAGTGAATTTTATTGAAATTTCATCTACCAATCCCTCACCCTAACTAATATACTATTTATCTACACTAGTTGTAATAAAGATTTACAACACATTCATAAATAGGAAATTGAATATGGATTCAATTACATAATACTAATGTTAATTCAATCCATAGTCAATTACACACATTAACTTAATAATGAAACAAATAACACATAAACAAAATAATCAACACATAAATATAAAATGAAACATAAATACAATGGAAAAGGGCAAAAGAAAAGTGGAGGAGGGATAAAAGACATCACTCAAGATAAAAGTGTCTTGAGTGATTAAACAAGGGATTGAACCATACATGCAAAATTTGAAGAGCTTTACTTTAGCCCTCCATCTTCTCTACCATTCCCAAGCTCTTAAGACACCAAGATGCTCTAAAATCACCCTAAGAATAATAGAAACATTGCATCTTTTTTGTGTTTGAGCATGAACCCCCAATTTATAAGCTTTAAAAAGGGCTTTAAAAAATGTCACATTTTGTTAACTTTCATGCTAGCACTACAACACTGGATTTACTGTCCACTCATCTGAAATGCTACTTTGTACCCTTTCTTTGTGTACTTCACAACTAGCATAATTATAGAAATTTAATTAACAACTAATTACTATAAATTTGACAATTATTTATCACTTAAGCTACTTAAAACACAAGTGAAACATAATTACTTCACCTCACTAAAATTAACACTAAACTAATTGAGGACTAAAACACACAACTTAATTATAACTTAGCTACAAATATCAATTCTACTAATTAGAGCTAAGTTGCAAAACAAGTTTGAGGAATGAGACTAGGTGCTTACCAGTCCCAAATATTTGGACATCTTGCTTGTTTCCATATCTGGATGACCTCATTTGGGCCTTCTTATACAAAGTTGCACTGCTAAGATCATAAATGGAAAAAAGAGATGCATGACAATGACAATTAAATGCAAATATGGCTGAAAAACAACAACAAATGAAAATAGATACGACTTTCCTCTTTCAAAACTTCTAGGGTTAAATGTCATTTGAGCTTACTATCATATAAACTCAAGCAATAAATATATAAACTTTTCATTTTAGTTGAATCACAAAAATGAACAATGTTCTTTTCTTTTGATGTTTAATTTATTACTAATAACATTTCATTTTAATTTTCAAATACCATGTGATTATGTAAATGGACACCCCATTTGAAGCTATAACTCATTCTCCACATTGTTGTAATTCAAACAAGTAGCTGAGACAAATTGTAATTGTAATTGAATTTAAATTATTTTTTATTGTAATTAACTTTATTTGCAATCTCAATAGTATATTGGTTTTCCTTGTGGATATATATATATATATATGGTAATAAAAGTATAGGAACCAATTTAAAAGAAAAAAAATCAAAAAATAAAAAATGATTTAACTGTGATTCAATAAATTACCTCTAAATTCTTCTGGTTTAATGATAGTTTAAAATAATCACCATTTAATTCACGGTTCAATGGTGGTTCTTAGTTATTCACTTAGTGGTAGTTTCTCACCACCACTAAACTGATCTCTTAATCCTTTTTAGGTGCATTTAGTGGCTTAATTGTCACTTAGTTTGGTTTATTAGTTGTTATTATGGTGACTCCTAGACACCATTGTTATATTGCTCATGATGGATAATTTAGTTGCAATTTTTATAACAATTTAGTTACAATTTTTATAACAGCCGCTAAAGCTAATAATGGTAGTGGAAACTATAGCTATAGTTTTTCTTTTGAATAATGATTAATTTACCCCAATAATGATAGCGTTAATGTTGACGTACTTGTAGCTTACATCTCACTAATTTAAGTCTTTAAAATTCAAGAAATTATTAAGAGCACATATTGCTCCTATAGGAGTGCACTTGGTTGTTAAAAACCATCTAATACAATTACTTTTTTAAAAAATAATATTGTAAATTTCAATGCATAATCTTTGTACCTTTTTTTTTTGGTTTGTTAGGTGTCTTCCAAAATATTCTAATTTTACATTTTGTATTATTTTGAATGACGTATATTATTATTAAAGTGCAATGTTGAATATTGTCATTTTTGTAGAAATATTTACTATGTTTTCGTATTCTTAAAAAATTCAATACTATTATCATTCATATTTTGATAAATAAATAATTTATGCTTAATATTTAAAATTTAACTTAGCTATGATTTAAAACTCAATTATGTGACTTTTACTAAATAAATCAAAATATAGGCAAAAGCACATTTTCTATCGATCAAATTTGTAGTTAGTTTCAATTTCGTTCTATATTTTTTTTATCAATTGTGTTCTATATATTTATAATAATTCTCAATATCTTCTTAATTGTTAACATTATCAAAAGTGTTAAAAGAATTAGTTAATGTGTCCACCATGTGACCATTAAAAACAAACAAATATAGATATTTAATTTAATATCCCACGTAATAAACTTAAAATGACATCATTTTATATTTTCTAATCCTAAAATTCATCTTCCTCTTTAGGAATTGTTAAGTAAAATATTATATTAACATTGCAATATTCATGTGTACATGGTTTGATAACCACACGTCTAATAAGTCAACTAATTTCATTAATAATTTAAAAGATCCGCACAAAAATTGAGATAAAGCCTAAACTTTTAAACCAAAAAATATAGAAAAAACTTAGATGTAAAGAGCCAGGTATGGTAAAATTTATAATAAAAAGTTTTAAAAGTTAAAATTATTTTCAAAGATTATAATTATTATCAAATTTTAAGAAATTTACTAAATTTCTTAAAATTTGATAGTAATTATAGTTTTAAAAAATAATTTTAATTTTTAAGATTATTTATTACAATTTTTATCACATCTTGTCCTTGATTGTAATTTTTACAAAAATATACTTTTGTTTAAAATACATTATATAATAAAATATAGATAATAGTAATAATAATTATTGTTAAACTCACGAGTTAATTTTTCGATTTTAACAAGTTTAAGTTTTCACTTAAAAAAATCGTGTCAACTAGCTTATAAATTCAGACTCAATACAAACTTAGTTTAATTTGATTTTGACTCAAATAAAATCGATTAACTCAGTATTTTTTTAGTCGAGTTTGATGAGTTATCATATAGTTGAGTCAAATTGAATTTAAAAAAGATAAAAATTTGTAAATCCAGTATAATCTAGTAAAGAATGACACAAACATAATATTTATAAATGAATTTGATTAAATTTTTTATATTAAAAAATATGAATTATAGAATATAAATAATTTTTTTAAAAAAAATTAATATAATTTAAATTATATTTAAATAAATTTTTTATGTATATTATATTTTATAAATAATTATTAACAAATATAAACTCTTACAAATTTATAATATAAATTTATATTACAAATCTACCTTTCTTTTGTGATTTTAGTTAAATTCATAAGTTTGACAACTTTGATAATAATATTCAATCATGCATGACCACCGACCATTCTAAAGTGTAATAGGGTACTAGCTGTCCATCACTTTGAGGGTGCCGTATTGAATAACAAAGTCAATGGCACGCGCCAATGAGGAGCGTGGTTAAAGGGAGGGAGTAAGAGGCTGTGAATGTGATGGGAAAATGAGTGGCTTGGTTAGCATGTGACTTTATTACTGTTGCTCTGCCTTTTGCAGTTCCATATTATGGCATTGGCCCCACTTCCTCTCAAAATATCTCATCAACACTGCCATCTGATAACTTCTCCCTCACTCTCCACTCACCCCTTTCACATTTTCAATGGAAAAAAAAAATTATAATAGAAGTTTTTAATTTAAAATTATTTATATTAAAAAAATTTTAATTTTAAAATCTTTATATTATATACAAATATAAAAAAATTTTCATTTTTTTGTTAAAATAAATAACATTAAACTTTATGTATTGATATAGGATACGAAGTTAGTTATTATAAAAAATCTAAAATTTAAAAATTTTGACTTGAATCTTTAACTATAATTTTTGGCACAATTTATATTTTTATCCTCATATAGTTTAAAAGGATTTTAAATTAAAATTTTTTTAATATAAATATTTTAAATTTAAAATTCTCAAATATGATTTTTCTTCCCCTACGGATTCTTTCTCACTTTCCTCTCACTTCATCTCCATCACATATTCTTTCAACCAGGAATCTAGCTTACGTCATATTAAATTTTAGGAGGGAATATATTTTTAGGTAAGATTCATATTTTAGCGATTTGATTTTTAAATTTTAAAATACATAATGTAGTCCTGTTTTTGGTGGGTTGTCAAGCGTCCTTAAGATTGTTCAAAAAAAAAAAAATTATTCTTGATTCACGCACAAACTCTTGAAGATAGGAGAATTAACTCTTCTGACGTCATTAATGTTTTAAAAGAATCTATTGTGATTATAGCTCATTTAGAAGAGAAATGGATTCTTTCAATTTTTTTTTAATAATGCTAGTTTTGAAAAGAGAAAAATAAAGTATAAAAAGTTTATTATTTAAGTAAGTTTTATGTATTTAAATGGCACTTGTTATTTAAATTAGTGTTTTTGTCTGAAATTGGTACTGTTAATTAAAAAAATTGAAATAATATAAACTCATTTAAAAGAAACTTGGATTTTATTTTATTTTTTTGTAAATTACTAGTGCTAATTTTTTTGAAAAATAATATACACAATTAACGTAGGATCTATTTTTAAAGTTACAAATAAAGTCTATTAATTAAATGTTAAATCTTGCATGTTATATTTTCTTCTTATAAAATTTACATTCTTGATTTAAAAAGAATTATTGCAGCTATTCAGTACAGTGGCATTAAGATTTAAGTGTAGCTATTTAAGTATTTATCATTATTTTTTAATAAACAATAACTTGTTACAAATTTTTTTTAAAAGACACCATCATGAGATATTCAATCAATGAATTAATATTCTATGTGGCTTCAATTAAATTGACCTAATCCTACCTATTAAAAAACTATCATGTAATTTTGAGCTCCAATAATATTTATTTACTATAATTTTATTAAAGATTTTGATCATAAATATTAAAAATTATATTTGATTTTGATTAAAAAAATGTATACCTAATTTTTTGTCCCCATTTTTCTAAACGCCAATTGTAATCTATATAGAGTAGACTAGAAAGTGGACGTTAGTCTAAAAATCCTCACCTATTTTGATCTTATAATGTAAGAAAGAGAGAGACAAAATAAATATAATATGTCTTTCTTTTTTTCTATAAAACAAGAAAGGAAAGAGAAGAGAATTTGAACTCGTGTATTGCCAACTCGTCATTTGTATTTTTGGCTGGACTTTATAATTAATTAATTTCATTTAACTTTTTCTTTGAATTTTATATTATAAAAAGGTACATCGTCCTTAAAGAGATAATAAGAAATAAAATTTCTTAATTTGCCCCACGTGAAATCATAGTCATACATTTCATTCCAAATATAGAAGCGCATGGCATCTGGGTTAATAATATAATATTCAAACTCCGTTAGACAACTTCAATATTTTTTTTTCTTTTAAATATTACATTTGACGAGACTTGATTTGTCCACAAGCAAATCAAATGTTGTCCTTTTTTAGGATTTTTGAAAAACTAAAATTGTAAATACAAAGTCATTGTCCATATTTATGGTTATAATATTAAGATTTTGAGATAAATGATTTTCACTTTGACAAGGACAAGGTATTTTAGTTTATGATTCTCTGTTTCCTCGGATGTTGAACAAACAATATAGTATGGCATTTGAACCATGAAACTATCAATTAGATTTTCTTAAAACTATTATTTTAAAAAAAAATCTTATTCATTTTATTAGAGTTTAGTTTGTGTCTCTTTCAAAAAGTTTTAATTAGTAAAGCAATCATGTTCTAAACGTTAATTTGTCCGATGGCCAACATAGAACATTTAATTTGTCTCCTGCAAAACATATTTCATTAAGAAAATGTTTCACGTTTTCATAATATTAAAAAATTTAATATTATTATCATTTATATTTTCATAAATTTAACTTAACTATAATTTAAAATTAAATTATACAACTATGTATAAAGGACATGGGTTCTTTGTAACCATGAGTGTAATTGCTAAGGATGAGTCAATCTTTTAACTTAATAAGTGTTTTTTTTAATTAATAGAAATAAACATTTTAATTATGAAAACAATTTTCAACTTTAAAGATAAAAAATTTTAAATGTGAGGATAAAAATTTTAATTATAAAAAAAACTCCATTATAAAAATTTTAATTATGAAGATAAAATTTTAACTGTAAAAAAAATATAATTCATATTATTTAAAAAAATGACTTCTTATAATCAAAATTTTTATTTTGTCAAAGACCCATGTTAAGATACATAAAAATTTGACTGAATCCTTTATAATTCCGCTAATAATTTTAAAGCATCCATATATGTATATATTATAATAATAATAATAATATAGCTCCCATTCCGTACTATAAAAGTACTAGACATGAGCTCATTGTATGGATCAATCGGCAGTTGGTGGCGTTGTTTAAGATAAATGTTTAAATATAATTGTTGCATTTAAATATAATCGGCAGTTGGTGGCGTGGTATCTCGTGTAAAGGCACGGTATTCGATGCAAATTTGTTTTAAAAAATTAAAAAAATAAATTCCTTCAAAACCGTAACTTTTTATCCTTCTATATAATATATAAATTAAAATGGCTGAAAATTTTAATAAAAAGTATATCAAAATGAGTATGTATTAAATGTTGAAATTCATTGACACTCTCATCTTAATATATTTCTATACACACACATATATATTGCATACATTTAAGTGTAAATAATGTAGAAAGAAATTTTTGTAATTGCTATCCTTACTTAAAAAAAAAAAAACTGAAGAATGTACTAAAACTCAAACGTACTAAAATTTTCTTAGATTTTGGCTTAATAATATGACATTTATAAGGAGCAATTAGATTTCCTTAAAACTATTATTTAAAGTGAAAAATAAATTGACTTGAAATTTGACATTTAAATAATAAAATCCTATTTATGTTATTAAAGTTTAGTTTGTGTGTCTTTCAAGGAAAAAAATTAATTAGTAAAAAAAATTATGTTTTAAACTTTAATTTGTCCATCGCAAAACATCCAATTTATAGGAAAATATTTCTTGCATTCTCCTAATATTAAAAAATTGAGCACTACTCCCATTTATTTTACAAATAAGCATCTTAAAATTTAAAATTCAACTACACTAAAATTTAAAGATAAATTATATAGCTACATAGGAATGGACAATGCTAGTAGTAAACCTACTTTCAATACTAACCATGTAGTGTTGTTAAGATAAATGTTTAAATATAATTTTTATATTTAATTAAAATGAGTACAACAAATTAATAAAATAAACTAAAATGAGTACGTATATGTTAAATGTTGAAATTTATTGACACTCCCATATTAATAAGTTTCTATAACTTTCTTTTGGCATACGTTTCAATGTAAATAAATGTACTAAAGAATTTTTATCCTCATAAGGTAGAGGATTACTCTTTTAAAAAAACTAAAAAATTTACTAAAACTCAAATTAAAATGATGATGTTAACTCACTTAATCTAAAATAGTTTTATAAAGTTTAAAATTTATCTTTTAACCCTAAAACTTAGACCATTAAAATAAGCTAAACTTATCGGATTAACCAATTTAAATTATCATTTTTCTGGGTTGAGTTTACGTATTACTTGAGAGTTTAGTATAATCTTTTTAACCCAACCCATAGATTTAATGGAGCGACTCATTTAACTTATAGGATAATTTGTTTATTATTATTATAATTATTATAAAATTAAAATGGCAAAATAAATATATGAAAAAGCTATATCCTATTTTGAAATTTTGTTTTTGATATAAACTTACAAATCTACTCCTATGTCTAGCCTAATATTTCAATAGCCTATGTTGAAAATTTGAAAGTTCTTCTTTATGCAGCAACCTATTTTGTACAACAATCCTTTTTCACCTTCAAACTTTATTTCAAATTTGTAATTGAGACTTGCTTCCTTAAATCTCAAAAATTAAGTGAAAGAGAGCACCAAAAAGGAAAAAGGAAAAAATGAAAAGAAAAGTTTGAAATTGTGAATAAAAGGAAGGAATATAGAGAGCATTAGTAGCAAATAACAAAGATAAACTTTTGTGACTTTTCTCTTAATTTTGTTTTTTACATAGTTTCATGTGAGTAAAACTTGGGTAGGTTTCTTTTAGTTTGTATAAAAGATTTTAAGTATTTATTATTTTGTTTTCAATTTAGTTCATAATTGAAAATTTATATATTTATAATCTTTGTAGGAAGTCGTCACTGTTCATCATCGATTTCAGAACAGTGACAGCTTTCTCTTCTCAGGCTCCGTGCATGTTTCTTTTTCTTTTTTTTAAACCTATTTGAAAATTTTAAATTTTTTTAAATATTAAAATTTATGCTAAAAATTTAAATTTTTTTTGGGAGCCCGTGCTACCCTATCTAGTTTTAGACAAAGTTAAATCATTTTCGATGGGTGATTATATAGTTTTGAGTTAAGAATTAAGACCGAGATATTGTCATTTTTTTTATTGTTGATTTTCTACATTTAATCTTAACTGTAATATATGTTGGACTTCTAATTAGGAATGCTAAATGCTTTTTTTAACTCACTTCAATTTTTTTATTCTAGATAGATTAAAAGGGCTAAATTATTTAACCCACTTGGTGGATCGGGTTCAAAATCTTACCCCATTTAATCCTTGATAAATTAGCTTAGGGTATGTTGAGTTAACCTGTTTGGACAATTCTACTATAACCTCATCCAATATTAGCCTAATTTCAATGACTATATCAAAGAGAACTATTAAATTGTAATTTTGTCCTTAGAAGATAATTGTGCTATCACTAGCTCATTCATTTTTTAATCTTCACTAATACCAAGCATATAATTATAATTATACCTAGTGACACAAGTATATTCCATAAGTAAATGTCACAGAAAAATATATTAGTTTAATAACTATGTCATCTATTTTTTGAATATAATGCAAAGTTTTCTCTTATAATTGTTCGAATTATACCCCATAAAAATAATGCAAGCAAAAAAATCTCCCAAACATATTACATATATAATTATCATGCAAGAGATTATACTTACAACTATTTTTTTGTTTTATTTTTATCTTCCTGTTTTTGACACTGATGTTAACTCACGAGGGTCAGATTCCATAAATAGGTAAACTCTATATATCTTGTATGAGTAACTCTCAAGGATATATTAACAATTTGTGGTATGACACACTCATTTATCCAAATCACAATGATAGCAGAAGGGGCCATGCGTTGAAGCAACATTAGATTTTGATTTGCAGATTGGCAAAGATCGATGGGACTGCAAATGGCTAATATTGCATCTGAAAACTAAGGTCAAAAAATTTCAACCTTTTCATTTCTAAACAAAACCTCCACACTATAATTTTCTTAAATGAGCTGTTCAAATAAGCAATTTATTATATATTAGTAATTGAGTCTTTGCTGCCAATTGATTCTTTAAAGAGATTTAAGATCATAAATTATAAATTTTTATCATAACAAATTTTAAAATTTTAAATTATTTTAAAGAAGCAAGAGACTTGATTCCATGATCTGAGTACTCATGTAATTACTCTGAATTCCTATAATGATACAATAGTTATTTGGAAGGAAATGGATCTCTCACGTTGGATCCCTCATTTTGCTTCGTGATTCTTACAAATTTAAACTTTTTTTTTTTTTAGTTTTAGTTTTTATTTTTTTGAGAGAATGCATCCTTGGGTTAGAAAGAACGTGAAGGGTTCTGAGGAGATCCAAATCCGTATTTGGAATGAGTAAAGAGGTTCTTTGTTATGAGTGATAGATTTTTTAATTCTTTAAAATAATTTTAAAATATAAGCAAAATTATGAAGGGCATGTTTGGTTCATGGCCCTCGCGATGGAAAGCAATAGAAAAGGAAATGGAAAGCTGGGTTTGTGTGTTTGGTTCGCTAGTATCAATTTCTGTAGGCGTGAAACTTCCCTGCAAATAGAGGGATGTAGTCTCCTTAGCTCAGGAGAAGGAAAGAGCTTGTCGTCCTGGAAGAGGAGAGCCAAAAGACCATCTTGCCCCCACTTATCTTCATTTGGCATCGTAGGTCAGTCTCTGCAATTGCTTTCTTCATAGATTGTGGGTCTGCGATTCATTCCTTGTTGCTTTTTTCCTCGATGGTGGGCCTACGATTCAAAATCCCCTATTGAACTCATCTTCAAATACTACACTGTTGACCACCATTGTTGTGATTCATTCCTTTTTTTTTTTTTTTCTTTTTTTTAGTTTCCTGTTGGTTTCTTCTTCTAATTTGAGGGTACAAATTGCAGCGAAGGTACAGAGTGCAATGGATTTCTTCTTTGTTTTGCATTCCCGTTTGTTAAGGAAGAAAGGAGGAAAGAAGAGAGAAAAAGGAAAAAATTTGTAAAAAATTTTAATTTTAATTTTATAATTATTATTTAATAATAATTATTTAATAATTAAAAATAAAAATATTATGAATATTTTTTATTTATAAATATTTTTTTATGCTTATAATTTTTTATATAGCTACAAATTGATTTGATTTTTGTTTGATATCTGTTGATTTGCGATTTCGATTTCTTGGGATTAATGAGGTTCGATTACACTATTGGGAGGGGCTAGGTTTTACATCATCGTCCTCGGCTGCCATAAATTTAGTCAAAAGGTGGTTCATTTTTTTTCCCCTTTTTACGTTAAAAAAACAACAAATAAAATAAAACATTATTTTATTTATTTATTTGTTTATAGATATTTTGATGTTTTAACCACAACTCTTTTTTTTTTTTTTTTTGCGATTTCGATCTCTTGGGATTTATGAGCTTCGATTACATTATTGGGAGGGGCTAGGTTTCACATCATCGTCCTTGGCTGCCATAAATTTAGTCAAAAGGTAGTTCGTTTTTTTTTTTTCCTTTTCTACGTTAAAAAAAACAACAAATAAAATAAAACATTATTTTATTTATTTATTTATTTATAGATATTTTGATATTTCAATTACAACTCTTTTTATTTTTATTTAATCAAATATAATAATATAATAATATTTTCTTTTTTTTGGGCCATATCAAACATGAATATTGTCATAAAATTCTTTTCCAATCTGTTTCCTTTTTTATTTAAAAAAATTATATTTAAGAACTTAAATCTTGTCAAATCTATAACAAAAAATTTTAAAAATTAAATTTATTTTCAAAAATTATAATTACTGCCAAGGTTTATAGGATTTATTATTAAATTTTTAAAAAATTATTATTGAGTTTAAAAAATTTATCACTTTTCTAAATTTAATAATAATTTTTTTTAAAATTTAATGATAACTTTATTAAAATTTAATAATAACTGTGATTTTTAAAATTAATTATAATTTTAAGGATGTTTTATTATGAATTTTATAAAATTTAAGTTTTTAAATGTAATTTTTGAAAAAAAAATTCTTGCTAAAATTCTTACTGCTTACTAGATGAGATTGAAATGTTACTTTCTCTTCTTTAAATGATAAAAAATCATTTACCCTAATTATGCTAGGAGGTCTAGGACTCATTAGAAAGTTCATCTTTACAATTGCATGTGCACCCAAAAAGCTGATAAAGTTGACTAATCAATCATACAGTCACCATTAGTCATCAATTTGATTGAATTTTCCTAGACATTAGTATGTGAATAAATCTGAAATGAATTACCAAGGTAGAATTCTAATTAAAAATTTAAGATCTGTGAAAATTTAATTACAGATTTAAAAATAGAGAACTAATTTAAACTAAAAATGTACAAGTAATATAAATAATATTAATTAGTGAAAAAGTTGTGGATATTTGTGTAATTTTGTCTCCTTTTTAAGAATTCATTATGTGTTCAATAACAAAGATTTCTTTTGAGTGGGTACATATTCATGTTGATTTTAGGCCGACATGATTTGATTATGATGGCATACATAAATAAAGGAAGAGATTGTTTTTGTTTTCTATGATTGTTTAATATACATCCACGAAATAATAGAAGATATTATCTCTGTTTATTTTAATTTTTGTGAAAAGTGCATTGGGAGTAATATTTCTTAAATGCATCAAACTAACCTGGAAAAGTACAGATCCACATCTGAGTTGGAGAAAATGATGGATGGACTTGTGTAATCTAAAATCATAAATTTTCTTTTTGGTTTTGTTTTGTTCCTTTTTTAGTTTTTTTAAAAGTTTTTTTTATTGCTTTATTATTTATTTACAATTTCTAAATTATAAATGACATGTTGAAGGAAGAAGGGTCTGCTTCAAATATGCTTAATTACAAGGGTTTATTATCTAGATTTCAAAGTAGATGATGGTTATATGCAAATGGGTCAAAATACATGGAATCTCTAAACTTTTTTAGCTAAATTTAACTATTCATCTTTTACATGTTACATTTTAGAGTAAATTACTCTTTACTTTTTTAAGAGTTGCCTAAGTTGTAGGGCTATTTTCTCTATTTTGAAGAATTTATTTATTTTTTCTCTTAAAATTAAAGGATGTGTTTGGTTATTTTTTTATAATAAAAATAAATTATAATTACATTTATTTTGACTAAATACTCTTATATTTAATACTTACATAACGCAACAAGTATTAAATATATATATTTAACCAATATAAAATAACCACTTCTTTAAATTTAAAATAAATTAAATTATGATTTTTAATAGAAAATAAATAATATTGTATTAAAAATTTAAGTAATACATATTCTAATAAGTTATAGTTTTAATAAAAAAATTAATATTATTTTTAAAAGTATATGGATCATTTTTTGACTTTAATGGAAGTTTGTGTGTATTTTCATAATATAAGATGGGGTTATATAATTTAGATATCTCTCAAGGACAAAGATAATTTACCTTACATTTTATTAAGAAAATCCTAAATGAACACATAAACAATTTGTGTATATATATTTTTAAAAATTCCAAAAATATAATTTCTACGAATATAACTCTATAATTTACCTTTGAATCTCATTCTCTCTTGCCCAGAAGTGGGAAAAATTATAGACAAGAATTGAAAGGCAAAGATTAAATATGTTGGTTGGTGAAGCAACCTTCACCCTCTATCAGTTGAGAGGAATAAGTGGTGTCTTTTGGTGCAGTAAAAAAGTTTTCTGAAAGAAATATGAGTATTTATTTGACTAGGAAATCCTACTTGTCATTCATTATTAGGAACTTGATCTCTGTCTTTCTTTGCTAATAATAACCAAACACTTACTGTAATAAGTTAGTAATCACCCAATTTTGAAAGGACCAGCTACCCTTTCATTAATGACAATACAACTGTAATTAATATACCTTAATTGTAAGCAATCATTCCTAATAATTAGAGCAATGGATATGGCAGCTAAATGAAAAAGCATTTTGTTTCTAAATAAAAATATGGTTGATTATTTATTCAATTTACTTGTAGATGTACTTAATAATTTATGAGTAAATTGCATTAATTACTTTTGAAATTTTGTTAAATTATACTGGATATTCTTTTTATTTTAAAAATTATATTTGACTCCCTTTTAATTTATTTCGGTCAATACAGTCAATTTTGTTATACAATATATATTTCTTCTAGAAGTAAAATTTTTAACCATTTTTATTATCATATAAAAAATAAAATTATAATCTCACGTTATGTAAAAAATTAACTTTTTTGACAAAGAAAATTAAAACAAAAATTTCTATAATACATATCAAAATATCATGTTAGTTGAGTATAATTTTTAAAATAAGAATAATATTAAATGTAATTTAACCAAATTTTATAAGAATTTAACATAATATAGTCATTATTTATTTTTGATTGAACTTTTAAGCATATATATATATATATATATAGATGAATAAATTGCAGTGGTTATTCATAACGTATGATGAAATGAGGTGGAGTTAGAAGAGGAAGACTTCAGACTTGCATGGATGCTTCTTATGAGAAAGTAGTAATAACGGTGTAGATGGAATATTCTTTTAAAATATTCTTTATATTAATTTCTTTGACCCATAATGAGAATAAAAACAGTAATTAAACAAGTAATAAGAAAGAAAACAGGCACTAAAGTCAACTAGGTGTCAACTGATTCCATTCGATTTTTACTGCTGTTTCTTTCTTTTCTTTTTAGTCCAAGGTTTTGAGATCACATTTGAGGGGAAACAAAAAATTCTTATATATTTTTTAATACCTCATAATTTTTCTGTTTTTTAGATTCTATTAGAGTTGAAAGTATGATAAAGAAATGATCGAGAAAGTTTAGCCTAGGTTAAGAGTTTTGTATTACTTAATTTTTGAATGAGATATAATAAATTTTCTTTTTTGTTTACAAGGAAGATTAAGGACTATCTATAATCTTAAGTGTGTATTATGTTTGCTTGAGATAAGGTGACCGTTTTTCAAAGATAGTAGCTAATTGTGAGAGTTTTGTCTTTAAGATTTGTATTCTTATGTATTAATATTAATTATTTCTTGGTCCTAAAATTTTATAATATTTATTTTATTGTGTGGATTTTGATAATATATAATAAATGATTTTGAACGTGCGAGGTAAACGTGCCTGTCTCCCATAGCAGTTTCATCTTCCTTCAAATCATTTTAGTGAAATTTAAAAACGAAAATTTGAATCCAAATCTGAGTTTGCTGTACCAATTAAGCAAATCAGCTAACACATTTATATTCAGTGAGTGATTTTTTTTTTGGCAGCTGATATTGGGGTTTCAGCCCAATATGGCCCAAGATAACATCACTGTTAACATTTTCCAGACTATTACCATTTTAACCCATTAGTGTAAAAAAAATAAAAAAAATGGTTATCATAACCTCCAAAAAAGAAAAAAAAAAAAGAAATGGATAGTTAATCCTTCTATGATCGTCTGCATCTGTGATGTCTGCTTTCTCTCCAGCGAGAGAATCGTCTTTTAACTCAATTGGGCTTGTGGCCCATTTTTTCATGCTTGGATCCCTCATGTAAGTCCATATTCCCAATATTCAAGATGTACCACCTTACAAAAAAAAAGAAACTAATACACATTCCTACTTACAAATTTGTGTATAATAATAATAATAATAATAATAATAATACACATTCCTACTCTCAAATTTCAACTTATTTTGACGTCCCTAGTTCGCATCAGTGGGGAGATAGCGTTAGAGAGGGAGTGTTTTATATTTTATGTGAATAAATGCATGTTGTGTATAAAATGTCCATAAATGCTATGTGTGGATATCTTATCTAATTTGTATTGTTATTATTTGTTTGACGAATTTAATTATTTTCATTTAATTATTATTACTACGGACAGGCGAGGCTCCAATATACTATGCATGTAAAAAAAAAAAAGAAGAATAAATTAAATTAATTATTTAGTATCTAAAAAATTATTTTTATCTCATTTAATTTTCTAAAAATCAACTATTTCAATTTAGTTCCTTAAATATTTTCTCTTAATCAAAATAATTTTTCAATTAAATAAAATTATAATTACTTAACGGACTAACTGACATATAGTATAGATAGAAACCCATATAACTTTTAATGGATGATATAAGCTCATTCAAATAGCTTAAACTTCATAAATTATGCAGTTTTGTCTAATTTTAAAACATCAAGTTTCTTTTATTAATAACAAATAATTAATCCAACTCTAAAAATATTGTTGCCTCTATAGGTTTTGCGGTTGGAACCGAGAAGACACATGAATGTAGATTATAGTTGGGCAATTTATAAGATCAAATTCTAACTTGAATCCTCTCCTATTCAGTGTGTTATTTTGTTGGAGAGAGTAGAAAGAGATAGTTATATAAATAAGTGAGAGTGTATATATCTATTTCCATCTATTTTTTTTGTTCTATCTTTTTTCAACAAGATAACATTCTATGTGCACAAAACAAAAAAAGATCCAAACTCACCAAACTCTAATTGGGTTAAAATTGTGTTCTAGTAATTAGAACAACAATAGCAAAAACATGGGAGTCCAAATGTCTTCCTCTCCCCACGTCATATTTACAAAATACAACTCATTGATGTGGTATTAAAGATTGTTGAGTCAATGTTTCATCGTCAAAGTACAATAATTTTTCAAAGAACCTTTATTAAAATTATTACTAATAGTTTGCAACGTAAAAAATGTGTTTAATTTAAAAGATAAAAGACTAAAATCATTTAACCTTAAATATTACAAACTAAAACTATTAGAAGGGTTGCTTGCTAAGGAGTGGGAAGTCAAAATCACTCGTGCCAATAGATTTTAAACCTTTTAGCCAGTTAGGTTCTGTTTATCATTAGGACTTCAGATTTGGGATTTTATTTTCTCTTCTTTTAACCTCATTTTTAGGGCTAATTTTATGAGGACTTTTTACCCAGTGGCATGTAGTTAAATGGATTTGCTTAATTTGAAGTGGGAGCATGATTACTTATTTTGATAGAGTCTAAATTGTTCAAAAAATCCAATGCACGAGAAGCTACCACATCATCAAGGAATTAGTAAAATGGTGCATTGAGGCCTTTTTTTTTGTGAGAATTTGTTTCTCAATTTATAACCATCTACACAATCAATGCTCACCAAGTTACCATGTCACTACCTTTTCCTATGCCAAAATGTTATGTTTTGAAGACGCTTCAAAGCACGATCGACATTGTCCTCCCCCTCCTAGATTATGCTCTGTCTTCCACTTTCATGTTGCCTCCTTCCATGAAATGACTACGACTTTTATTTTGGTGTTGTAAATTGGTAACATCATACGTGAACAACTCTAGCACGAATATATCTAGTGATGTAGTCTGAGCTTACCATATCCAATTATCTACCTCTCCCTCCAAAATGAAGAAACTAGTTTCATATATGAAACTTGGTACAATGAAATTAAGTAATATTGTAAAGCATGAACTCTAAAACTAAGATGTCATTCTATCATGTATTGCTATGAGACCTAAGAGATGAAGTAATATTTTATTTGTGATCATGCCATAGTCCTTCTCAGTTTGTAGAGATCATGTTTTCTAGAACAAATATAATTTGTTACATTGTTTGTGCTTACACTTGGAATTGCGCTTTGCATACATGTACTAACTGTTCAAATCAAGAGATAATAATTTATGTTGTACATCATTTTCATGGATTGATGCCTTTTTTTTTAAGGTGTCATTTCATATATTGATCTCCTTCCTTTTATTACCAGCCTATATCCTCTTATTATGAGATAGTTCCTTTAATATCTGATATCGATGATGACTCATGAGAAAACTCTACCACTTTGTTTCATAAGATGAATTTGATATTTCCCATGTCACTTCCTTTGCTATTTTGATGCTGCTTAGATCAAATCTAGCAGCAACCATTCAAGTCTAACTGGGAATATCTACGATGTCATTTCATTTTTCATCACTTTTGGCATAACAAAACTAGGAAACAAGTTCCATTTTTGTTTTCCCTCTTTGTAGCAAAATATATATAAAAACCCATTCTTTCCAAATCCCTTACTATATTGAAAAGTAAAATGTGAAATAATACATTCAAGAAAGTTTTGTGATGGTTTGGTAAGAAAATGACATTGTAGATATGATATGCTAAAAGGAAAGGACAATGCTTCTTAGAACGAAGAATATGCGAAATAATACAGCCAAGAAAAATGGAAGCTTCTTACAAAAAATGGCAGCTGCAATAGTTTATGGAACAAAGCTTCTTACAATGCTCATACATGGAATGAACTATAGTGGCAACCATTTGTGGTATGAAACAACAATTGTAAAGAGAGAGAGAGAGAGAGAGAGAGAATGAAACCATGGAACGAACAACAAATGAAAGCTTCTTACAAAAATGGCAAGGAGACATGTGTTGAGAAAGAACGAAAATGGGAACTTCTCTTTTGTGCTAACTCAAATTAGGTGCAAATAGTATGACATAATGAACAAAGACGAGAAGGAGGAAGAGGTGCACTCTTCAAAATGAAGCCTTTGGGATGGTAGTGGTGACACGACAACTTGGTGAGTATTGATCGCGTGGATTGTTGTGATTTGAGAAAAAAGTTCTAAAAAAGGAAAAAAAAAAAACTTCAATGCACCGTTTCATTAATTTTTCAATGACATGGCAACTTATTGTGCGTTGGATTTTTTGAACAGCTTAGATTCAATCAACACGAGCAATCATGCTCCCACTTTAAATTGAATGGATCCGTTTCCTTTCCGATGTTTCTTGGGCTTTTGCCCTTCCATTTTACCAAAAAAATAATATATATCCAAAGGTCTTACTTGCATGCCTTTTCCTTTCTGTCTTCTTTCATTATTGCAAATTTTTAGTCGTTTTCTCAATGAGTATATTTACAACTGGTCTCTGTCGGTCCAAACTTTTCCAAATTAAACAAAAAAAGATCTCAGAAAGAAGGAAAGACAGAAAAAGCAATGACAGCTTAAAGTATAAAATCATACTATTTATGAGTTATGAATAGTATGACTAATAATAAAAATATATAATATATCAATTGATTAGTTTCTAAATTATTAGATTTATTATACTGTGTTTAAAAAATTCCCAGAGCATATAAATTAATACCTAAAAATAACAAATTGATTAAATATTAATTATTTTATCAAATGATGTAAAGATAGCAAAATAACTAATAACAAATTTGTTATGATCAAACAATCAACTTGTGCATCCACTAATACAAGGGGCTGGAGCTTGATACACCTAACAACTTAAAGCACCAAATTGTTAGTTCACATTTATATCAATCTAGTTACTTGATTGGCAATATCACTGCATCATTCAAGACTTTAGGCATTGTTTAAACACTGCCACAGCTTAATTTAGAATAAATGAATAATTTGGGTTTAGATTCTATGCTTTTATTTTTAAATTTATTTCTTTATACAAATTAGTCCCTTTAAATAGAATGAATATATAATTTGATCTGACAAAGGCGCTAGAGGGCGTAGAAACGAAGAGCTATGAGACTTGAACAAAGACGAATTCAAAATACATCTGATCCACAATAGAAGAGAATACTACACGGAAAACAAGATTGAATGCGGCTACAGGGTTTGGGACTAATGCGTAGGAAGTTATCAAATTTTGATAAACTAACGAATATAGAAGAATAAATTGGAGGACTGATAATTAAGAGATATATCTTTTCGGGGTCAAATTATGTATTTACTCTCATTTCCACACAAAACCATAGTTGAACGTAGGTTTCCAAGAAGTCATCATCCCTATGATCGCTAGCCCAACAACGTTAACCACTTTCCACCACAGAATGAATACCATATCTTAGGTTACAGTAGCAATTTTAAATGCCTAGAATGTATAACATAGCGCAATCTGTAGAGTGAAGATATTTCGGGTAGACAATATGTACGAACTCGTGGTATACTCAATAAATAAATATCAAACTTATTGACTTAAAAAATGATTGAGAAAAAATAATACTAGTAACTCAACAATAAAAAGATATGACCCTCATGCCGAGAGAATGATGAATTTTTAAGCAGTCTAACTAACGAGAAACAAACATACAATGTGTAAAGAGTAGATTATCTAACAAGCGTTATCAAACATGTTCACATAATTATCAACAATAAAATATGTAGAGAGAGACAGAATATATTTAAGCAGTCTAAGGGTAGATTCTCTGACAAGCGTTATCCAACACGTTCACATAAGTATTTTTTATTTGTTTCGTCTTCTATCTACGTGTGTGTGTGTGCGCATGCATACGTGTATATACAATGAGTCTCCTAAACTGCAAGAGCAATGAAATTACTGCATTTTAATATACCTAAAAATGAGATAGTTGATAAGAAATCTTAAATAATCAAGACAATGTATTTAAATTAGTTGATTATATCCACATCATTCAAACTTGGATGAGATGACAAATTTCTGTGTTGTGTGCCTGCAAGATCAACGCAAATAAAAATAAGTGTCAACCTAGATCCCCAAGCGAAATCAAATTTTTCATCACTTAATAACCAATGCCTAAATGTAGACAATAGTCCCCAACCTGTGTAACTGATGTACCTAAAAATGGGATAGTAGATAAGAAATCTTAAATGCTGGCCAAAAAAGAAAAACAAAAACGATAAGAAATCTTAAATAATGAAAGCCATATATTTAAACTTAGTTGATTATACCCACATCATTCACACTTCGATGAGATGACAAATTTCTGTGTAATGTGCCTGCAGGATCAACAAAAATCAAAATCTACTCAAGTCTCAACGTGCACACACCAGCAAAATTAATTTTTCCATCATTTAATAATACCTATGTCTAAATTAGACACAGTCCCCAACCTGTGTAACTGAGGGTTTTGTTTTTCCCCTATTGATGTCCCATTAGGTTGACCCGTTCTGGTTCTCCTCCTGAGAAATACGATTACATACACAGAATATCACGTGGTCAAATCTAACATACCAAGACTCATTTTACCAAAAACTTCTCTCCCGCTAAATTGAACTCTCAAGCAGAGAATCCGTCCTTCAGCCCTACAAATTCTGCTCCCATCCAACCATAGGACTAAAAATTTAAGCAGCTTAAAGTTGACATAGGGATGAATATGCTACAATTCCGAACGATTTGCATATTGCTATATCTAACATTACATCGCATTCTCTGCTCATATAAAATATGGACCCTGACATGACATCAAAATGCCATCCTCAATTCACACCCACAACATATCAAGTAGATAGTAGTGTAGAATGGATAGGCAGTGTTGCAGACTTGCAGTAAGCACAACTTCATGATGGCATAGTATACAGATTTTTCAATTATGATATGTAAGTTTCCACAGTTCATCAGAGACACAAATAAAAATATAAAAGAGACAATAAATACCATAAAAATTAACTTCCTAATGCTCTGCTGAAAACCTCAGATAGCTTGATATATTAGAAATATGCAACCTCTCAAAACAAGTTTGTCATCCATTAATTTCTACCCGTCACCTAAAGTTGCTCAAATCAACCTCACTTGTCAACCTCCATTGCCTGGGCAGCTTTTGCTTTAGCCAATGCTGTCAATTTGGTTTTCACTTTTCTTTTCCCCACTTGAAATCCACTTCCACCCTTTTTTTTCTTGTCACTACCATCAACCTATATACATTTGCCAGAAAGAAAATCAACATACAAAAACCAATTAAATCTTAAAAAAGAACCAAAAACAAAATTCAACATTATAAACTTGGCTTGGTTTGTTTCATCCGAAACTTTTAAGTGCTTGAAAAAATTTCCCCAGCAGTTTGATTCAAATTATACTGTGTTCCGCATGGAGGCTCTTTAATTAACCACAATTTAAACATCTGTTTCACTTACTTAGGCAAAGCTTTCAACTCATTATGAAGGAAAATATATAAATGAAAATCAGACTCTTAAACTCCCATCTTTTCATAAAAATTTCCCCATCAGACAAACAGGATGCAAATATTGATTCAAGTATGCATCATTATCCAGAAAGAAGAATTGTAACTTTAATAACCGTAACAACATTGCAATACCAAGGAGCGAGACTTACTTTCATCTTATTTTTCTTTGCTTGTAGCTTCTTCTCTTTCCTTTCCTTCTCTTGCTTTTCTCCTAAATAACCATAAATTATTACATTAACCATAAATTTCCAAGCAGCGAAAACGAAGAAAGTAATTTAGAAACCAAACATATGCAGAAGGTGAACATACTTTGAAGATCAAATTCGTACTGTTTCTTTCTCTTAGCAAGGTTGTTCTTCTTCGACATTTCTTCTGCTTTATCGCAGGAGGATACACGAATTCAGTTTGAGCCTTCTGGGAAAGGTGAGAAATTGAGTAAACCCTAGTTCGCAGAATTTTTCAAATAGTGCTATAGACACGGCCGAGGAGTCTATGGTATTTTACAATTTAGTCCTCTCACTATTCTGATTTTATGATATCTTCCTAAAACTTTTCCTTGTCATCAGTAGAGACCTTGTAACTTTAAATACTTTCGTTTTATCTTCTCTAACTCATGGTATCTCAATTTCATTTAAAATTATCAGGTTAAAATATAATTAATCAAATAATATTTTTTAATAAAAATAAATAAAAGAGAGAAAAATAAAAAATAAAAAAATAAAGCAAATTTAAAAAAAACTAAAGAAATAAGCATCACACAAATAAAAACTAACAATTAAGAATGATAACAAGTGTTACAAGAATTAAAAAATAATCAATGTTTATGTTTAATTTGACATTCAATTTATATATAATACCAACTTCATACTTATTAATTAAGAAACAATGACGTTGGTCCATAAGAAACAATCAATTAAATATTAAAAATAAGTTCTTAAGAAATTATAAATATAAGTAAAGACTACATCATAACATGATAAGTTTGTATAGACCACTTTTAACAATTATTTCCATATATCAAATTAACAAATTTTATATGTAAGCTTTGAAATCAATTTCAAAAAACCAACTTTTAATCTCTATTTTATGAGTTAAAAAAAGAGATGAGACACAATTCTCTTAAAAAAGAGTTTTCTTAAATTCTAAATGTAGTTAAGTTTAAAATGAATGTGTCAATGATGCACAAAATTAAGGATACAACGTCTATAAATACTATTGCGTTGAACAATAAAGGAATGTACTTGCTTTGGAATTGACAACTGAAAGAATTCAAAAGAAATTGACTATACTTGATTGAAAATTGTGTTGAAAGTGATAAATAAAGTTGATAAATGACTAAAAAATAAAAGAAATTGTAATTTTGATTTTTTGGGAGGTTTTTATGTATTTTGCATGGTGTTTATTGCTCCCAATTTATAACTTCTTTTGTTTTACATGTTCTCTGTCAGGCTATGTCTTTGTTCTTGATGTTCATATTTGTTCATTACCCTAATACTGAAGACTATGGAGTTCAACTGCCTTTAGAGGTTGCTATTTTAGCTTCCTTTTTTTTTTGGCATTTTATTATGTGAGGCTAGGTTTTTGACTGGTGATGGGGCTTCGACTAGAACTTGTCACTAGCTAGCATGTTTCAGCTAGGTTCCTTAACTAGAAGTCTTTGATTAACTTCCTTGATTACCCTAACTTCTAGTCATAAATAGTCGCTTTTATGGTTTTTTGTGCTAACACAGTTGCCCCTCTCGTGCCTTTTAATAAGACTTAATGCAATTGATAAAGTCAAGAGGTATGAATTTGAAATTCAATCATCTAATTGCTTATCTTCTCTCTTTGGCTTTTTTGGTCAACTTGTTCGAATTTCTTGCCTTAAGATTATGGTTTTGTTAAACTTGTTGACATTGACTTTCTTTCCTCGCAACACTCTTTTCCTTATTGTGATACCATGTCAGCTTTTGGCAATCCATTTGATTTTCAAAACCCATCAATGAACTTAGTTCCTCATATTGAGTTTAAGGCATTTTCTCTAGTGGAGGATCTTCTTGGGTCTTGAGATTTTGACTTGTTTTAGGGGATGAAGGTTAGTTCTATGATAGATGATAAAACCTTGATTAGTTCTGAATTTCCTGTAGAGGATTATACTTGAGGTCCCTTACTTTTATCTCTTAGTGAAGATTTGGCAAATGTGGGAATTCTGATTCCTCCTGGCTATGTTCCATTGTCCTTATAGCTTTAAAAGGAAATGCCATCTAATTTAAGGTCTTACTCTTAACTAACTCCTTACTTGCTTTTAAGTCGTGGTATTATCGAATATCATTGCATTATAGCCCTATATGGAAAAAGTTGGGATTGCCATTACAATTGTGTCTTTCCATTATTGAAATCCCTAGAGATGATAATCCGCTTGTGGTTACCATCCTTTTCTAGTCTCTAATTTAAAATGAATTTCTTTTTCCCAAAGAGATACTTTCCCTTACTTCATTAGATATAATTGCTTTAACTAGTTTTCTCTAAATTGGTGATGAGTTAATTTTTCTTTCCTCATTAATTGAGGATGTTGTTAATTATAACAAGAAGAATGCCTTATACTTACTTTCCTATTAGCTAGCATTAGACCTTAAGGCATGTCACCTTCCTAAATTGAACACAGATTTTCTTCTTTTTTGGATTTGTTAGCATTTTCTTTATACTAATTCAGTTTAAGTCATGAAGGAATTTCAATCTTTTTCTGTTATGTTGAACAAGGGCTAGTTATTGAACTTGGGCTCTCATTTTTTACGTTTACAATATTGGGAGTCTTTGTACCTTATAAGATAAGTTGAGCTATGGTTTGTCTATAGACATTGTTCTAGGTCAATTTTGGTTGTAAGCCTATATCCTTACTCATGGCCACCACATGATCTCAACTGATGCCCATTCCTTTAATCTTTCTTATTGTCCCTCATGGTTCTAAGCTAACCTTCTTTTAACCCTAATGATATGATTTGGCCCATATGGGCAAGTTATCAAATGTCTATAGGTTTGATTATAAGGACATCCATTTCTTCTTAAAATAGTAAGCATTACTCTACTAAGCAATTTGGCCTTCTTTAGGCCTTTCTAGCATTTCCTCCGTATTTGAGGATTGTTGATAAAAGCAATAGTTTAAGTCTTAAGTTTCACTTAATAGGTAGTTGAAGTCATGTTGGTTGTGAAGAAATGTTTGGATTAAATTATGCATTTTCATGCTTGCCCTTAGTGTTCTACCTTTTTTCGATCATTAAGGAAAGGATAATACATTAGTTGTTTGCCAAAAAAGGCTTTACCTTTGTTGACATGCCTTTCCCAATTATAAATTCTCTCACATCTTTTAAGAAAAGGTCTTCAGCTCAAGCCGTTATCTCTTCCATCACTCCATCTATAACTAAGAATCAAAAACTTAGTATATCTCTTTACTTTTATTGAAATTCAAATGTTTGCATGACTCAATGTTAAAGTTTTCTTTTTTGGTCTTGTGTAGCTATATAGACTTTTGAAGCAAATATACCTTTTGGAACAAAGAGGGTGCAACTAATTTCTTAAGGACACACCCTTGCAATAGAGGTTACCTTTTCCCATCTTTTCCTTTGCCTTATATTTTCTGGAGTTTTACCTTCTTATTCTTATCCTTCCTTTATCAGGTTATACCATAGCAAAAGCAAAAAATGAAGCCTCCCACCATTGGAGCATGAGTACATAGTGTGCATGTGTTTATACATTCATTGATCATTGCTAGGCTTGTAGATATACAAAAATATAATTGTATGAGATTAATTCATTAAACTAATAAGCCTTGTTCTAGCAAGTATAATATTTATTCAAAGTAATACAATTTCTTGAGTATGAGGTTGATCCTATAGCAATGTATATTTAAATCATAAATTTAATTAAACTTTTTATTCTTATATTAACCCAAATTATATTACCTAAACTGACCGGTGTTTTAAGATAAACCTAGTCACTAGTGATCGTTAAGAGAAAAGATTGTCATTATCTTAAATGCAACCTAAAGTAATGTACATATGCAAAGACTCTTTAGCCTAGGCTTTAGATACAAAAATAAAAACCAGTTAAATTCTAGTTTCATAGATCTTGAAGCACAAAACTCATTCTTGACAATGTTTTGGTTATAGTAAGCTAATTCCTAATATTGTTGTTTATCTACACCTCTTAAGACAACAGTCCTACAATATTCTAACTCGCTAGTGCCTATCATGGTTAAATAGGAAATGTGCACTATGTTCTATAAATTGCTAGTCTAACTAGTACAATAGCTCATTACCACGTTACATCCTAGATTGATTGCCTAGGCCTCAATTAAATGAACACCTTAAGTGCAAGCTAATTGGTAATTGTATTATGTGTAGGTTAGTAAACATCAACCAATGTCACTTTGTTGACTCCTAAATCCATTGCCATGTTATTTAATAGTTAATCAATGAGCTAGATACAAGAAAAGTTCCTAAGAGCATTGAGTATAAACAATATCATCATAAACCATACATTAGAGTGTATTTTGACTCCATGTCTATCAATACTTTGCTAAGATAATAGATTTTCCTTTACATGCCAGCTTCAACGTTTCAAGTTAATAATGCACTAATAGATTCTTCTATAGCCAATATATACAACTTTAAAGTCTTTCCATCATTAGCAGGACTTATATTAGAGGTTTAGATAGGTACTGCTTAACTTGATCAAAAGAAGCTATTTGCTTAATCCCCTAATGAAATTCTTCCTTGTCTGCTAGCCATAAGAGTTGGGATTGGTTTAAGTTTTCCAATTGAATAAGCAATAAACCTCTGAAGGAAGTTGATCTTACCAATGAGGCTCTATAATTCCTTTTTGTTTGATAGCAGCTTTGCCTTTAAGATGGACTTGGCCTTATTTATGTTAACTTTAGTTTATTTCCTATGCATAGTTTTCAGCAACTACCCTAAATTAGTTTATTTCTCCATCTAAGTTTTCAGCATAATTCATTTTCAACTTGTTTCTACATATTCATTCAAATGATGTTCTAAGATCTGAGAGGTGTGAGTCAAACTCCATTGACTTGATCATTACGTCATCAATATACACCTTTAAGGATTTGTTGATTAAGTCATGAAAGACAGTATTTATAGCCTATTGGTAGATAACACTTGTATTCTTTAATTTGAAAGGCATGAATAGCCATTCAAAGATATGAATTGCTCTTAAGGATCTAAATGTTGTTTTGTTAATATCCTTCTTAACTATATAAATCTAATTGTATCTTAAATAGCCAACCATGAAGGACATGATTTGATTTGAGGTTGTGACATCTATTAGCATATTAGCTATAAGTATTATATATTTGTCCTTAGGTGTAATGTTGTTAAGTTATCTAAATTCAATACAAATGCATATCTTCCTATTTTTCTTAACAACAAAACAATGTTTGATAATGTTTACTGCACTTGCTTATGTAAATAAAGCTAGCCTCCATTGGTAGTTGAATTTCTTCTTTCACTTTTAATATAAGTTTTAGGTCCATCCTCCTTAGCTGTGTATACATCCTAAGTTCTTTGAATACAATGATAGATGGTGGTAGACTAGTTCTTTGGATAATCCTAGTATCTCATGATAGTCTTAAGCAAAGTAATCTTTGATTTCTTTTAACATGTTCACCATTTTTGTCTTTTGCTCTTGCATCAATAAGGCATTAATGAATGTTGGTCTTTTACTCTTTAAGTTGTTGAGGTCGACTACCTCTAGGGGATCCCTTGTTTCAACTATGGTGACAATGTCTTGGATAAAAGACTTTGAGAAGGTCACATCAACCTCGTTAATCTTTGAGTGGTTAATAGGAAGTGCTCTTGTTGCTATACAAATGTATAACTACTCAACTATTTTGATGGCTTTATTTATCTTTTCTTTGGTTAATAGGTCTATTGTTGGCCTTAGTGATGTTGGTCTTAAGAAAAAGACCATTTGTCATGAATTGGTATGTGATGGTAGGATCCAACTCAAGATTTAAGGTAAGGTTATTGGCAGCATATTGCATGTGTAATATGATGCATCTATCATTCCAACCTTACTTGAGTACTATTTGTCATTAGCTTTTATGACCTTTTAAGTCTCTCATGTCCCAATAAATCAAAAGGTGATACAAGGAAAATAGGATGCAATTATTGGCATGGAGCCAATCTCACCTAGATGTAACATGTAAGAGACTTTCTCTTCCATTATAAAGAAGACAATGGTAAAGGTCCTACTTCCCACTATGAATTGTTTGGGTAACATCCTCTAAACTAGTGTAGGCCCAACATTAAAATTTGTCATTGCCATGTTTGTTTTGATTAGATCCTTCTTTGTCTTCCCCACCCTCTTTAGCATAGACATTAGTAAGACATTAATTACTACTTCAGCATCAACAAATACTTGGCTGATAAGCTTAGCATTGACAAAGGCTTTAATGTATAGGCACTTGAGATATTTGGCCATGGCTTTTTAAGGTTTCTCTAATAGTTCCATGGCTACTTCTTTAGCCATCCCTTTTTGACTAACACAGTCTATTCTAGCTTGAATGCTTCAACATCTCCTTCTAACTTAGTAAGTAAAGACTTTTTAGCTAAAAAGATCTTTGGTATTACTCCAAGCACATTCATAAAGGACTACTACCTTGAAGATGACTCCCTAATTTTGCTTGTTGGTAAGTCTTTATCATCAATCTCCTTCTTAGCCTATCTTTTGACAAGAGGGGTCGTGTAGAATACCCTTTGTACCCATTCTCATAACTTGGTTACATGCTTCCTTTGTAACTAGATCCTCATTAGCTACCTTACACTTTTTTTCAAGTTCTTTAACCTTTTCTTATTCACAATCCATTTGTCATTAGCCAAAGATATTCTTATTTTCATAAACCTTAGAAAGGCTTGAATAGCTTCGTCTTTAATAATGATTTTTAACTAAATGCCTTTATTAGGTGATCGCCACACATGGACTTGCCTTTTTTGTTTATGGGCATTAAATCCTTCCTTTAGGTAGTAATGGCTGCATGTTAAGTTTCTTAAACAAGTTTACATGGCATTTACCTTCACATGGAGTAGCCTTTAGACCAATCAACTGAGTTCTTGGATTTAGGTAACTTTGTTGCCTCTCAATCTTGCTAACATGTGCACATTCCTCTTTAAATGACATGATCATGTTTGATGGCCCATTAATGTGTTTGATAGTGGGTATGCGACAGTTACTGCAACGGTAGAGGTAGCTTTTGGGAATGACTTGACATAGACTACCATATCTTTTTTAGCAAGTTGGAATCATCCCTCTTTCAAAGCTTTTTGGATGGTGTTCTGGAAGATAATGTAGTTATTAGTGATGATTATAGGAATTACACCACTTATAGTATTTTCTACCTTTCAATTCTTTAACTAGTGAAATCATATGGCCATCTGAGAGCTTAATTTTCTTATCCTTCAACAAATTGTAAAATATATTGTCCCTTTTGGTGATTTCAAAGCGGTATGGCTTTGTAGTTTTAGTCTTTTACATTTCCTACCTTGGGATAGTTTTAGAGTACAACAAGAATATCCTTTACTAACTAGAATCATAGCTACACTAATATTTGTTAAGTTTAATTCATCTTCGACCTTAGCTATGGGAATCATAAAGGCTCTTTGTGGTGTCCTTAATGCTCTTCTTCATTCTTTTTCATTAATAAATTGCTCCATCTAAGACACCTTAGTGGTCTAATCCATTAGATTTGAGAATTCTTGGATAATCAACATCTCCTTGGGTGCAAGTGCATTCTTCCAGTTACCATTCTTGCTACCTTACTTTTAGGCAACTAAATAGTATATTAACTTATCATCTTTTGGCATTGTTCAATAAAATCTTCAGTTGGCTTGTCCACCTTTTATTTTAAAGTTAAGATATCAGCAACAAACACCTTTGGGCTCAATAGAATTATTCATGAAAAGCCCTTCCATATCTTGCTAGTTCTAAATAGAATTGGAAGGTAGATTTGATTACCAAGTGAATGCTGTGTGGGTCAAGGATAGAGGGAATAGCTTTAGCTTATAGTATTCATTATAATTGACCTTACCACACTGAGCTTAGAATCTTCCAATATGTTCAAGAGTGGTTAGAATCTTCCAATATGTTAAAGAGTATATCTTCCAATTGGTTGCTTGTATCCCTTAAGCAAGGGCATGGCCTTGTCTATCTAATTAGTGTGAGGCTTTTAGTGTACTATTCTATCCCTTAATTTTGGCATATATCCAAGGTATTTGTTCATTGCTATGGTGAAGATGTCAAGATTAATAGTAATGGTGTTGAGGCCATTTACTTATGGGATAATTGCCTTTGATGTTAGTAGTATTTGTGATGTTGACTATTAGAATGTGACAACATCCAAGGTTTATAATATCTGTATTATTATCTATTACAATAGAACAACACCATCATGGCAAATTAAGGCGTTATAGGGGTAGCGATAGATGTTGGTTGTTAGACTCTCATATACTAAACTAGTGCCATAAACAGGACTGATTGTGAGTACCGGCCTGATATCCTTGAATATTAGTCAACCATTAAGTAGCCATATTCTAAGAGCCAACATAAGCACCAAACATGTCATATCCAATACCTTTAGGAGAGAGTCCTAATAATGTAGTTAAGACTCTTGGTGTTGACATAGGCTTCCTAGCAATTTATGCTTGCCCATATTGGAGGTTATTTGAATTTGATATTATCAAGCCATAAATCTTACTCACAGGGACAGATCCATACTAAACTAGTGATGGACAACTTGATTGAGGGTAATTAGTTGAATCATATGCTTACCTCCAAGTCTATTTTGAGGTGAGCTTCTTCTTTTTACATGTGCTATGTATCTCATTCCCACCAATAGCTTCAAGATGTCAGCAAAGGTAGCCAACAAAGCTAATATGCATTTCTACATTCTTTTCATTACATGATGATTCAAGGAAGGAATTATAATTGTTATCAATGTAGATGGCTTTAGTGAATTTTCTTTAGTTGAAGTGGCATTGGTACCTTTTCCTAGTTGTTGTGTAATGTCCTTAGATGATATTTCTTCATCGTACAAGCTTGAGTATAGGTAGGTATGGTAACTCTTATAGCCTTTGAACATGCATTTTTAGCAACTTTACAGGTCCCACGGGGTGTGCCAATTTCTATGTGTGTTAATGAGTATTTCGAAGAAGAATTGATTAGGTAGTTGATATGATTGCATTATGAAATCGATAAAGATAAATCCTTTGCTAGGACAACACTTGTTGTCCCAATAGAGGTGTTATACTTTTTTTAAAAAAATAAAGAAAACACAAAAGAGGTTATGGCACAATTATAATAGAGGATCTACGTTCAATTTAATCCAAAAAAATCAACTTTTAATCATTGTTTTATGAGTCGAAATAAGAGATAAGACATACGTTTGTTAGAAAGAGGGTTTTCCTAAACCCTAGATGGAGTTAATGTTGGAATAAAAGTGTCAATAGTGCACAAAGTTAGAGATACAAAGTTTATAAATAGAAATAGATATTGCGTTTAAATTGTAAAGGAATATGCAAACTTTAGAATTGACAACAAAAAGAACTAAAAAAAATCGATTGCTACTTGATTAAAAATTGAATTAAAAGTGACAAAGAAAGCAATAAATGAAGTAGATAAATGACTAAAAAATAAAAGAAATTGTAATTGCAAGTTTTAAAAGAAGTTTCTATATGTTTTGCATGGTGTTCATTGCTCTTAATTTATAACATCCTTTGTTATATATGTTCTCCATCAAGCCATGTCTTCATTCATGATGTTCGTGTATATTTGTTGGCTTAGTGTTGGAGATCTTAGAGTTCAACTACTTTTAGAGATTGCTATTTTACAAGATCTATGCCTTCTTATTTTCTCGACGTTTTGTTGCGTGAAGGATGAGCCTTTGGCTAATCATGAGACTTTGGCTGGTATTTGTCATCAATTAGTACGTTCTGGATGGGTTCCTTGACAAGAAGTCTCTAGCTAACTTTCTCAACTACTTTAGCATTTAGCTGTAGGTGGTATCTTATGAATTTTGATGCCAATAGAAAGAAAAGTGCATAAACCATTAAGTATTGAAAAATAAACTTGACCGTAAAATTCCGTATCCGTAACATGTGCAAAAGCAAGGCAACTTTAGAGCACACTTGAAAGTTGAAATTGAAATGGTTATGAGCAGAAACAGAAATTTAGTAATTAATGAGAAACACTATTGAAAATGTAAAGGGCACTATCATATGTTTTTAAGCAAGACAGCTAAAAGAAAAAATTCTGCATTTTAGACAGCGTCATTATGTGAAAGAGATAAATTTCTTTCTAATTTCTGTCTCAGGTCAAACCAAAAAAAATGAAAAAGCATTTATTCCTTTTACTAAAATAAGCGTTAAAGGTCGACACTTTATGACAGAATGAAGACTCTAATTTTATTGTAATGTTTCTCTTTCACCTTTTATTTCCTCGTGTTTTTACTTGATTACGTGCACGTGGACTTAACTGATTGGTTAAATGTGCCTTGCAAGTATCTGACCTGATGAGCCTAGAGCACCCAATAATTTCTCTTTAAAACCCCTAAAATTATTGGCGGTGCAAAAAAAACTATGGAAGAAGCATCGCTTAACATTTAAAAATTTAAAAAATAAAATAAAATATTGAAAATGAAACCCAAAAAAAATTCTACGGGCAATTATGCCAACAAGTTATTAATAAAATCGTACACAAAATTTGCAGAATCTAGATCTTTGAATATATACTTACAACGTGTCGGTAATAATTGGTCTATTTATACTTATTTTAAAATGAACAGGCCAAAAAAATTAATGTAGAAAATTCAAAAGCTCGGCTTCATCATATCATCATCTTCTTATTCCCCTGCTGCCTCACACAGATCTTCAGCTTTGAGCTTCTCAACCAGCACATTTTTTCCTTCTTCTTCTTACTTGATCGCAATTTATGAAATATATATATTTTTTGATATTTTACTTGATCTGTTGGAATCGAGGGGGTGAAGAATTGTTTTGGGTTTTGTAAATCTTGATTTTCTGAGGAGAAAAAGATCAGTGGGGCTTGATTGGATCGAGGAAGAGATTTGAACTTGCAGATTACAAACGAGGTTCTGGAGCGAAAATGTGGATCTTGTAAAGGCATTGATTGGATCGAGAACGAGGAAAATAAGAAAAGGAGATAATACATTTTATCAGCTCAAGTTGGATCAACTTTTTCCTTTGCCATTGGAGAAGAAAGAAGAAGAAGCTTAAAGGTGAAGTAGCTTTTTGGGTAAGTTGGAAAAGTGGTACTTCATTGGGTATTTACTATTTAGTTTAAAATTCTTGAGTAGCATCTTGTGTGGTAATTAAGGTCACTCACTAAGTTGACTTTGAAAAAGGAAATAAAGAAGCTGAGAGATACTAGAAGTTAGGCGTTGTCATATCTGATGCATTTAAATCTTCGGCATCAGTGTGTTTCCATTTCCTCATTTGCGTGAAATGCAGTTAAATCTTCATGTCTGATGCTATTTACTTTTAATAATAAGATACCACTAGTAGGTAGGCTTTCATGTTTAAGAGCATCTAGATTCGGGTTCTGGCTCTGTAATTACTTAGATACTTGTGGTTGTAAGAATGCAAGATTTTTCCCCAGAAAAAAAAAAAAAAATCTCATTTTCCCCCTTGCTCATAATTGAAGCAGTTTCTGTTCCTTCCTGATCTTTGTTTCCTTCCCAATCTGACTAAAAGGTTCCTGAGGGTAGTGCCTCCTAATAATTAAGCACAGAATCTACAGATTGTTCTGTTTTAGTTGAATGGAATTGATCAAAGAGCATTCTATTTTAACATAATGTTTATTAAGATCATATTATTGAGTTTGTTGGTTTACCTCTTACCTTCACTGAAGCAGAGTTTTTAAAGTGATTCACAGGCGTTTCTGGCTCCAACATATGTTAGTGGACATGCTTGCACAAGCTTTGGTATATTGTGACCAATCATTAAAGTCCATTATGGAGGTATCTTGCACCAGTGCTTAAGGTTGATATAGTCCAGGTGGAGCTGGGTGGACTGGACACTAGCACTTTTTGATTATATTCAAGAACGCCACATCACTGAAAGTGGAAGAGGTTTTTATAGCTTCTGATCTAGCTTTGGCGCATCAAAATGGGAATTCAGTGCTCCACACTCATTCCATGTTGTGTGAATTCACAAGTTAAGGCATCTGCTATTGAAGGTCCTGATGCCGGTGGGTAAAAGTGAGACCACTTTGCTTTCTGCTAATGAAAAGAAATTATGGCTTATAGATTTTTTTTTTTAAATGTTTGTTCCAGTCAATGAGGATACAAGTGAGGCCAATAACTGGCCTGCGTTCCGTGAATTTACATTTGAGCAACTTAAGAATGCAACATCTGGTTTTGCTGTGGAGAATATTGTATCTGAACATGGAGAGAAGGCTCCAAATGTTGTTTATAAAGGGAAGCTGGAGAATCAAATGCGGATTGCTGTTAAGCGGTTTAATAGAAATGCTTGGCCTGATGCTCGGCAGTTTTTGGTAAATGTTTTATCTTTTAAAATACAATCTTCAACCACACTCCTAACTGACAATTCTTCTGTTCATGACCATGCACTTCCCCGACATGTAGTATTGAGATATTGGTGCCACACACTCAAACAAAGGCTATAGACACTTTTCACAATCAACTTTGTCCTGTCCTTTTTGGCTTAAGGTCTGATGGAAGGATAGCCCTGAGGGTTATCTTCTGTCTTTACTTGTTTTTTCTTAAAGGGCTTTTGGGTAGTTATCTGAGTGATTTCTTTGTTGGCTGGTCAATTTGCATTTATGGGAATATGCTAGTGTGGCCGGTGCTTAACATTGGATTTAAATATATTTTATCACAATGAAGTTGATAATTGCTGAAAACACATTTAGTTTTCTTGTTTTTCTCGAACTAGTGGTGCACACCAAGGGTGCTGTTATATACCATCTGCTCCTTTTCAGTTCCTATCGGTTAGAATAATTTTCTTTCTTAACTGTAGGAGGAAGCAAGATCAGTTGGTCAGCTCCGTAACCAAAGATTGGCGAATTTGCTTGGTTGTTGTTGTGAAGGTGATGAGAGGTTGCTTGTGGCCGAATATATGCCAAATGAAACACTTGCAAAACACCTTTTTCATTGTAAGAGCTCCTTTAATGCATATGTTATGCTTTCAGCTTAGGCATTCATTTTACCCTTTATTATTTTATTATTGGACATTTATTTGATGTCTCTTCCATTTATGGCATATGGTTTTATTTTATCTGCTGTGTTTTGTGTTAATACTGGGGCCTCGTTGGAATAGAATATGGGATTAGTACCTGAGACATCAGAGTTCTAAATTTTTCCTTTTGACGTTATTATGGGATTGTCCATTTTTCGGTAATTTTTGGTCCATTATCATCTGGACTTGGACAAATTTCAAATTACGATAAAAAGGTTGCTAGTCCAGCGTGTTATGATTATCACAATGGAAGTAATTTTTTGTGATTATTACAATATGAACTTCTTATTCTGTAAATTTACTTGTATGGTTTTTATATTTTTAAGTGGGAAGAGTTTTTCTTCTTAGGAGAAGGTATAAACACGTCAATTGGTATAGAATTTTAGCAGATAAATATGTCAAAAAATACTGTTAGGCAAATTTCATATTTTAACAATGTTTGCAGTCCATCTCTTCTGAGGTCCTGTATCCTTTACTTATTGTCATGATTTTATTTATAGTGATGCTGTACATCCTCATACCTTTTAGTTTGGTATCAGTGTGAAATAATATATTCATGTCTCTTAATTAGGGGAAACACAGCCTATGAAATGGGCAATGCGACTGAGAGTTGTTCTATATATTGCGCAAGCTCTAGAATACTGCACAAGCAAAGGGCGTGCTCTCTATCATGACCTTAATGCATATAGGGTTCTTTTTGATCAGGTAAGTTTTTGTGTCTTCCTTTTTTATAATATATATATATATATAACATTATTATATTAATATAAATTATGCGTTAGAATTTTGCAGGATGGTAATCCTAGGCTTTCGAGTTTTGGCCTTATGAAGAATAGTAGGGATGGGAAAAGTTATAGCACAAATTTGGCCTTTACCCCTCCAGAATATCTGAGAACTGGTGTGCCATATTTCTTTGCACTTATGGCTTTATTATTTGTATTGGAAAGTTACGATTCAATTTCAACTGCTCTACTTTCAAAAGAAAATCTGTATTGCATTGGAAACTCTACAATCATTAATTGTTTTGAGTTGGTGATTCAGACCTTATTATAGCTCTTATTTCTTCTGTAGGGAGAGTAACACCAGAAAGTGTAATATATAGCTTTGGCACTCTTTTGCTTGATCTTCTTAGCGGGAAGCATATCCCCCCAAGCCATGTAAGTCATTGTTATTGAAGGGAAAAGAACCTTTCACACCTCCCTGACCCCCTTCAAAAGAAAGAATAATATGAAAAGAAAATCTGCTAATTGTAAATGACAAAAATATGTATTTTCAATCTTTCATCTTTTAGTGGAAGATTATGTGGTATTCATATTTATATTACTTTTAGTGGCCATGTTTTGTTATGTTATATGTAAATTGGCATATCTACTTATTAGAAAATTTGGAGCAGGCTCTTGATTTGATTCGGGACAGAAATCTTCAGATGCTGACAGACTCTTGTTTGGAAGGACAGTTTTCTGATGATGATGGAACAGAGTTGGTACGCTTGGCATCCCGGTGTTTACAGTATGAACCTAGAGAGCGGCCAAATCCAAAGTCATTGGTGGCTGCATTGGCTCCTCTTCAGAAAGAAACAGAGGTTGGTCTATTATTATTATGTAATAGTTATGCATCACTTCCTAGACTAGCAACGGAAAAGCTTAGATTCTTTTTTTTCAGGTGTTTGCTATCATATTCTTTAATTAAAATACGACATATGAACCAACGTTTTAAAGGAGTCAATGATGTTTACTAAGTTGAAAAAAAGCCCAAATGTAATGTATTAATAGAATAAACAAATTGCAAACACCTAAAAAGTATTGTAACTCAAGTTTTGTCATCAAGTTATACCATACCATTTGATTTCTTGACTGCTTAGGGCTCTCTATTAGGGTATGCTTGGACTGAGGATAATAGAAGGGAAGGACAGGGAAGGGAGGGTTTTATTGAAACTTCTCTCTTGTTTGGGAGTTTGTTATAAGGTGAAAAGGAGAACGAAGAATTTTCAATTAACCTTCCATAATCCTCCAAAGTCCTACCTTGTTTGGGGGAAATTAGAATTGTAGAGGAGGGAGGACTTTGTAGGATTATGGAAGCCTAGTTGAAACTTAAAATTCCTTCGTTCTCATCAACAAACTCTCAAATGAGAGGTTACAATGAAACCTTCCGATCTCTTCACTTCCCTTCCATTATCCCAGTCCAACCATGCCTTGAGGGATTTTCCAGAAACATATCTCTCAGTTGCGAATGAGAGCACATTCA
Organism: Erythrophleum ivorense; assembly: GCA_026724425.1. Classification (NCBI taxonomy): domain Eukaryota; kingdom Viridiplantae; phylum Streptophyta; class Magnoliopsida; order Fabales; family Fabaceae; genus Erythrophleum; species Erythrophleum ivorense. Next base: position 41,526,790 of record JAIUCV010000007.1, read on the forward strand.
TCATCTGGAGTTTCAATATGAAAACGAAAATTTCAATCTCCATACAGAAAATGGTATCTAGTTTCTATATTCATATTTACATCATGTGTACGTGACCATCATAGCAACAGTGTGTGGTTAGCTGATGGTTCTACTATTGCCTGATGGTTTTGTCTTACTTTAAATATATCTCTTTTCATTTCTTTCTAGGTTCCTTCACATGTCTTGATGGGTGTCCCACACAGTGCTACTTTCGCTTCATTGTCCCCACTTGGTGAAGCATGCTTAAGAAAAGACTTGACTGCTATACATGAAGTTCTGGAGAATTGTGGCTATAAAGATGATGAAGGAGTGACAAATGAGGTTCCTTTATCTAAATTTTATTTTACTCAATTGTTGGATAGGCTTATTTTTTTCTCCACAATTTATATTTTTCATTAGTTTGTTTAATATCTTCTCATGTTTATCAATAAGCAATCTATGAGACTGTCAGACCATTTTTCTGCCTTTTGAGATGCTGACTCGTGTATTCCCCTTTCTTGTACTGCAGTTATCATTCCAGATGTGGACTGATCAAATGCAGGACACACTAAATTGTAAGAAAGAGGGGGATGTTGCTTTCCGGCAGAAAGATTTTCAACTTGCAATTGAGTGCTACTCGCAGGTAGATTTCTTATAGTGATAAGTTGGACTTGGCTTACTATTCTTCTTTCTTCAAACATGCCAATGATTTGTATGAAATTGCATGTTTCAAATTGTAACTCCAGACAAAATTTCTTATTGTAGTTGATATTGACTATACCCTAAAGTTGTAGTTAATTTGAGCTTTTCATGATGGTTATAATAACACTTCAGAATCAATATACTGTGTATTCATGGTTAACAATATTCTATTCTTGAACTGAATCTCTGAAGGGATCGTTTTGGGAGCACCTTTTGAGTACATCCTAATTAGCTGTCCTATTGACTTTAATATGTTCTTTCTTTGGGACAAGACTTTGATGGAATTTTTTAGGTGTTTGCTATCAGGTTCTCTCAGAAAATCATAATCTTTTTGTCAACTTAGTATTACGCTATTGCACCTGAATTTTTGAGAAAAAGAATTTAATGATAGCTTCTTGTTTTACATGCAGTTCATTGATACTGGAACAATGGTTTCTCCGACAATCTATGCACGGCGCAGTTTGTGTTATCTCATTAGTGATATGCCTCAAGAAGCACTGAATGATGCAATGCAAGCGCAAATTATTTCTCCAGTATGGCACATTGCATCTTATCTTCAATCGGTGGCCCTCACTGGGATCGGGATGGGGAACGAAGCCCAAGTAGCACTTAAAGAGGGCACAACACTGGAAGCCAAGCGAAATGCGGCTGCTGGACAAAAGTAAATGAAGAGCCTGTACAGAGAATTTCTTGCTGGTTGTGTTCTGCATCATGACCACCTACTAGTTTTATATTGGAAATACAGAAGTTCTATCCACAAGAAGAGTATTTGAGTGTCAAGAATGTGTTTGAAGAATTCTTCAAAGAAACAATGATTGGATGAGTGTTGGTAAACACCCCCTATAGGGGTGGTAAGATGCTTCATTTTACTTCTTACTATGATTTGATAGATTGAACATTAATCCAGACTCAGCAATTTTTTTCATCTATAAAAGAAAATCAAAATACAAGAAAAACGTACAGTTCTGTTGTTCAGTGTTGTAATTTGTTTTGGAATGCCAAGCAAGATTTGCTTTTTCTCTGGAGCAAACCATTGGATGGGGGATACCAACAATTTTTAAGTGTTTGTTATCAGGTTTTTCATTAAAATTGTGGCACGTGGAAGAATTTTTTTTAAGAAGTAAATAATGTGATTTTGAATTATAAAGAATATTATAGGAAACATAAAAAAAAAATACTTTTAAGTCCTATTATTGTTCTCACACATTTATGAACATGGTGACCTATGATGCTGGTAAACATATGTTTTTAGGTTAGTTAATTAACTCGGAGACATTTGGCTGATTTTTTTTTTTGGGGTTTGTTTCAGAAGTGGAAAAGTGAAACTATACAAACATCTCTGTATAATTGGATAAAGAAAAAGAAAATAATAATAGCTTTACAATTTTTTATAAGTGATGCAATTTCGTATTGCTTATTAGTGATATAGATTTTTTTTAATTGGAAATTTAAAGGATAAACAAAAAGAAAGATAACGAGAGATAGATTTATTTATAATAAAAAAAATTATATAATGATTAAAATAATTGCTTATGATCTAGTGAATGCGTAGGAAATAACTAGATCTAAAAGGAACAGAGATGGCTTTTCCAAGATTCCATCCTGAAGACGTTCTGGGTTGGCTTTTGAAGTGTGAGATGTATTTCTTGTCGGATGAAACCCTCGAAGAAATGAAAGTCACAATTACAAGCTTGCACCTGGACGAAAGAAGCTTCAAATGGCATCAAGCTTATAAGGGGAATCAAGAAGATCATCAAATCAAATCACTTAGGAAACGTACACAACAGCCATTAAGAGAAGATTTGGCCCTATAGACAAAGACTCAATGGAGGAACTCATGTAATTTAGATTTACTGGGAGTGTCAGCAAGTATTATGACAGTTTTGATGATCTTATATGCAAGATGAAGATGCTGAAAAGTTACTTGATTAGCTACTACATAGCAGGGTTGAAGAAAGACAGCCGGAGGAGTGAGGTGTTTCTATCCTAGAAAACTACTAGACACCATGAGAATTGCTAGATTACAGTAGTTGAATTTTCAACCAGTAACTGAGAACAAAAGGAGCACGAACATGGCAAGAACCATTACGTGGGGAAGTCAGGTTTATGGCAATCAAGAAAAATCAATGGCTGCAAAAATGTCCACCATAACACTTGCAACCAGTAATAGATAAGAGAAACAAGTAACAAGGGGGGATTTAAGTTACAGAAGATGCTTTTGCCTGAAGCAACTAAAGAATACAGGGTTGACAATCTATGTTATTTTTGCCATGAGAAGTACGCTCAATGCTATGAATGCCCTCAAAGGAAGAAAATGCAATTACACTTGATGGAATTTGAAGAAATTCACAGCACAAAAGAAGAGGAGTTCAAGGAAGAATATGGAGATAAAGAGATACTAAAAATAATTCCCAAGATCTCATTGAATGCCATAGAAGGTGTGGATGGTAAAACAATAGTGAGGGTACAAGGACATGTTAGAAAGAAGGTTTTGCAGGTTCTAATAGATAGTGGTAGCATCTATGACTTTTTGGATTTACAAGTAGTTAAGAAATTAAGATGGCCAATAGAGCAGGTGGGAGAGGCATAAGTTGTAGAAGCTGGTGGAGGTAAATTGATAACTGAAGAAGTTTGCAAGGAGTTTAAGTGGAGGAGGCAAAGAGAAGAATTTTAGACAAAGGCTTTGGTCATTCCTTTAATTAGATGTGACATGGTTCTTGGGAAGCATTCGTTGAAATCAATTGGATGGATGTAGTAGGATTTTTTAGAACTTACAATAGTGTTTTGCTATAATGGATGGATGCAGAAGGTTGGTGGCAAGTAGTCTTAAAGTAGATACAAGAAATTAAAAGGGAAGAGGCCTAATTCTTCTTCATAAAATTTGTACAATCTATACAAGACAAAGAAGAAGAGATGAGATGTATGGCAATTCAAACAAAAGAAGAAAAGGTGATACTAGAGGCGATTTAGTAACTTTTAGCTAAATATAAAGATGTTTTTGAAACATCTACAACCTTACCACCTTTTAGGATAGGCCATAATCGTCACATCAACTGGGAAGAGGGAGCAAATCCCATTAATATTCAATTATATAAGTATCCTACAGTACAAAAGGATGCAATTGAAAAGATGGTTGATGAATTATTTGAAGCGAGTGTCATTCAAAATAGCTCATCTTCCTTTGCAGCTCTAGTTGTCTTTATTAAGAAAAAGGATGGCTTATGGAGAATGTTTGTAAATTATGGGCAATTGATGAACTGTATTATAAAAGACAAATACTTGATTCCAATTGTGGAAGAGTTGTTAGATGAATTACATTGGACACAAATTTTCACCGAGTTGGATTTAAGATTTGGATATTGTCAAATATGGATGAACCCAAATCATATACCAAAAAACAACTTTTAAAACTCATTTGGGCCACTATGAGTTTGTGGTAATGTCATTTGGGTTGGCTAATACTCTAGCCACTTTTTAAGCAGATATGGATAACATCTTTAAAGAGTTCTTAAGGAAGTTTGTACTCATATTTTTTGATAATATCCTAGTATATAGCCTTTACCTAAAAAGCCATATAGATCATTTAAGAAAAGTGCTAGAGAGGTTGACACCATATTAGTACTTCATAAAGGCCAACCAATGTTTTTTGCAGCAATCCAAGTTTGGGCCACCTTATAAGTTCTCAGGGGATAGCAATAGGACCCCATTAAATTAAAGCTGAGGCAATGGCCAATACCTACAACACTTAAGTAGCTTAGATCCTTTCTTAAGCACACAGGGTATTATAGAAAATTTATTCAAAGTTATGGAGGAACAACTAAGTCCTAACTGAGCTACTCAAAAGCAATACCTTCCAATAGATAGAACAAACTTCCTAAGCCTTTTAGATATTGAAAGAAGCATTAACAACTACCCCTATGTTGGTATTACCAAACTTTTCCAAACCATTTGTCCTTGAAATAGATGCTTTTAATCATGTAATTGGCGTTGTTCTCATGTAAAACAATAGGCCTATAACTTTCTATAGTAGGGTTGTATTGTAACATCTTCTAATTTAATTAACTTAAATTATCAAAGAAATGGGATTAATTATAGGTTATAGAAAAAATAATTTAAATTAGTGGTTAAATTAGTTAATTAATACAAGAAATTTGGCAACTTGCCCTAAAAGGAATTTATTAGAGAGCATTTATCCCTACTGCTAAATTAATTGAGTTTAAAGTAATTTTTAACTTGAGGCTTTCCTTTTTTGTTTAATTTATAGACCTACCCCAGAACCCATGGCATATATTTGATAAAAACCGTTTAAGCCTATTAAGAGATGGCCTAAAACATAGTCTTTATTTTAGTCTAAGCTAGCTCTTAAACTTCATTTCACGTTTCCTCCATCCTTTACACACATAAACAAAATGCATGAGAAGAAGAGCTCCACCAATGTTGCATCTTTAAAAGCTTCTAGCAGCATAAAGAGGAAGATTTGACTTAGGTGAGTAAAGAGAAACTTTTTCCACTTTTTTGTCTCTTCATTTTGATCCGAGCAACTCATGATTTTGTTTCTATTTATATAATTGTAGGGTTTGGAGTTTGTGATTTTGGAGTGATTTATAACAAGTAGAAGTTGAAAGAGCTAAACTGAGTCATGGGCATAGTTTTCCCCTTTAATTGTGAGTGTCTTCCCTCCCAAATCACTTCTTTTGATTGAATTTTATAGGGGTGATGTTTTATGTGTGAAAATCAAAGGAGCCACTGGTGAAGCAGGACATATAGTGCTTAAAGTTAAGGAACTGTGGTTTAAGAGGCTTAGTGAGGTGAGTTTTTGATTTTATGGACTATAACTTGCTAAAAATGTAGGGTTTATTGCATGGTTTAAGTTAGTGTTGGTTCTTGAAATGTTCTTAGGCTTGGCAAGGCTTAGAGCATATACTTGTGGTGTATTAGTAGTAAATTAAGAGAAGAAAGCATCTTTGTGAGATAATTGAAGTTTTATTCCATTCATATGTTGGAAATTCTGGGATACGCAGCGGAAAATTACAACCCCGAATCCCTTCCCATGAATCCATTAGTGTCGTTTAAATCAAGTAGATCTAGAAATATTTACCTTTGTTATGCAATATTTCTTTCTCCGTCGGATCTCAGGAACTGATCTTCAGATCTGCTCCCTCTATTGGTATCCATACGAACGGTTGCTCAACTTGAACGGTGTGCTAGCGTCTCTGACTAACGTCTGTACACATTCTTGGTAGAGAAGACACTCTCTTCTTTCTCTCTCTAGGCGGCCGTATAGTGTTCGTATGCTTTCTCTTTCTAGATTTTTTTTCTTCCTTTTTGTTGTTCTAAGAAACCTTAGCCTCCTTTTCTTTTTTATTATAGAAGTATCTCATTAGGGTTTCAGATATATTTAATTAATTTAAAATACATTATTTTAAATCAAATCAAATCAAATTTTAATTAAATATATTAGTTTAAATTTAAGTCTATCTAATAAATTAAATTAAATCATTTATTTAATCTAAATCTAGAATTAAATTCAAATTTAATTTATCTCATAAATTAAATTTAAATTATTATATTAGTTTAAATTTAAATCACTTGAATTTAAAACTAATTAATTTAAATTAATTAAAGAATATATATTTATTTCCAACATACAAAAAAAATATATGTTTTGAATTTTATAAATTATATATATATCAAATATATATATATATATATTTATTTATAAAATTCTTCTACCCTAAATTGAACGTGATATTTATTGAATCTAAACGCAATTTCAGATTCAATGAATTTGAACATTCTAACTCGAGTTGACTCATTTCTGTGTGCGACCCTATAGGTCCATATGACTTGGCAGTGGGCTAATGATACTATTTGACCCACAAGTCACAAGCGGCCTCTAACAAGATATTGTGACTACCCAAATCATATAAGGATCGGTGATCCGATGTAACCTGTTATATAACTCTATCACATCTCTTTTGTCACATGATATCTAGATCAAGTATGAGGCATGAAAATGTTATCCTCATCTTACTTGATTGTCGCTTTCTCGATCTACGTATAGACTGACAGTACAAATGAAAACTCTTCCATTCGAGCACAGCCATGCATTTTTCAGTCTCACTCATCAAGGGGCCTAGAGATATCTCTCTATTAATCAGAGGAACAAATTCTATCTTGACCACTCATCTTCTTCTACATGAATTCTACTATACTCGATCATAACCTTTATGATCACCCGGTAAAAAATGACTTTTGACTATGCCAAAACATAATGTTCTTCATGTTGAAAATTATGGTAATCTCAAGTCCAAGGGCTCGGTGACATGGTTATATATAAGATACGCTTATAACTTAATCCATGTAGTTATCTCATAATGGGTCGATCAAGCATCTTGTTCCCTGACAAGTGTCTATGATTTTGATTCGTATCTTTATATATGATTAACATATAATCATAAATCAAAATCATACTAATCTTAGTTCATTATCATTCACACAATAATAATCGACTAGGGATATTTAGGATAATCAATATGATTTATCCAATGATATTATTATATAAAACATGCAAAAAATATAATAATATAATAAAAAAAAACTCTTATTTCTTAATAAAGTACAATGTTTGTAATACAATGATTGACTTAGGGTACAATCTCCAATAACTCTCACTTACACTAGGCCTAATCGTTGATGTGTCTAATACCCATTGACCTAACATGACGCTCATACTTTGCCTGTGCAAGTGGTTTAGTAAGTGGATTAGCAACATTTTCATTAGTTGGTACTTTGCATATCTTTATATCACCCTTATCAATGATTTCTCTGATGAGGTGATATCGCCTGAGTATGTATTTGGTTATTTGATATGACCTAGGCTCTTTAGCCTGTGCTATAACACTGTTGTTGTTACAAAATAGATCTATTGGATTTGAGATGGTAGGAACCACTCCTAATTCAGTGATGAACTTCTTAATCCAAACAGCTTCTTTAGCTGCATCTGATGTTGCTAGGTACACAATTTCTGTTGTAGAATCAACTACTGTGCTTTGCTTGAAGCTCTTCTAGCTAACTACTTTACCATTCAAATAGAATACAAATCCTGATTACGATCTAGAATCATCCTTGTCGGACTAGAAACTTGCATCTGTGTAACCATTTACAACAAGCTTATCTTCCAATCCTCTATATACCAAGAATACATCTTTAGTCCTTCTTAAGTATTTCAGGATATTCTTAACAGTAGTCCAGTGACTCTCACTTGGATTTAACTGATATCTACTAGTCATACTTAAGGCATATGAGACATCTGGTCAAGTGCACAACATAGCATACATAATAGATCTAATGGTCGAGGCATATGGAATCTTGTTCATACGATCTCGCTCATCATGTGTACTAGGACACTGAGTCTTGCTGAGATTGATGCTATGAGACATAGGTATATAACCCCTCTTTGAATCTTGCATATTAAACCTATGTAATACTTTATCTATGTAAGTGCTCTGACTTAGGCCGATTAGCCTTTTGGATCTATCTTTATAGATCCTTATCCCTATAATGTAAGTGGCTTTGCCTAAGTCTTTCATTGAGAAACACTTTCCCAACCAAGTCTTGACATTTTGCAAGGTAGGAATGTCATTTCCAACGAGTAGGATATCATCAACATAAAGCACTAGAAATACAACTGTGTTCCCACTAACCTTCTTGTAAATACAAGGTTCATCGATATTTTGGATAAATCCAAAATCTTTGACTACTTCGTTAAAGCGATGATTCCAGCTCCGAGATACTTGTTTCAACCTATAAATAGATATTTGAAGCTTGCAAACCTTCCCAGAATCCTCTGAATGTACAAAACCTTCAGGTTGTGTCATGTACACATTCTCAAGTAGCTTCCCATTAAGGAATGCTATTTTGACATCCATCTGCCAGATCTTGTAATCATAGTATGTTGCAATGACAAGAAGGATCCTGATTGATTTAATCATGGTGATTGGCGAAAAAGTTTAATCATAGTCTATATCATGGGTTTATTTGAATCCTTTTGCAACCAATTGTGCTTTGAAGGTATGCACTTGGCCATCCGTGTCAATTTTCTTCTTAAAAATCCATTTGTACCCAATGGTTTTTATACTTTCAGGTGGGTCAATCAAGGTCCATACTTGATTATCATACATGGATTGCATATAAGACTTCATGGCTTCTAGCCATGTCTCAGAGTCTAATCCCACTACAACTTCTTGATAGGTAGTTGGCTCATCTTGATCAATGAGCAACACATCATGACTTTCAGTTAAAAGAAATTTATATCTTTGAGGCTGACGTCGTGTCCTATTAGACCTTTGTGGGCTTTGTGTTACTTGAGTAGGTTCAATAACTTGTTGTGAGTCTTTTCGTTTTTCCATCTCTAACTTAATGTGATTTTGTGGCTCTTGAACTTCTTTGAGATGTATCTAACTCCCACTAGTTCTTTTAGAGATAAATTCTCTTTCTAGAAAGATACCGTTTCAAGCAATAAACAATTTATTCTCATTGGGATTGTAGAAGTAGTATCCTTTAGTTCCCTTAGAATACCCCACAAAAAAGTAATTTATAGATTTGGGTGCTAACTTATCTGAGGCTTGTTGCTTAACATATGCCTCGCATCCCTAAATCTTAAGAAATGTTAAACTGGGCTTCTTCTCAGTCCATATCTCATATGGGGTTTTTTCAACCGCCTTAGATGGGACACAACTTAGTGTGAATACAGCTGTTTCTAATGTATGGCCCTAAAAGGATGGTAGAAGATCTATTTGACTCATCATAGATCGAACCATATCTAATAGGGTTCGATTCTTTCGTTTAGAAACACCGTTCCATTATGGTGTTCCTGGTGGGGTCAATTGTAAGACAATTCCACAATTTCTAAGATGGTCAATAAATTCTTGACTCAAATATTCACCACTTCGATCATATTGAAGTGCTTTAATAAATTCTTGTACCTCATTTTAGAACGTTTTGAACATTTCAAAAGATTCAGATTTGTGTCTTATTAAATAGATGTATTTATATCTACTATAGTCATCTATAAAAGTAATGAAATATAAATGACCACCTTTAGCAATGGTACTTAGTGGATTACATACATCGGTATGTATTAAGCCTAATAGGTCAGTGGCCCTCTCACTATGCCTAGTAAAAGGTGTTTTAGTCATCTTTCCTAATAAACAAGATTCACAGGTGTCAAATGATTCAAAATCAATTGAGTTAAGTAGTCCATCTTGATGGAGCTTTGAAATGCATTTATCATTTATATGGCCTAGACGACAGTGCCATAGGTAGGTTGGATTCAAATCGTTTGACTTAATCCTTTTGGTAGTTACGTTATAGATATTTTCATTATTGGAAATTTCAAGTTTCAAGTAATAATGACCACTATAACAACCAGGAAAAAGAGAAGAAAAGAAGAAAAGAAAGAAGAAGAAAAGAAGAAGAGAAAAAGCTAAAAATTTTCAAGGGGCTGAAAATTTTCTAAGTCTGCTAGCTACAGCCCGGCTATAGCGAATGTACCTGTTCGCTATAGCGAGAAATGGTCTAACTATAGCGAGAGTGTCTTCTCGCTATAGCGAAAATGCTTCTAGCTATAGCGAATGCGGGCATCCCATACAAAATCCAGGGAGTTGCTCACTGTAGCGCGCGCCATAGCGAAGACAGAGGTCTGGGATAGATATGAGCTCGCCGTAGCGAGGGTTATGGCTTGCTATAGCGAGGGGTAGTCCGAACAAGTGTGAAAAAAGAGGATTTGACCTATTAAAGCGTCCCAACTCCTTCTTTCACTCTGTAACCGACTTGAGCTCACTCTAAGATAGAGAGAAAGGCGGAGGAGAGAGAGAGAAGCCTAGAAAAGCAAGGAAGAACAAGAAAAGGTAAGAATTTCATGGCTTTTCTCTTAGAATGTTGTTCTTCTCCCCTTGCTCTCTCTTCCCACGATTTTAGTACTTAAAGTAACCATGTTTTGAGCTTGGTTCAGAGGAGGGAGAGTAGAAAACCCCTCTTGAAGAAGACCAAGACTCACATATGCTTACTCCTTCCTTGCTTCCTTTCTTGAGAGCTTGAGAGAGGAGGGAGAGTTGGTGAGCTCTAATAAGAGAAAGAAAACCCTAGCTTGATATGTTTAGTAAGGTTGCTAGAAAGAAATCCCTAGCTTTATGAATCAAGTATTAAGAGTGTAATTCCATGTTCTTATGTGGTTAGGCTCAAGAGAAGCACTCCCATCTAGAGGTAATTGTGAAAGCAACAAGGGAGGAGACAAATTGAAGAGAAAAGTTGTGAATAGCTAATAAGGTAGCTCTCTCCACCTTCTCTCATGCATAATGGTGTGCTTACATTGTCTTACTTGTGTGTATGTATGTTTTGAGCCATGAGAAGTATGTTAGCATGATGATACCTTATGAAGTTAAATGATGTTTTATATAATTGTTTGGTTTGCTTGAGTATGGAAAAGCCAATAACCCTCTAGCCATGGTGAGGATGAGCCAAAACCCCTCAAGTTGGTTGAGACAAAGTAAAGAGTCTCCCAAAAGTGAAGTTGACTCCCAAAGTGTAAGAGTTGAGTCTAAGAACCTTTTAAGAATGGGTGAGGCAAGTCCAAAATCTGCAAGTGAGTGGGTGAGGCTAATCCATGTACTTGGCAAGCTTTTATATGTTATGTATGGCTTACTCACATGTTGAGAATGCTTTTTCTTTTATGCATGACCAATTCAAATGTTACAAATGTTTTTCTTATGATTTTATATGCTAACATGCCATGCATACATTGTGAGACTTTTTTGCATGCTTTGTGTGTGTGATTGAATGAGAGATGAGCTATTGAGATTCTTTGAATCTCACTCCCCCTCTCCACCATCCAAACATGCTAGGTGGACCAAGTGAGGCTAGAGATGGGAGCCACCAAGCTTGAAGCTAGGGAGATTGGTGAAGAAAGTGTAAAGAGTTTTTGTTACTATCATGTATTTAAGCTAGAGGATGTACTCTAATGATGTAATGATGTATATGATGTAGCAAGTCTAAATACTTGTAAACCAATGTATTTATCATGTATATATGAGAATGAGACCCATTTTGAATGAAGAAGCAAGTTTTGTTATGAAAAGCATGATTTTAGCATTGGCCACATGAGTGTATAAGTGGGTGTAGGATAGTGAGTTCCTCCAATCTGGGTTGTTAGACATTTGAGCCATGTTTGATAGCCCCTATGGATGCTTTCTCATGTGCTCAAAGAGTCCTAGAGGTAGAAGAACTAAGATTGGACCTCATTAGCCCCCTTTCTAACCAAGCAAGTGGCTCTTTGCACATGATGTCAAAAGTTGACCAAATGACCTCTTCTTACTTTGAAATTTCACATGTGACTAGATATTGTTTAGAGCTTTTTGGGAAGCTAAAGATAAAGTCATTTGGAGGTCTATAGAGTTTTCTATGATTTTTCAAAGTTGGCATCAGAAATTCGGACCTTCAGAAACACTGTTCATTTGGTCAGTTTGGAGTTTGTGTCATCCGAGGGGCAAACATAGTCCAATGGCTACGAAATTTTATATGCAGAAACTAGATAGTCACAGTGACTTATAGGGACTAGAAGCACCTCATTTAGAGGTCTATAGAGGAAGATATGTAATTTCGAAGTTCCAGCCCAGAATCAGTCATCTTACCAGACCCGAGGTACTGTTTCATCGGTTTCCGGGAGTTTGGCTTGATGAACTGATCTGAAAGTATTTTTTCTCTCTAGCTAACATCCACATATTTCCATAGTAATATCGTTTACAAGCATTGTATTTTTTTGGAATTAGTTAGACCATTTTAAAGTTCATATCAGTAAACTGTGATAGTAGCAGAACTCCCTCTGACCAGTAGATGTTTTCGGATGTCACACGCTTTATGCATGAGATTTTAAGACTTCTACATATTTTTACCATAAAGTAGATGTCTTGAGCTTTCCAGAGTGATCAGGAGAACATGTTTTTGATTTTTCTGTATTTAGTTATGAATTTTCAAACTCTGCCCAGAAATGAGGCCAAATCTGTCGAGAACGAAATTGCATGTCTCATATCCCTTTTTGCTTTCCATGGGTTTAAAGCATATTTTCGGGATTGAAATGAGTTTTAATAGTGCAATTAAACATGAGGATGCATAAAAAGAGCTCACCCGGTCCATGTGACATTAAAGTGAATGTCTATCCATGCATGATGCCATAGAGAAAGAATATGAACCTAAAGAAAATCATCTCCCTTTTATGCTTCCCATATGTATATGAGCATGTAAGGCATGATGCTAGAGAGCTAGAGATGAAGGTGTTACAACCACCATGCAAATCACCATCTGCATAAAAGATGTCATTAAAATAAATAAAACATTTATTATTCCCAATAACTGAAGTAAAACCTTCCTTATCTAAATAAGAAAGTGAAACAATGCTTCTACTCAAAGCAAGAACAAAATAACAATTATTCAAAACTAACAAAAGCCAATTGGGCAAAACTAATTCATAAGTGCCTACGGCTAAAGCAACAACTCTTGCTTTGTTTCCAACTCGTAGGTCTATTTCGCCCTTTTTGAGCTTCTTATTCCTTTTAAGACCCTGCACAATTGTACAAATGTGAGTTCCACATACAGTATCTAATACCCATGTAGAAGAAGTAGAAAGATTAATTTTTGTAGCATAAATACCTGAAAGTAATAGCCCCGCTATTCTTCTTATTCTTTAGATCTTCCAAATAAAGCTTGCAGTTTCTCTTCCAATGATTGGGCTCATTGCAAAAGAAACAAAGTCCTTCCTTGGGAGGCTTTGCCTTATTAGCTTCAAGCTTGGGTTTGGGCTTAGGCTTGTTTTGGTCCTTAGACTTATTGTCTGAGCCCTTTCTCTTTCCCTTGCTTTTACCTTTCTTTTTCATTCCTTTTCCTTTTTGAACTATTAAAACAGTGCTTGGCTTTTTTTTTGATATTTTGCTTAGCAGTTTTAAGCATTGAATGCAGTTCAGAAATTGATTTCTCCATGTTGTTCATATTATAGTTCATGACAAACTGGTCATAACTTTTCGAAAGTGAGTTTAAGATCAAATCTGTAGCTAACTCCTGTCTCATGGGAAATCCGAGCCTTTCAAGGTGATTAGTGTAGCTTTTCATCTTTAAGATATGAGTGTTAACTGATGCACCTTCAGCCATTTTGCAAGAATGTAAGGCCTTGGTAGTTTCATACTTTTCTTGCCTCGTCTATTGCTAGAACATTTCCTTGAGATGCATAATCATCTCATAAGCCTCCATGTGTTCCCGATCTCTCTGAAGTTTTAAGATCATAGTGGCTAGCATCAAGTATCCTACATCTACAAAGTTATTAAGATGCTTAGTATGGGCATCCTTTTGGGCTCTTGGAACATTGGCTGCAGACTCCTCAGGAATAGGTTGATCTAGGACATATGACTTTCTCTCCTACTTGAGAACAATTCTCAAGTTCCTGAACCAGTCAAGAAAGTTAGTCCCATTGAGTTTGTCCTTCTCAAAGACGAATCGCAATGATAGTGTAGCAGAATTATTTGTTGACATTTTTTTACAACAAAAATATGCAAAGTCAAGTTAATAATCTTCCACTAAAAATTAACCCTCAATTTAATTTAGCAGGTTATGACCTATATTTCACTCAATTGTAAGTCTGCTTTGGAAAGACGCTTAAAATTAAGTTATTTAGGTAGGTAACTTGTTTACCAATTACATCACATATAACTCTTAGATTTTTATGGGATTCTATCATCATATGATTTGGCATGTTTAATCCCATCTAATGCCTTGAGACCCAAAACCATTTTGATAGTCCCAATTAAGTCAAACCATTATGAACCTTATAAGTATCACCATTACCTAAGCTACATCACTAAGATAACCTAAGTGTATCCACTTTGATGGAACATACACTTAGGTGACAAAGCCTTGACAGGTGTTCATAAATGGATGGCATATTAACTTAAAATTTGATTCGAGGGATTTTATTGTTATTATTTCATTGTGATTCAAATATTTAATCATCGCATGATAATATACTACGATAGCATCTCATACATGCATATGATCTCATCATGAAGTATAAAATAAATATGTCACAATATGGCCCCATCTAACCTATCTCTTCCTAAGCCAATGAGAAGATTCTTCTAAGATAAAAAAACTACAAAGAGAAACCTCAATTGAACATTCAAGGGGAGTGAGATGAGAAGAGAATGTACATCCAGAATAAATAGAGAGAGGCACGACACGTAAGCCGTATTTAAAAATTGCAAACCATAAAACCTAGGGCCATATTATGCACCATACCCATCCAATTCAAACAAACACAATTCATATATAAAGTTACAAACATCTCATCTCATAAGAAAGGTTGTAAGCATTATGATTTTAGTGTTAAATCAGATTAGGTTGCGCTAGGATTTTAGTGTTAAAATTTGAATTTTCAACTCTTTTGAATAAGCCACTACCTTAAGAAAAACCTTAGGATTTATCAATCATATTTAACAAGTCCATCCACCAAACACATTTCTTATACACAGATTCAAATCAATCTATATCACATAATCAAATGAACAATGTGCATATAACAGATTCGAAATTCTATCCATCAAAATTGCATATCACATATATACACGACAAATTCGTCAAAACCCATGTATCACATACATTACAGATTTAAATCCTATCATCAAACATGAATCATGTACTTATAACATAGATTCACATGTACCATATATACATATCTGAGATTCATGTATCACATACATACATTACAGATTTAAATATATCCATTGAGCATGTATCATATATATTAAACTTGTAAATCATAGAATCTATCAAACATCAAACATGCATCATAGATTCAAATAATCTTATCAACGCGTTTGGTTTATTCATCATATGCAAATCACAGATTCAAAATCAGATTTACATATATATATATGAATATTGATTTATTTGTTCATGTCAGGAATATATATATATATATATATATATTAACATGTTATATACGAAAATATGAACAGACGTGTTAAAAAAATTTGTAAACATTCGAATTGAATAATTTATAGTCCGAATTGAACAGATTTAGAATTAGATTCCAAATAAAATTCAAACCTCTTTGTAATTCACACACATATGTCGCACATAATATTGAATTGAAGAGTTCAAATATCACTTATGTGAAATCAAATTTAAAATTGATTTGAACATCCATAGGTCTTAAACATATATTGTACATATAAGTATCATATTCAAAATCGATTCACATATAACACATATATGATCGCCAGATTTAAAAACTAATCATGTGAGCCCTAAGTTCGCATACTTATATCACATTGCAACATATTGCATCACAAATAGGTCATGCGAAATCACAACAAAGGCAAAATTCATAGAACTTCACACAAAAACTCAATTTAAACAATCATTGACGTGACTCTGATACCACTATTGGGAATTCTGGGACACACAGCGAAAAATTAAAACCTCGAATCCTTTCTCATGGATTCATCAATGTTGTTTAAATCAAGTAGATTTAGAAATATTTACCTTTGTTATGCAATATTTCTTTCTCTGTCAGATTTCAAAAACTGATCTTCAGATTTGTTCCCTCTACCGGTATTCATACAAACGGTTGCTCAACTTGAACAGCATGCTAGCGCCTTTGACCAACGTCTGTACACATTCTTGGTAGAGAAGACACTCTCCTCTTTCTCTTTCTAGGCGACCGTACAACGTTCGTACGCTTTATCTCTCTAGGTTTTTTTTCTTCCTTTTTGTTGTTCTAGGAAACCCTAGCCTCCTTTTCTTTTTTATTATAGAGGTATCTCATTAAGATTTCATATATATTTAATTAATTTAAAATTTATTATTTTAAATTAAATCAAATCAAATTTTAATTAAATATATTAGTTTAAATTTATGTCTATCTAATAAATTAAATTTAACCAATTATTTAATCTAAATCTAGAAGTAAATTCAAATTTAATTTATCTCATAAATTAAATTTAAATTATTATATTAGTTTAAATTTAAATCTATCATATAGACTTGAATTTAAAACTAATTGATGTAAATTAATTAAAGGATATATATATTTTGAACATACAAAAAATATATATATGTTTCGAATTTTATAAATTATATATATATTTATTTATAACGTTCTTTCACCCTAGATTGAACGTGACATTCATTGAATCTAGACGTAATTTCAGATTCAATGAATTTGGACATTCTAATTCGAGTTGACTCATTCTTGTGTGCGACCTTGTAGGCTCATATGACGTTGGCAGTGGGCTAATGACACTATTTGACCCATAAGTTACAAGCGGGCTCTAGCAAGACATTGTGACTACTTAAATCATATGGGGATCGGTAATCCCATGCAACCTGTCATATAAATCTCTTTTGTCACACAATATATAGATCAAGTATGAGGTATGAAAACGTCATCCTCATTTTACTTGATCGTCACTTTTTTGATCTACGTGCAGATTGATAGTACAAATAGAAACTCTTCCATTCGAGCACGACCATACATTTCTCAGTCTCACTCATCGAGGGGCCCAGAGATATCTCTCTATTAATCAGAGGGACAAATTCTATCTTGATCACTCATCTTCTTCTACATGAATTTCACTATACCCCATAATAACCTTTATGATCACCCAATTAAATATGACTTTTGACTATACCAAAAAATAGTATTTTTCATATTGGAAATTACGGTGATCTCAAGTCTAAGGGCTCGGTGACATGGTTATACATAAGATACGCTTATGATTTAATCCATGTAGCTATCTCATAATGGGTCGATCTAGCATCTTGTTACCTGACAAGTACCTATGATTTTGATTCGTATCTTTATACATGATTAACATATAATCATCAATTAAAATCATATTTGTCTTAGTTCATCATCATTCCTACAATGATGATCGACTAAGGATATTTAAGATAATCAATATGATTTATCTAAAGATATTATTATATAGAACATGCAAAAGATATAATAATGTAATAAAAGAAAACTCTTATTTCTTAATAAAGTACAATATTTGCAATACAATGATTGGCGTAAGGCACAATCTCTAACGTCATATGTGTAGTTATATGCTAGTGGTCACTTTTACTTGTGTTAAATTGATGCCAATGATGAGTTTGACTATTTACATTGTGATTTACCATGGATCATGATTGTATCCTAATAATCAAGTATCATCATGCTCTTAATTATGTTTATATGCCATGATTATGCATTAAGCCATGATTGTGCTTATTTTAAAGGGAGAAGTTGCTATGATCATGCCATTCCCTGAATTATTGGCCAATAGTTGTATATTATGATATATGATTACTGTTATGGGATAGTAAACATTTAATAGAGAAATTTGCTTATTTTCTTAGTGCATGCTTTGTTCTTTATAATTCTTTATGTTGTGATAGCCTATTCTATGTCATATGTTTGGAATTACACTTTGGTTATTGGGATTTGGTATCTCACTTTTATTGTAGGCTAACGTTTCATGTTAATGATCTTTCAACGGTGGTAAGCAGAAGCTATCTAAGAGCTAGCCTTACTATTATAAGTTTATAGGCTAGTATTTTGGATCTATTACTGTATTCAATGTAAATGATAATTATAGTATGGTTATGATCTCTTTTGTGTATCATCTATGCATCATGATTTTCCTAGTGTAGGATTCCTCATAGTTTGTACTATGGAGTTGATATTCCCTTAAGGATGCCTTTGTGATTCATTTACACATGGTTCATTAATGTGGACAATAATCCTTGCTTGTTATGCATGGTAATCATAATTGACTTTGTGGATTTACCCTTCTCTTGATAGTACATATATGATTGTTATTAAGATATATGTTTTATCCTACATATGAGTAGTCTTAAATGGAGGGTTATATTTAATGGTACGATTTTGTTGGTTGGGTTGCATTTTCTGGTTCTTAACTTGTTAGCAAGAATGGTAATGGTTTAAGAGTGTTAGCATGACAATGCTAATGATTATTAGAAATGGACTATAGAAACTCATCAGGTCATATTTTGATCTGTAAGGGTTTTGGTCTTGGTGGTCTCACTTGGAAGGTACTTGAATGTATTGAAATTTGCTTGTAAAAGGTTGGCTAGGTTTGGGAAAGGTTAAAGTGCCTAATGCTGCACTTAAAGTAACATTTTGGCATTTAGAACCAAAACTAGACTATGTCAAAAATGTGTATACTAAAGGGTCTATATGGTTGGGTTTTGGTGTGAATTTTGGCTTGGTCGTAGACCTTATATAGGTGTCATAGTATACCAATTTTGGTGAGAATTGGAGTAAGATAAAGTCCATAAACCATCTCTTGAAGTTCAACAAAAACAAGGCTTTGGAGTTGAAAATTCTGGCACAGCACGCTAGGGTTGTATTGCCCAGCATGCCTCATGGCTTGAGACCATCATAGCCAGGGCGTGCTAAAAAGCATGGGATATGTTTTGCCTAGGCTTTTGTGACTTTGTTGTTTCATGCGTTTTTGTCTTATTTCATTTCCTATTCACTTGTACCTTATACTTGTTAAGTTCTGGGTAGAATAAATAGAAGTAATGAGATTCTTTGAATATCTTTAAGGTGAGTTAGATTAATTTGAGATATTATTTGGGGGTAAAACCTTACATATTGTTTGTTTTTAGTTAGTTCCATCCTGGAGGTATTAATTTAGTATTGTTAAGTTTTATCAGGTTCATGGTTTAAAATTTGTAATAATCATACTTTTGCACAATATTCTATATACTTTATTAATCAAACTTGTTATTGTTAGCTTATTATTGTATTAGGAATTACATCTATCTCCCATGCATCTTTATTTATCTATATATGAGAAAAATCTCCTAGCCCTTATGTAATAGTGGTAATAGTACTTAGATGGGAGACATGTTATCATTAAAACATATCAATAAAGCCTTAAGTATTTGTTAAATTAGAAAGTAAAGGCATCTTTTCAGAATTTTTGGTTGGCTAAACTCATAGGTATGAGTACAAAATTTAGTATAAGATGGGGAATGAAAATGGAATTGTTGATGCACTTTCTCAAATGCAAGGGGCTAAGTTACTTCAAATGACTATTTCTACCATTTCTACTAACATGGCGAAAGATTCGAGACTTATAGTAGTAGGTCACTTAATTAAGAGAACTTATTTCTTATTTGACTCAACATAGTGACTAGTAAATAAGTACTCATGGGATGGCCATGCATTGATAAGGAAAGAAAAAAATAGTCATTGGAAATAATGATCAACTAAGGAGAAAACTACTTTCATGGATGCATGGGTCATCATAGGGGGGTCACTTGGGTGTTAAAGCTCCTTATCATAAGATTAAAGGCCTTATCTTGTTGAAGAAAATGAAAGATGATGTTAAGGCCTTTATTAAAAAATGTGATATGTGTGTAAGTTGTAAAAGAGAAACTATTGCCAAACCAAGTCTCTTACAACCTTTACCGAATCCTTTTGAGGTATGGGTGAGTATAATAATGGGTTTTGTAGAGGGATATTGAAATCTAGGAGGGGGAAGACACAATTTCAGTGGTAATTGACAAAATGAGTAAATATGCTCATTTTATTGCACTTAGTCATCCTTTTACCGCTACACTTAGACATTTTTGGTGATAAAGACTCTATTTTCTTAAGTAATTTTTGGAAGGAGTTCTTGGCAAGGTTGGGTATTTAGTAAAACCTTACAACAACTTATCACTCACAATCTAGTGGCTAATCTGAGTGTTAAATCGCTGCCTTGAGACATGCTTAAGATGCTTGACATAAGAGAAACCAAAGGAATGGTAAAAGTTGTTATCCTTTGTTGAGTTGTGATACAACACCACTTTTCATATAATTATCTAGACAACACCCTATGAAGTCCTTTACAATAAAAAATCCCCTATTCATATTCCTTATGTAGCATAGGAGCAAGCGGTGGAAGTTATTGATCACTCATTCACAATAAGAGAAGGATATTAGTTGTAATTAAGCACCATTTGCATAAAGTAACAAACAAGATGAAACAACAAATAGATAAAAGAATAGAGTGAGAGTTCAAGGAAGTGTTTGGGTATTTCTTAAACTCCAACTTTATAGGCAAGTATATAGAGCTTCTAGAAGTTTAAAAAGTGAGCTCTTAGATACCTTAGACCTTGTAAGGTTATCAAGAGGGTGGAAGTAATAGCTTACGAGCTAGATTTTCTAGCCCCATCTAAGATTCATAATATCTTTCATGTTTCATTGCTCAAGGGCACCCTTCACTTGATTAGGTAGCATAAACTATTGATTTGGTTTTTAAGAAGATATTACATAGAAGGCTGATTTAGAAAAAGAAAGGCCTATCATGTAAGTTTTAGTTAAATGGAAGGATTTACCAGATGAAAATGCTAGATGGGTTCATTTGTATGACTTCTAGAGGCTTCACTTAGAGTTTATTGGTTGTACATAACCCTTGAGTGCAAGGGTTTTTAGGGAGGGGAGTATTGTTAGGAGTATTAGTTTGTGAAGAAGTCAGTTAGAAGTTGTTGCTAATTGGTAATTCATTAGCTAGTTGTTAATTGTTATTAACTTCCAAGTTTATAAATAATATTGTAACTAGAGGCTTATGGAATGAGAATTCTATTGAAAGTCATTCCCTAGCTTCTCCCTTTCATCTTTTTCTTCTTCTTATGAGTAAATGATATTTGTACAAACTTTTATGTTATCTTTCTCCTAAGAGTAGCACTTAAATTATATTGTACATGTCAACTTATATTTTTTTCTATGTACACGCTAAGCAGATGCCTATTACAAGAAAACTACAAAAATTAATAAAATCAAAGCACAAATGTTAAGTGCAACTATGACAGCATTGTGAGCATCATTATACATTACATGTAAAATGCTTTTGTAACCCCCTTGCTTTATTACTTGATTAATTTTTTATGAAACTTTCCATTTAAATATTGCTTCATTTTATAAAGAATTGAGTCATAATATTTCACATTTTATAATATTTGAATGTAAGGCTTATCTTTGATAGAATCCGCTATATAGTTGCATAAACAACTATGGGAAACTCTTTTCCAGAAAATACAAAAGGTTTCCATGTTTGTTGCTTGCTATGACTGAAGTGGATAGATTCTAATCAACCACTTCCCAAACTAGTAATTATAGATTTTGGATTATGGGTGTGATGTAATACCATAATTTCTAACTCATCTCATACCTTTAGTGACTCAATTTCATGAATTATATAAGTTTTTAATGAAAAAGGCAATAAAAATATTGATTATTTTCGCGTTGCGTCATATATAAAAGCTCCATTCGGTGTCACATGGACCACATGAGCTCATACATCACATTTTCATATTTAATTATATGAATACAACTCATTTCCATCATAAAAAGTGGCCTATAACTCATGGAACTCGAATGAATGCATAAAATATACATGTATATTTTCAGCCAGATTCTTCCTCATTTCTGCCACAACTTTGGAAAATCATAACTAATTCTAGAAAAATAGAAATTATGCATTCCTAGTCATTTTGGAAATCTACACATGTCTAATTTATGCTAAAAATATGTTTAGACTATAACATCCAACACAGAAGATGTTTGATATTCAAAATGGTTTAGAGGTCAGGCTGTCTACTGGTGTTATCACATAATTTTGCAACAAATTTAAAAAATGTCCAATTAATTCCACAAAAATAAAATCTATGAAAATGATACCAATATGGAAAGATATGGATGTTAGATAGAGGGGGAAAATAACTATAGACCAATTCAAGTACATCTAGATCTTGAAATCTAATCAAATAGTAATTGAGGTCGGGTGGAGTTCTTGATACTGAATGGATTCTTTAAAAATTCGTATCTCCCTTTATAGACATCTAAATGGGGTGCTTCTAGTTGGCACAAGTCATTGGGAATGTCTGATTTCTTTGTATAAAATTTCGTGGCAATTGGACATCATTTGAGCCTTGTGTGACAGATTTCATTTTCGGACCAGTATGAACAGTATCATTACCAAAACTAGAATTTTTGCCAACTTTGGAAATTCTTCAAATATTATGTGGACCTCCAAAAATTTCATACTTTATCTTCTCAAAAATCTCTTAAAAAGCTCTAAATGCATGCCAAATCTCAGATCAAGAAGAGCTTATTTGGACAAAAGTGATATAAGGTTCTAAAATAACAAATTTATGCCTCATATAGGGTACCAAAATATCCAAATGGCTTCTCTCAATGTTTGACACCTCTTGGGCAAGTCTAAAAGTATGAATATGACTTGTTTGAACTCCCCAAGTGGTTCCAAATTTCATGCATCTCAATTTGGCCATGCCACTTCCACATATATACTAGTGCATCAAACTTTCAAGAAGCAAAAATGACCATTTCATACTCATTTTACATTCTAGTATTTACATGTCATAATCTCTCAGTCATACATGATACATCAACATATTTATACATATTCATAACCTTATAGAACATGTACAACCATGGATTACAAAATTTTCCATTTACATGGCTTTAAAGTAACCAATTCTATGCACTTTAATGTCCTACTCTCTTCTCCCAAGGGCTTGGCTTCCATTACCTTGCTCTCTTGGTCCACCTAGCATGTTAGAATATTGGAGAGGAGGAAATGAGATTCAAAGAATTCCAATAGCTCATCTTCTATTCAATCATACATAATGGATGCAAACAAGTCTCATAAATGCATGTATGGTAATATTGACATGTGCAGACATTCAAGAAACATTTTCATCATTTAAGAAAGTCATACATAACATATTGTCAAGCAAGTGGATTAGTCTCACCCAATTTCTTGTGGATGTTGAACTTATCTCAT
Source organism: Erythrophleum ivorense (assembly GCA_026724425.1). NCBI lineage: Eukaryota > Viridiplantae > Streptophyta > Magnoliopsida > Fabales > Fabaceae > Erythrophleum > Erythrophleum ivorense. The sequence goes on from JAIUCV010000007.1 coordinate 41,550,402, forward strand.
CCATTCTTTAAGACATTCTTGGACTCAACCATGCTCTTGGGAGTCTATCTTACTTTTGGGAGACTCTTTGCTTTGTCTTAGCCAATTTTAAGGGTTCTTGGCTTATCCTCACCATAGTTAAGGGTTCTTGGCCTCACCACACTCAAGCAAATCCAAGAACATATCATAAACATCATATAAAACATAATATATCATCATAAAACCATGGCATATGAAATCATGCTATCATACTTTTCATGGCTTGAAAATATACATACACACATTCTAAGACAAGCTAAGCACACATCCATGCATGAGAGAAGGTGGAGAGAGCTACATTGGATACAATTACACACTTTTTCCCTTGAATGCAAGCTCTCTTTTTTGGCTACACACACAAGGAGGTGGAGATCATCTCTCTTGGCCTAGACACATCATATGGAAGCCAATTAGGCTCATGGAATTAATTTTAAGGCCACACACCTTCCTTAAACACTAACTTGATCTAATAATCCCTTTATGGTTCCAAAATGTACCTAATGAAGCAACACCCATCAAATAAATTATAGGCTCCATTCTTTCCTTTCAAATATGATTCTTGACTCCTTTTAAGCCTCTTGGAGTCATCACACAATCAAAACTAAGAGCCTAACTATATGTTGCTTCTGTAGGTCATATTATGGAACATAAGGCACCATCTCACATTCTATGCTTTCTAAATTTTTTCCAAGGCTTCCTCTCATATTTATTCATCATATATGACTCAAAAATGGGTTTAGAAAAATTTAAAACTCCCCCTAGCTACTTAAACCCCTTTAGGCCGAGGCTATGGAGGAATTAAGCTTAATGGACTTTGCTTTGTTTTCTTGATGGAAGAAGCATATGGGGAGACTTCTAGGGATCTTAGGAGCTCAATTAAACATTCATTTAAGCCTAGGAATAATTATATCAAATCAAATTTTTAAGGGAACCCATGAAACCCTAGGTTTGCTACCTTGAAAATCCATGGCTTTTTCTTGAATTTCTTTGCATATTCTTATTCTCCTCCCTTAAATTTATGAATTCACCCTTGGTTCCCCTCAAAATTCCAGCCCTCTAGCATCTACATAAATGGGGTGAAATATAGAGAAGAAGGGGGGAGGAGTAGCTACCATAGGATGCAAGATTTACCTTATTTTCTTGCTTTTTCTCACTTGAATCATGCTTTCTCCAAGCTCCTCTCTTCAAATCCGAATTTTCCTCTCAATTTCTCCCTTAAAATAGATCCACATACTTTATTATAATCATAGGAAATAAAGGAGAATGAAGGAGAAGAGGTTTGGAAGAGAAAGAGCATAAAAAACTACTAAATTCCCATACCTTAAGCCTTTGATTTCTCCTCTTTTTCTTCCTCCTCTTGTGCACCTCATCCCCTAGGATTTTTCTCTAGTTTTGGGTAGAACTTGGTCGAGCTAAATGAGAGAAGTGTAACACCATAAATTCTAGCTCATTTGATGCCATTTAGAAGCTTTGTATTATCAATCCCACAAGATCATATGAAAAGGGGATGAAAATAATAAACTTTTTTCGTGTTGCGCTACGTCAAAAAAAATTCAATTTGGTGTCACGTGGATTGTGTGAGCTCATATTATACTTCCTCATATTTAATTTCATTATTACAACTCATTTGTATCACAAAAACATGCCTACAACCTATGGAAACCGAAATGGAGCTCAAAATAAACAAGCACATTTTCGCGTAGATTTGCTCCATTTTCTAACCCAAATTTGGAAAATCATAACTAAATCTAGAAAATTCAAAATCATGAAATCTTCATCATTATAGAAACCTTAGGATGTCTACTTCACACTAAAAATATGCCCAGGTCATAAAATTCATCACACAGGACGTTTGACATCCAAAAATCTACAGAGTCACTGGCTGCCCGGGCTGTTGTTCAGTTTACTGATACAAATTTCTGAAATTCATAACTAATTCTATAAAAATCAAAATCACACACATTTGGTCATTATGGAAAGATACAAATGTTAAATTGATAGTAAAAATAATTACAGAATGAAAAAGATACGTTTAGTCAGCTGGAACCTATGGAACAGTAACTAGACTCATGGGGTGCTACTGATACTGATAGTTAACTTCAAACATGTATAACTCACTGTTCAGACCTCCAAATGAGGTGATATCAGTGGCCACAGAAAGCTTATGACTTCTAGTTTATGCATGTAAAATTTCATAAGCATTGGACACTATTTGGCTATCGGGTGACACAGAATTCAAAATTGCCAGTATGAACAGTACCCATACCAGAATCCATGAAAAATCCCAAACTTGAAAATTCATAAAATATTCTCTAGGTCTCCGAAAATTATGATCTTTAGCTTCTCAAAAATCTCTTAATGAGACCTAATTGCATACCAAGTTTCAGGGCAATACTAACTCATTTGGCTAAAAAATAGTATAGGATTCCATTATGGTCAATTTTGGCTCCATATTAGGTACCAAAATTGCCAAATGAATTTCCCTTGGTCTTGGCACCTTTTGAGCAAGTTTAAAAGCATATTTAAGACTTTTGTGAGCTGCCCAAATGGTCCCAAACCTCATGCATCTCATTTTGGCCATTCCACCCACACTTATGCATACTTCCATCAAAATTCCATATTGCACACTTTAGCATTTCATACTCAAAATCAGTGCTATAGGTCATATATCATTTTCATACATCTAAATATCACATAATAGTATATTTACATGTGTCCCAAGGTTCATGGTACATATATAACATCATATACATTATGAACCATCATTATGGTTCCAAAATGGGCAAAATAATACGTAAACTTGTCAATCCTTGCTCTTCATGATTGTTGGCTCCCTTCACCATAATTACTTGATCCACCTAATATGCTAGATCATTGGAGAGGAGGGAATGAGATTCAAATAATCCCAATGGCTCATCTCCCATTCAATCATACATAATATGTGCAACTAAGCTTTACAAATGTATGTATGAAGAAAATAAAAGCCATAGATATTTTAAAGGCAAACTTGGCATGTGAACCACTCATACAAATCATTCAAGAGTTCACCAAATGTTTGGATTGGCCTCACACTTCTTCTCATGGATTTTGGACTTGCCTCACCCATTCTTGAGAACTTTGGACTCAACCATACTCTTGGGAGCCCACTTTGCTTTTGGGAGACTCTTCACTTTGTCTCAACCAAACTCAAGGGTTCTTGGCTCATCCTCACCAAAGGAAAGAGTTCTTGGCCTCCCCACACTCAAGCAAACTCATACAAACATCATGGATTCATTTAAAACATAACATGGCATCAAGGATCATGATATGTAAAGGCATGCTAGCATACTTTCTATAGCTTGAAAATACACATACATACATTCTAAAACAAGCTAAACACACATCCATGCATGAGAGAATGGGAAGAGAGCTACCCTGTACAAATCTACACACTTTTCTCCTTGGATTTTCCTCCTTTGCCTCGACTATACACCAACAATTTGGTAGAGATGGTTTCTCTTAGCTTAGACATGATTTAAGGGAGCTAATTAGGTTCATGAGACATATTCTAAGGCTACACAATTTGCTTAAACTTTAGATTGCTCTATAAGCTCCATTATGGTCTATAAAGATACCTAATGAAGCAACACCTCTCAAGGGACTTCTAGACCTCATTCTTTCCTTTCAAATATGATTCTTGGCTCCTTTTAAATCTCTTGGAGTCATCACATCATTAAAACAAAGGGCCTAGCATCATGTTGCTTTTTTAGGTCCTAATATGGAACCTATGGTACCAACTCACTTTCTTTGAGTTCTAAATTTTTTTCCAAGGCCTTTACTCATCTTCACTCATCACATATGACTCAAGAATAGCCTTAGAAAAATTTAAAACTCTCCCTAACTATAGGAACTTGCCTAGGTCGAGACTATGGGGGAAAGAAGAGTTCATGGCCTTTTTGATTTTTCCTTGATGGGAGACACACTTGGGAGAATTCTTAGAGGTCTTAGGAGCTCAATCAAATACTTACACATGCAAGGAAACTCATATCAAATCAGTTTTTGCAAAGTGTTCAAGAGCTCTACACTTTTCTAACTTAGAGTTCATTAGTTTTTCTTGCAATTTCTTTACTTTCTTGGATGGGAGGTGCATGTAGGAAGCTCTCTAGGGGTCTTAGGAGCATGTTTAAATATTCAATTAAATCTAAGAACATTCATGTTAAATTAGATTTGCAAGGGAGCATTTGGATCCCTAATGGTTCCATCTTATTTACTAATGCCCCTTTCTTGATTCTATTGGTTCATTCTTAATCCTTGCACTCTAAAATCTCGAATCCCTCCATGAATTGGACAGAAAATAGCCCCTAAGAATTGGGCTCATGGTGTCCAAATTCATGCAAGAGGAAGGGGGAAGAAGAAACTACCAAAGAATGAAAGTTTTACCTTGTTTTCTTGCTTTCTCTTGGTTGCTTTTCACTTGGCTAGCCTCCCCTCATCAAATCCGAAAATCCCACCTCTATTTTGCCTTCAAAACAGATTTAAAAGCACCATCAAATCCATAGAAATAAGGAGAAGAAGGAGGAGAAGTGACTTGCTAAGGAGAAAGCTAGATTTTCCATGGAATTTCCTACCTTTTCTTGGCTTTTTTCTCCTTCCAAGAGTGTTCCTTCTTGTTCACCTAAGAGAACTGATTCTCCTCTCTGTTTTGGGCAGAAGAAAGACGTTGAAAAATGAGGGCAAGGGAGGGTGTGAGAAAGAGAGAGTATTAAAAGCAAAAGAATTCCAAAAATTTCCATTTCGTCCCTTGTTTTTGGAATTTTTGTTTCTAATCCGTTTTAGCTCCTTTTTGAGAAGCATCTTTTCTATCATAAAATTTAGGTCCTCAATCTTATAAAATGCCTTTGGAATCACTCAATTTGGAGCTAAAACCTTCCCGAACGATTTAGTCAAAGTTCGGGCTCACTGTCGTTGGAAAATGTATACCGAAGGGGCTTTAATTGTCCCGGGACTTTCCATAATCTTCAGGGCCTCTAAGAACCCTGGAGAACTCAAAACTTTCATTTAAAAAGCCCTCCTGTGAGTTTTTCAAAAAGTGCCCATATTTACGAAAATGCCACTAGCCTTTCAGCAAATTTTTCGAATCATTCTGGCCTTGATTTCTAGGCAACTCAAGGCTCAAATCCTCATTTTCCATTATTTAGAATTTTATCATAATTTTATTTGGCCCCAATTCTTTCTATTTTGGGGACTTCCTTTTATATTTGGCCCATTTTTAACGTTTACGGAGAAACTGAACATTGTGTTTCTCACATTTACGGAGGGACCGGATGTTACAAGAAGAAGGATGCATCATATATATAGGTGGGAGGAAGAAACACTTTTAAAAAATTTCTGTTTTGTCTTTCGTTCTTGGCATTTTCATTTCTACTTCATTTTAGCTCCCTTTTGAGAATCGTCTTTTTTATTATAAAATTTAGATTCCCAATTTAGTAAAATGTCTTTGGAATCACTCAAATTAGAGCTAAAACCTTTCTAAATGAATCCGTCAAAGTTCAGGTCAACTGACATTGAAAAATGTCAATCGGAGGGGCTTTAGCTGTCTTGGGACTTCCCATGGTTTTTAGGGCCTTTGAGAATCCTGGAGAACTCAAAACTTTCATTTAAAAAGCCTTTTTGTATGAATTCCAAAAATTGCTCAAAATTACGAAAATGCCATTACGTTTCGTAAGATTTCGGTTAAAATTTATTTCTTCATTCTAATTTTGTTTTTCCTTCCGTTTGAACCTGGGATTCTTATTTTTAGGAGTCTAGAATGCTTCCCAAATTTTTTGAGACCTTAACTACATCATTTAGGGGGACTTCCTTTTGTATCCGGTGAGTTTTGTTCGTTTACGGAGAAACCGTACGTTACGTTTCTCACATTTTCTCTCATTTTCAGAGAACCGGATGTTACATGTGATGCCTACAAAGGATACATCCACCCACAACATTACTACTTGAAATATTAGCTTGAGGATTATCTTTGTGAGTTGGACACATGATGAGACAAAATAGGGAGAATTTAAAAATTTTAATAGATAATAACAATAGATAAAAACTCATGATGGTACTAGTTGTATAAAGTTATAAAAGTTATTTTCATGGTTATATTGCATTCATACTAGTAAAATAAAGCATATTGGTAGTAAAAAAAATTCTCATAATAATAATGCATGCATGGTAATAATCATGGCAAAAAAGGATATTCTCATCTTAATCATTTCTTTTGAACATGTCTATCAATTTTACTCATCATTGTGAACTAGAACTAAATTGCTGAGAACTTTTTTCTGACTAAGGTGTCCCCTAAAATGGATATATAACTAGAAAATCAAGTAATTAAAGGTCACCTATCTCTTGAGAATCCTCTTTCACAGTTCCCTGAGATCACGTTTCTCTTTAGGGATTCTTTCTAGTTTCATATCTCTTTTTAACTTTTTTTTTTTATCTTTATCATAGACAATTGTATACATAGTCAAAATAGACTCTCTTTCCATGGTCTTATTAGGGGTTATCATGATGCAATTTCAACATGACAAATTTAAAATATCATAATAATGACTTGATACATAATTTGAAAATTTAATAATAAAGGGCATAATTTTTTTAAAGAGATTACATAAATGTCAAGTTAATTAATAATCCTAATTTAATGTACTTGAATAACCATAAGAATTACTATAGTTGCACTACAATCATGAACTAAAGTAAATCTAATAGCAAAATGCTAAGAAAGACAAATCCTTATAATGATATAACTAAATTAAATTAATTTATAGAACATAAATACTATGTTGATTTATGCATTAGTGTACTCTGGATTAATTCATACATAAACTATTATAATTATGTCATAACCATGACAAAGGTATTAAACAAAATTCAAATAAGAAAAATACTAATTTGATAAGATTGTTATTTCTTTGTCAATTTAGAATTTTTTTTTCAAAAAATAACTTCTTTTGCCTCCTTCCTTTCTTTCTTCTTTCTTTTTATTTGGCCAAATTGGTTGGTGCATATTGAATTTTGTTCAAAAAATAACTTCTTTTGCCTCAATTAAAAATGAGATTTGCATATGGCATCACTCCTCGCAGTTCATCCTATTGCATGCATATGGGTCGTGAAGGATTTCTACAAGTGTTGTTGCATAGGAATATATTTTATTTTAGTTAGATCCTAATTATTAAGTTGTGATTAAATTTTTAGTTGAGTTGTTTCCATTTTACTTAGATGATTTGGCTAGGTTAAATTTTAAATAATTCCTTGTAGCAAGAATTTATAAAATTTAATATTACTAAATTTATTTATGTAATGTATTTTCTAAAAGCTTCTAAGTGAAATATTTTTCCTACTTAGATTTCACCTAAGCATATTTATTGTTAGTAAAGTAAATAAATTTTAATTTAATCAAAAAAATAGTATTTGATTAAATAATTATTTCAGTGCATTCTTTTTAAACAATTTAAACTAAGCATATGTGTATCATGTAATTTATTTTAATTAATTATATAAAGCACAAAATGTCATAAAATCAACTAAAGATATTTACTAAAATTTTCATAATCACATTTTACACAAATCATATAATTTCTTTTACATAATTTTAATTAACTAGATAAAACATATTATTCATATAGCTATTTATATACATATCCTAATTATAAGAGGATATTATTGCTTTTGCCTTTGAAGTAGTTGTATAAATATTGAACTAATCATGTTATAGAGGATATGTTTGCTCAAGCTAAAGTGTCTACTTTGATAATGGAAGAAGTAAAGATCTGGTTCCTTTTTTTTTTAATCTTAAACTTTCTTATTAGAATCTTATAATTACTGATTAATTAAAAACTTGAGATATGCTTTCCATGGGTAGATTGTACCTATGGTTGTTTTAGATGCGGTTATGCTAGTTGTTAAGGAGTTCTTTGCTGGCAAGGGTGATAACAAGGAAGAAGCAAAGCTCACAAGCAGAATAAGAAAAGAGGAGAACAAATAAGAAAAGAAGATTTAAAGGTAAGATTGGCATTCAAAACTTTCATAAATATTTAATGGAATAATTTTTCTTTCTGAAAAAAAGATAGGGACATTTGTTATGTATAATGTTCCTAATTTGAAATGCAATACTCCTATTCTGTTACTTTACTTTTAGTAATCATTTTAAATTAGAAGTCTATTTGAAAAATTCATTTGTAATAGAAAAATTATCTTTGTATTGCAAAGCTACAATGGGTGATGGTCCTCTTATATGATGATAGTTTTCTCTTGCCTGCATAGTTCTTACTTAATTGAATAATGGTTACAAATATTTCTAAGTCTCAATTGTGTACCTAGTAACATTTGTGATAGGTTGTTAATGGTAAAACTTTTATCTATGTCAAGCATTGACTTTTTCAAATGTCATTAATAAGTATAAGTTGATTAATGATGCTGGTGATTGTTTGTTTTCTCTTATAGCCATATTTGTCTTTACCAATTGGGACAATATTAATTTGTTTTACATGCTTATTAAGATTATTGCCAATATCCTCTATTAGAAATTTTAGTAGATTGGCTAATTTGATTGTACCCTTCTTCTTCTCTCCTTTTCTCTCACCTCCTCCCTTGTCCTTTAATTTGCTCTGAATTTGAAGGCATTTGAAATTCTAAAGTTGTGCATGGTGTTTTGGGTTTCAAATGTTGTGATTCTTAGATACTTTTCCCATCTTTTCTTTTTCTACTAAATTGGCTTAAGTTTAAACCAATATATTGTATCATTTTATATTGATTAGTCTCGTAATCAAAATGACATTTTGACACCCACAAATTGATTGGTGCTTTTGGTTTTGGTTTTGATTTCAATTTCATTTAAACCTTCCAGGATGGAATTAATGGTTAGCTAGGTAGGATAAAGCAATAAATCAATAAAATTAATGCTTTCAGCATGTACAATAAGCTAGCATAAGATATTCCCTATTGTCTTGTGAAAAGATGTCAGATGATTGTTTCATTCCTTAAACTTCTGTTCTGGCTATCTTTCTTTCTGTTTGATTTATGTAAGTTATATTTCAAAATCATGTTTGAGTTTTTTGGCCAACAACATGTTTGAGTTTAAAAATGTGTTAAATTATTGACTTTTATTTTTTTAAGTAGATACTAATCTCCATTTGGTTGTACAAAGTCATTAAGTAATCTCAACTCGGAGTACTATCTAGTCACTTAAATAAGGTATTCTTATGGCTTATAATATTGCACATGAGCTTTAATCTTAGGTTTATTAATTTTAACAATATTGACTTGACTAAACAGGGTCAAGTTAATTGTGTTGAAGTTAAGCTAAGTAATCTTTCTATCTAATTTTAGCCTTATTATGTAAGTCCTCTCTCTTTTCTTTTTATTGCTTAGTACTCATTAGTAAAAAGTTTAGTGCTTAAGAAATATTCATTGCTTTATATATATATATTGGTTTCATTGATACAGAATGCTTCATAGTATACTGTGGGATACTTGATGGTGGGGCCCTATAATAGTCTTGGTGATAAATGAATTCCAAATCATGAGTTGAAATATGTTTTCTTCTTCTTTTGAATATAAGGATGAAATTTTGCATTGGGAATTACTTGTGAACTGTAAAAAATATTTTATAGATATCCAATAATGTGAATTGAAAATATAATGCAACAAATTTTGAGAAGCTAGATTAGTATTCTTTTTGGTAACACTAATTGAGAAGTTGTGTTGTCTAATATATGATATGTCACTTACAAACTGCAATTATTTAGAGGAGCTTGCTTCTTGGTTATGTCTTAAATTATTTGGTGTCTTATTAAGTTATAAAATTGCAATATTTTGATATTTCATTTTTGCTTTATTTTTCCTTCAAGCAGTTTTGCATAGGTCTACCAATATATCAATTAATATTACTCACTTTTAAATAGTTTCTATCTTCTTATCCCTCGCAAGTTACAATGTGATGAGATATAAAGAATCTATCCCTAAACACAATGCTTAATGTAACACATACTCTAATAATCATTGGGTTAGGGACTCCATCCTCTAAATATATGCCAAGTACTTATACTGTTATAAATCCTTGAGGCTTCACCTCACGCTAGTTAATATTCACTTAAAAGGGCTCAACCCTATTAAGCAACAATACTTGCTCAAGTTATTATATAACAATAAGGGCTTCACCCATTTTATTCAATTCAAAACATAGGGACTCACAGTCCACATCTCGAGCATATATTAGAATATTTTAGGAAATTAAATTTAAAGGTCTATAAGTATCAAATTGCTAACTAAACAATGTTTTAAGGTCCAAAAATAGTAAAACCAAATAACAATGTCCTATGGTCATGGCAAAAAATAAATAAATATTAACCTAGCATGAGCTCGAAGAGTACAAGAGCTAATAGCTCACTCCTCTGGTAACTTCCCTTGCTTCCTATTCAGTTATTCACCTGAAAATGTTAAGAGAATGGGGTGATAACTAATGTCTAAGTAACCCAGAGTCTTACCATGTGCATACAAACTAACAACCATGTCCAATTAATATACAATAGGTCTCAATACAAATCTAACATCACTATTATTAATTATTAACATAAAAGATCATAAGGTAAGTTCAAAACAGTTATATACACAACATGATAAAATGCAATATGTGTAACCTCCCTTATTGCTCCGTCCAGCTTTATACCATTGATTGAAGCCATAGGCTTATCCACAATTTGGCCCACACATTGGAGCGACCAAAGCTATTCCAGTGCTCGAGATGTACTCGGCCAAAGGTACAAAGCCTAAGCCTAAACTATGGCTCCCCTCCTTAAAAGACTAAACCAGGAGGTGTCACTACCCCACGTTCTCCCTTTACAAACCCGGCCAGGTAAGTATTGAGGAATGTGGTCCTACAAAAAGCCAATCACTATGCGCGAGGTGGAGGCAAACCACGTGGTCATCGTATTATATATATCTCACTAACATCTCCTTAACCCATCATTTATGCATGTCATATTTATCCAAAATTCATACGAGCATGCTTGAAAAATAAAGAATCCCATATAGTATATCAAATAAGACTGACAAGCATGCTTAAAAGAAATATAATACTATAAAATATCACATCAATAATTTGAGCTCACAAGCATGCTTAAAAATGAGATACTACGTTAGAATTTTATTATATCTGCAAACATGCTTAACAGGATTCTAGTAATTTTATTAATTTCACAATCATTACTTTTACCGTTTCATAATCCCATACAGCTTATTTACCTATACCATGCTCAACAAAATAAACTTATTTATTTAATTAAAATTACAACAATAAACCAGTTTTCATACATATGGAAAAACTCCGAATTACCTGTTCTCTTTTGGCTAAGTAATCACATGGCAAGAAAATCAAAGCAGTAAGAACTCTTAATGAAAATCTACAAAAGTCACACATATATAAAAAACATCAATATATAATTCAAAACTACTTATCTATTATTCTAAACTACTCTAAGGTTACTCTAAAACTACTTTAGAAACTTAAAAGCTATCATAAAGAACTTAAAATTCTCTTTTAAATTTATATTTCTTTATACTTTAATTAATTCATTAGAGTAGTCAATTTTATGTTAATTTAAATTTATAAAAGTTCCTAAATTCCTAAATCTTGATTTTCTCATCTAAAATTTATAATTTACGTATATATATATATATATATACAAATTAAATTTATATTTATAAATTCATATTATATACATATCTACAAATATATATATGTGTGTATATTTATTTCAGAAAAATAAAGGGATGAAATGATGCATTTCTGCATAGGAATATATAATTATATATATATATATTATAATTACATATATATATATATAAGATGAAGGTTGTATATATATATATATATATATATATATATATTTAATCCATAAAAGGACGAAAAGGTGCATATTGCATATCACTTTAATTGAATGGTACGTGGGGTGTATTTATATATATACATATATATATAGTCATATGAGACAAAGAACAAAAACTACTCGGACAAAGAACAAAAACTACTCTCGTGCCTAGTGTGAAAATGTAGGTTTGAAAAGGGATTGAAAGAGTAGGTTGGAATTACTTGAAGAAAGGCTTTTGGCGACGTGAGAGAGAGCAGACGGATGAAGGAGTGAAAAATAAGGAATAAGTTTAGATTTTTCATAATTAGATTATTAAAGATATATATATCTTATTAGTTATTATTATTATTATATTTTAAAATTCTATTAGCTATTAAAACTAACTTTAAGTTATCTCTCGGATAATTTGAAATATTTTAAAATTAACTAAGGATATATATATATATATATATCTTATTATTATTTTTTATTATTATATTTTAAAATTCTATTGGCTATTAAATTAATTTTAAGTTATCTCTCAGATAATTTGAAATATTTTAAAATTAACTAAGGATATATATCTTATTAGTTATTATTATTATATTTTAAAATTCTATTGGCTATTAAAATTAACTTTAAGTTAACTCTCGGATAATTTGAAATATTTTAAAATTAACTAAATATATCTTATTAGTTTTTTTTTTTACTTTTAAATCTTTGGCTCTTTAAATTATATATATATATATTAATAAATTTTTAAATAGTTAAAAATTTGACTTTTCTCTTATCCTATCTTGTACCCTACTCTTTAAGCATAATATTTAATCTTATATCCTTTTTAAAGTCACTAACACTTTCTGGGATATTACACTTAACAAATGAAATCTTTCATCACTAGATAAGATAGGAACATGTACATATCTATTGTAACTAACGAAAAGTTAATGGTGTGAAACAATATATCAACAAATATTTTTTGGTAAAAAGATGATGTTTGGGTTTGTTACATGAGAAAATAATCATGTAAACCAATTTTCTAATAAATATTCTTTGATAAAAAGTTGATTTTTAGATATTAGCTAATATACATTATGTTACTTTATGGTTATATTTAGACTAGATAAATTAACTAATTTTGAAAAAAATAATTATATGCATTTGGAGTGCTTTATGAATACTTAAAAAAAATCTAATATAAATGCTTTAAAAACATAGTCATCAAATATAAATAATATTTGTATAATGACAACTAATAAGTAATTTAGACATCAAATTCTGTTCTTAGACTTTTAAAATGAGCATCAAGTTAAAGATTACAAGTTATTGGCTAGTTTATATAATGGATGTGTAAATTAACTTGTAGTGTTATTAAGAATGAACTCGTAAATATCAATTAAATAGACTTTTAATATATTGTTGTCAACTTACTATTAGATCCCATTTGATACAATTTATAAGATAAGACTTGGTAACAAAGTCATGAAAATTAGATTGGGCTGACCAATGGTTGGAAATTGGTGAACCAGTTGCGACTTCGACTATTTTAACCCTCAAAATTGACATAAGAGAAAACCAGTCAAAAATTGAGAGAATTGATCAACTAGTGAAGTTGATTAAAAATAAATAAATCAGGTGGTTCAATAGGTTGGTTAATTTTGGATTTTTTTTGGCCTTCAAATGGATCTTGTCCAGATTTAGAAAGATGATTCTTTTATAAGGGGAAATCAAAGGAGGTAATGAAGAGAGATTGTAGAAGTTTTTACAAATGGAGTTCAAAATTTTGGCGAGTATATGGTGATGAAAATGAGGGAAATGAAAAGGCTATAAAGGGGGGTAAGAGATTGTGAGGGACAAAACAACCATGGTGAAGGAAGAGAGAGAGAGAGAGAGAGAGAGAGAGAGAGAGAGGAAATCTAGGTTGCAATAGAGGATAAAAGGAAGAGCAGCCTTACTCATGGAAAAGGAGATAATAAAGTTGAACAATGAAGGAGAGAGATATTTTCTTTTGGCATTTAGTTCATATGTGTATGTGTGAGAGAGATAGTAGACTCCCAAGGATTAGAGTCATCAAAGACCCATTACGTTAGCTCGTATAACCCTCCATTTTGGTAAATTGGTTTCAAATTTTATGAACCCATATAATGTTATACTTAAAGTTGACTAGACCTACTTAACCCACCAATTAGACGGGCTAACACACCTAACCTACAAGTTGGCCCTTTTAACTTTTCTTTTTTCTTTTTTTCCTATTAACTGAAAACATAGTGTTTGAATGAATTAGGGAGCGTAAAAGGGTTTCACTTCACAACACTACTTCAAACTTCATGGCATTCCCTCCTTTCTCAGCTTTTATTCTTTGCATGACACCTTGCCCGAAGTCCCTGGTAGAGTCACAGAAACTCACAATGAATGGATGGATGATGGTAACAACTCAACAATAGTAAAGGCATAGCATTACAAATAGATGGACAAACAACAAAACAAGTAAGAAATTGATGATTTTCTCTCCCTTCGTATTCCTTTGCACTTTTTCTTCTCTTGATTCTTGAAAGCTATTGATATAGAATTCAAAAATTCACTAAAAGAGAACAACTTAGAGGGATTTTAAGACTTTTAAACCCACTATGGAGAGCATGTTGATGCTATATTATTGTTTACAACTTAAAAATGCTATTCTTTTTTTTAAACAAGGACTATGACTATCTAGGCTATGGAATGTGTGACTATTTGACTGAGTTCATGTTGTTGTAGTATTGTTGTGTTAAGATTGGTTTATTATTGAGTTCATGTCATATCATTTTTTAGCCGGGTTACATTTTTCAACCTATTTAAGTAGGGTGGGTTAAACAAGCAACTCATGTGGGTCGAGCTAGCCCACTTTGACAACTCTAACAAGAATTGGGTCAAATCTCTCATTAAAAGAGAGAAGGTAATTATAATAGTGAGCTCTTAGCTTTAGCATTGGCCAAGAGGGGGGGGGGGGGGAAGACTTGCATGTACAAGTGGTTAAGGCCATCAAATGTACATTTTTATATGACAATTAGGTAATGTGACTATTTTTTTTAAAAAAAATTTTGTCATCTTTCACCAAAATAATATATATATATATATATATAATTATTACTCGTTTAATTACGGTTTAACCACGGTCGAACTAATAAACTATAAATTAATATCTCCACTTATTCAATGACCAATTCGATTTTATAAACATTGCCTGATAATATAAGTAGCACTAGATAATATTTTTATAAGATATTTATCATATAAGCCTTTTATATCAATATAGGTATATTGCATTTATGTATAACATAAGTAATGATGATGGTGATGATAGTGGATGATATTAGTAATGGTGATAATAGTGTGATGATAGAAGTAATGGTTATGGTGACAAGGTAATAATAGTCATGGTGGTAGTGATAATAATGGTTGTGATAGTGGAGGTTATGGTTGCTAGGGCATGGTGGTAGTAATAATAGTGGTGATAGTAATAATATTAACATAATGATAGAGATAGTAGTAGTGGTAAAAAGATAATAGTTGTTACAATGTTAGTGATAGTGGAAATTGTGGCAGTGGGGTCTACCAAGAGTGTGGCAATAGCAAGGTAGTTGCAATGGTAATGATACGATAATATCAATTTAGATAAAAATAATGCTTCTTATAAAAAAGATACAATATTTCTTATTTTAACCTAACCTTCCATTCATGGTTAGATAGTATAATGTGATAAAAAGTCATAATCAAATAAATTAATACAATTTTTTGTTCGCACTATATATTATATAAACATAGCTTTTATTTGTTTATATTATCTTATTTAATTTTATACGATGCTCCAACCTTTAATACTTAAATGTCTTTTTTCAATATATATATATATCTTAATTCCCAATAAATGCTTATGGTGTCGTATATTGCTATGCAAAAGTCCAACAGTTTAGTAGTCCCAATCTAGGTCTCCTCCCAACTTTTCATTTTGATAAGCAAAGTTGTGTCTGGAGGCTCACATGATAGCTTGTAAGACTGAGCAGTGGTTGACGTAAGGAGCAGTTTTTCTAGCTAATAGTTAAATCAGTAGGAGGTAATGCAACGAGTGGATCGAGCACAAGCTTAGGGATTTTCAAGCAATTTATAGTTTAGTTCTAAAGGTATTATGTTAATTATATTGTGGGATGTTAATTATCATGCCCAAAATCTTATTTATCGTAAAAGAAAAGAATATTATTCACGACATATGGTTATAGAAAAACTTCATTAACTTAATAATTTGTAGGAAGACTAGGTTATTTCCATACCATTATCTTAAAGAATAGTACAATGATCTATGAGGAAACTAAATAATTCTTGTAAATCATTTATTTGACGCCTCGTTAATGCTGAACTTGACATTTAAACTAGAATATTACAATACTGTATTGTTATTAAAATAGTGTAAAATATTATAGTAAGATAAATAATGCATGATAAAGTAGTTACAAAAACTATGAACTACATACTATGGAATATGTGAATAAATCAATAATAATATTTCAAGAAAGCAGACAAAAAAATGCAGATAAGTCAATAACATTTTCCCACAAATTCACCCCAAATAAAATAGCGTTGTCCGAAACTTAAGTGGTGTGATTATCTGCCTTTTGTATCGACTAATAAAAATCTTAAGAAATGCGTGTTTTAATATCTTAATTTCCATATAACTGAACTATTTTTTATTTATCTGAATAGAAAAACAGATTTAAGTGCGTCCAATCTAGTCCAAGTAATAGCATACCAAAATAATAATAAAAGAGGGAATGATTTAAAATTGAAAGATAAACATACTGCATGTTTTTAAACTTTCTCTAAACTATCTCGTCCTGAAATATCCCAAAAGCGCATTCTCTCATATTAGTTTGATGTATTTAAAATTTTATTGTTATATCACTCTGCAGAAGAATAGAAATGACATGTTAAATGAAAAAAATTTATATTTATTCATCTTAATCTTTACTTTCAATTACAATGTGTCCATCAATTTAAAAAAAAAAAACATTCCAATTGGCCTTCTAATTTATTATCCTTATTGCAATAAACCCCCACCATCTAAATTGAAAAACTTTAATTATGTAAGATTATTAAATATTCTTTTTCATTATGTAATTAATATTTGTTTACCTTCCTCTCCGTACTTCTCAGTGTTTATATATCCAACACCTCGTTGCAGTCTTGCAATGTCACTGTAGCTACTCATACTAGCCAATGCATCACCCCTCTCAATTGCAAAATTGCATTTGCGAAAAGCTTTATCTGACTACTAACCTCTCAATTCCAATAATGTGGAATCCTTAGGTTATACAACTCCGTACTGACTGATGCATTGGAAACCCCCAGGCTTCAAAACCCTAAAAATCTCAGCATAAACTTCCTCAAGACTCGGTTTGCGACAGGTCGCCTCAATTGAAAAGAGTCATCTTTGAATGGCATGGCCTACACTTCAACCTACTCCTGCGGCTCTTCTTCCTAAAAGAAACGAGAGATAGTTATCTAGGATAATGTTAATAAAACTCTAAATATAACTCTTGATAAAGATAGTTATCTAGGATAAAGATAACCACTATCCAAACAATTTTAAAATAAAACAAAATTCTAATTCCTAAATAAAAACTCAATTAAATAATTAAAATATAGCATCTGCATCAATTTTTTATAAAACTAAGCAAAGCATACCCTGTTTACTTGCTGGAAAAATAATACTTTAAGAGAGTACATATATTAGAGAAACATATAAGAAAGCACAGAATTCTCTCAAAGCTTTAACAGAGACTCAAACATATAGTCTTTCTTCTCGCGGTTAAAATGATAGGCTGTGGAATATGTTATCAACCAACGTGGTTCACGCATGATTGGATCCTCGTACATGAACTATGCAAAGACTCCACTCAAAAAGTATCTCCTAATAGTTTTTTTGAACTTTCATTAATTGTAACAAGGCCACCCAATCCTTAAATATACCTATAATTATATAAAGTGAACTTGAAGATCCAATTATGAAAATAATTTATATATATATGTATAAGTATAAAATTCATAAATAAATATAATATTATAAAAAATTCTCATCGCACGTTAAGAATACAGGTCAACTTTGAAAAGCCACTAGATCACATCAAAGGTCACAATTCATGAAATAAACAAATAATAATTCGCTATTACAATTAAGTTTGGAGTCCTAGACATATACAAATATCCAATGAAGGATGCAGTGCCATGTAACTACAAATTAAGGCAATAAGGCAATAAGCCAATAACAAACAACACAACACAACACAAATGATAGAGGTTCCTAGGAATCGTGTCATCTTACAACCTAGATTGCAATCCTAAAACCAAAATCTTACAAAGAATTGAGATTGTTTTCTTGTTAGCAAAATCTTTTAAAGTATCTGCCCCTTCCCGATGAGAGTTAAAGACCATGTTTTATAAACTTCATCTGGTTGCCCATTTGACAGTTTGTGGTCCTCTGTTTCTAACACAACACGGCAAGACATCCTAACCCACATCACACAAGAAAAACAGAAGCTTCAAAAGGTAAATTTCAATGAAGATTGTTTATGAATCAACATCGATGAAGAGTGGTATAATTATATAAAAATGATACAAATCACATTACTTAATAATCTAAGGTACAAAACCTCAAGATTATAGTAATACTAAATAAGGATGCTAATTTCATTTAAATATACTATATTAGATAGTTTAAAAGATGACTAACAAAATGGGCGCGCTGGTGCTTAATTCATTGAAGAGATGATTGTTCTTATTAAAAAACCAAAAATGACTGGATGACATAAATCACTTCACATGACCGTGTATCATATTGTTGGTTATTTGTATGACGTTTAAGACTCTTAAATTTAATGTGATAATTGATAAATATTACAAAAAAATACAAAATTAAAAAAATAATAAAATTAAAAATGTAAATAATAGTTTGTGTAGCTCTAACACAACTTTTTCCTGGGTACAGGGGGAGGTCTAGAATACAGAACTACAAAACAACACTTTCACACTAGAACACACCACCAGATGAGTCCACTACTACATCCTGTGAAATCACATGGGTATTGTTTTCTCCCAAATTTCATGTACATGATTGCTCTTTTCTTTTTCTTCTATTTTTTTTTTCTTTTTTCCTTTTGATTTTAGCGGAGGTTATAGATTCAGTGTTTATACATCTCAAAACTGGTTTCTTGTTGAGATAGCAAAAGAATAGAAGTTATGACTTCAAAGAAAATGGAAAAGGAGAAGGAAAGGAAAGAGATGGCTAGGTGATAATTGTCCTTCCTCTTTTTTGGGAAAAATTTCTCCTCTAAAATCCCTTAAATTGAAATGACTAAAAAAATATAAATGAATGAGAATTTCAGAGAATTTTGGAATTTCAGTTGAAAATCCTTCATTTTCCTCTCCTCCTTATTAATAACTCCTAAACAAGAAAAAGATTTCAATGAAACATTTCCTTCCCTTTCCATCCCCTTTACTCTTCACTCCAACATAATATGAGGTTTTGAAATCAGAAATGATAGAGTGGAACTATCATTCCTCTAGAGGCGTCGGGGGGCCCAATAGAAAAAGACTCGAAAGAATGCCCAAAAAAAAAGAAGAAGAAAGATGCATAAGATCTAGTAATTTAAAATTATAAAATCAAAATCAATTATTTGTAAGTCTATTGTAACACAATCTTCCATGTAAATGCAATTACACAAACCAATCTTGAAGCAATAAACCAGATCTTAAGGGCTTAATCTTAATGAATGTGACAAGAGAGGAATCCTCAGAAGAAAGTAGCATTAGCATCCAGATCAAACCACCACAGAAACATACCAAACTTTTGACCCTAAAAGAGAGACACATCATATGCAACTCCTACTTCTTTGAGGACTTCCCCTTCTTCTGTGAGGCTTTTCCCTTTGTGTTGTCTGTGAAGGAGTCTACACTCTTGTCCTTGAACTGCATAGTACCCTGGCTGAATTCTGGGGACAGGATTTTGGCAATCTCAGAAAACCCAACACTACTTTTGCCTCGTAATAACGTTTGCAAATTCTGCTCCCAAATCTTGTCTTTCTTGATACCAGGACTCTGCAGGGTATATGTTATTGTCAAGTGAGAGGCAATATAAATGATAGGAATGCAAACCATTCCACCATTTCCTTAAACCTTAATCAGATTTCTGAATAAGTCAACTAGGAAGTTAGCATCAGTTCTTAGATTGTTTTCTTATTTGTAAAATGACATCTGTCTATAGGTTAGGAATAATTACAACAATATGCTAAATCCATGTCTTGCCATAATATATCTCCAGAGTTTAATGTCAACTTTTCCCCCTTAAGGCCAAATTGCACAAAACTCCTCTCAACTTGGGGTTTGTGCAACTCACCCCATCACCTTTAAAACTATACAGTTGACCCCTCAAAATCCTGATTTTGTGCAATTGGCCCACATCGTTAGCAAATCCATATGTCAACTATCAAAACCCGTTCACATTAACAAGTATGCAACACATCATCACTCTCATGTCCATGTGGCATTTGACAAAGCAAATAAGATAATAAGGGCATTATGGACTTTTACTTCCCTTGTCCCCCAATTTTCCCAATCTATGGAAACCACGAAAGCTATCCTGGAGAGAGAGAACTATACCTGCAGCTTCCATGGCGGATTTCCATATGAGAGCCACCACAACTTCAACTCTGTCTAGGTATAATTGCAGCCACCAGAAACTTTGCCTCATAGTCTGCACAAGCTTTTCCCACTAAACACAAATCTCCTTGTTGAAATATTCTCCTCACACGCGTTATATTCGTCTCTATCTCTCTTGGTGGGAAAAGCAAAGAAGCTTCCATGTTAGGAGGAGAAGAAACCACTTTACTTCCATCTCCCATTACTTTTTCAGACCAAGCCTGAAGGAATGAAGCTGTCATAGTTCCATCAGAAACTGTTTGAGATGCACGCACCAGTCCCTACACTTACACAGCTAAATTCACTAACCTGAACAGCCATTATTAAAGGATATTCATCATCATTTGATTTTGGGTTATAAAGATCTAATGGAAGAAACACTTTAATCTGACTGGGGTGTGTATTTTGATTCTTGAGAAAATCTGACAGTTTAAGTGGGATTCTAGCTTCAAGGTAAAGAACACCTTCATTGTTGCAATCCACATAAGCATTACTTTTATTGCCCTTGAATCTTCCACAAAATGGGAGGTGAAGAGTGAGAACTTTTGATAGCAAAGCCTTTAATTTTTCAGATATTTTTGTAAATCCATCAATGGCAGAAGTAATTTTGGGATCAGAAGGAGGGTAGAAAAGGACAATGGGAATGAAGAATGAAGGAGAAAATTGGTCGAGGAGAGGAGTGTTTAAGGTCAGATGGGGTTAGAGATGATGGCTTTTGGTCTTTTCGGATACAACTTCTGCCATCAATTCTGCAACTACCAGATTTTGAGTGTTCAAGGTGAGATGGGGTTGTTGGAGATTTTGAATTGTTATGCTTGTGTGTTAGCATGTTCATCCAGGATGAGAGAGAAAATTCTAAGAGAGCTTTCATGGCTACCATAGGTTGGGAAAATTGGGAGAGAGTGAAGAGTCTAAAATGCCCATATCTGTCTTATTTGCTTGGTCAGATGCCACATGGAGAGTGATAATATGTTGCATACTTGCTGACATGGACAGGTTCTGTTCATGGATTGCACAAAATCAGGACTTGGGGAGGGGTAAATTGTAAACTTTTAAAGGTGAGGGGGTTTAATTGCACAAGCCAATAAGTTGAGAGGGGTTCGATGCATCCCTCCCCCCCTTCTCTTTTTCTCCTTTTTCTTTTGAAGACCAGAATAAGAAGAGCTACATCAAATGGTTCAAAAGCCATTGACATCAAAGCACGCCCCCCTCCCCCCACTCCACGAAAAAGAAAAAGGAGAGCATCAGATATCATAATACTAATTACTGAACCTAGATGAATTTCAGTCTCGGATGCAAAACATATTTGTGTATGGGTTGCAAGTTAACATAAAAATTTACAAACCAACTCTACTAGATGAAATAGATTAAAAAAAAAAAACCTTTCCATTAGCTAACTACAGATATTAAATAAATAAATATATAAAACTTCAGAGATTTGTAACCAGAATCATAGATAAAAAATGCAATGAGTCAAAATCCCTAGAATATCTCTAAATATAACCCATTTCATAGAAAGAAAAGATTTTGCAAGCTGACATGGAGTAGTTATGGACAGATATAAACATATTGAATAATAATGTTAGACAAGTTCTCATAATTGTGAGTCAGAAAATTCATCAAACACTCAATACATTGCAGGCTCAAATAGCCTAGACAATGAAACAAAATTCTCCTATTATAAAAGAAAGAAAGAATGGTAGAGGGAGAGAAAAGGAACCCGGAAATTGTTGAGTTTGATAAACTTAGAGATAAGCAAGGCGGTTTCAGTGCGAGATTGATCAGGGATACCCAAGAACTTGCACAGCTCACTGGAAGCTTTGGAGTTCTTGCCAACTTTTCTGTTAACAAGTCCAGTCAAAGCCTTTGATGCTGTTGTTAGAGTCCTCCGCCCTAATCCCCATGCAGCAGCAATGCTGGAAGTAGAAACACAAATCCTCATCTGATTCATTGTTTTCCTCCCTTGATTTGCTGGCACACTATGCTTTCCTTACCAAGGCAATCACCTCTTGGATCTTCTCTACGGACTCAAGTACAAAACCTGAAAATTAGAACATAGGTATTAGAAATATTGAAAGAAATTAATATTATTTTACATGCTCAGGCTTTGTTATTTGTTATGTAGCACACTCCCATTCATCTTGCAACAACAAAAGACAAAGTCTGAGCCAACATCTTGGGTAATGAGAAAATGTACAGATTGGTTTAAATTCTAAAGAGTGATAGTTGGGGGGAATATTTTCCAATTTTCAAAGTTGAGGGGGGTATTTTTATTTTTCCCTAACTTATATTTGTATTATTTAATTCACTAAAAGAAAAAGTCGTATAATTTAAGGAACCACTTCCATTATACATTTTGACATGATAAAAATGATAAATCTTATATTTTAACATTTTTTACATATAAATAAACATTTATATAAATATACATTCTTTTACAAATACATTCAAAATTTAATGTTAAACTTAACAATTTGTTCATAGATTATTTACCTTGCTCATAGATTATTTACCTGGCCGCATTAACCCGCACTTAAATTTGGCATCCAAGTAAGCAAACTGTTAAATTTGGTATTAAATTTAAGATAGAGACGTGACACAAGGGAAAAATGGGGTCGTTTTAGAAAATAGGAGGACAACATTGCATGCTTTTGAATCAAAGGGACCAAATTAAAACTTTTTCAAAACTAAGAGGACCAAAAGTGTAGTTAAACCTTAAAAATACAAAAAACATGAATTAAAAAATAATTGAAAGGAGATAAATTAGTACATGCAACAGAGAAGATAAAATTGATTTCCTCCAACATCTCATAACATCATGCATAGTACTTTCATGACAATATGGTTTTTGAAAAAATTGGACAATAATAAATAAGACTAAGTCATTCATTTCAAACCTTTTAACGCGTAATTCATGACCACTTACACAAACATTAAACTTCAAATTAAAACTAAATTGTATAAAAAAATTTGGTGGTAAATTACATGATTAAATCATTAAAAAAGATATATTAGAATGGTTAATTGTTATTTAAATTGTATAAATATTATTATGAAAAAATATAATAGGTTGTTGCACAGAAGATAAACTTTAAAATTAACAAAACAAAATTATCGATTATGAAGGTCAAGGACACTTGGGGTGGGCATACTTGAGGGCAGAGCCAAATCATGCCAACTCTGATAATAACAGATACTATGTTCAGGGCTGGCCTTGACCCTGTTTAATTAAGATTTAAAAGAGGAGCTCAAGGTTGGCCCTGCTATTAACCTTATAGCCCTAAACCCGCCTGACCTGGCTATTTTATATAAATTAAAAAATTTTTTGTTGAAAATTAAATAACTTAATATCTAAATAACTGAAAGCAACTCATGCCAAATTCAACAAAATATGAGGGGTGTTAGAAACTTTAGGGTTAGGATTTAGTTTTCCCAATATAAAAAATAAAATTATATAATAGTATTTTATAACATATATAATTGAGCTGGGCCAACCCTGTGAAATCAAAGCTTAGGCCCAACGTAATTTTTGGACTAAAGTGCAATTTTTTATATCTTTACTATCAAATTTTCTAAGTGTAAAGTTTTTCAATAATAACATGACAAGCATATCGAGGAATTGTATCCTTGTCAGCAACATTCATATACCTAGTCATATTTTAATTAGAAAATCTAATAACAAAGATACAAAGAATGTAGTATAA
The DNA here is from genome assembly GCA_026724425.1 of Erythrophleum ivorense. Lineage (NCBI taxonomy): Eukaryota > Viridiplantae > Streptophyta > Magnoliopsida > Fabales > Fabaceae > Erythrophleum > Erythrophleum ivorense. Next base: position 41,574,721 of record JAIUCV010000007.1, read on the forward strand.
TTTTTCTTTTGGGGACTAAGATGCAGTTCCTTATATCTTTCCAGGTTTTCTAAATGCACAATTTTTCAATAACATGACAAGTGGATGGTTTAATTACAGAACTATAAACTTGTCTGCAAAGCCTGTATACCTTTCATGCTTTAATTAAGAAACCTGATAACAAAAATAAGTAGTAGTATGTAAGTTCTTTCTATTTTAAAATTGGGCTTAGAATTTTGACCAAACTCGACCCTTGGACTTGAACTTAGAGTCTAAACCCTAATTAAACAAATTTCGACCCAAGTAGTAAGGGATAGCAAATGGGCGGATATCCAAAGGTTTTCGCGCTATCCAAATCAGTATCCATAGGAAACATCCACTATCTGTACCCTAAACTATCCAATACCCGAAATAACAAGAAAATAACAGAGTATTGGGTTCTAGATACCGGGTACTCAGTATTGCCAATACCCAATAATAGTTGAGCTACAGAGTTTTCCCAAATCTCAGTTACGACTATTAATCATATTGCCATGTTCTTGTGCACAAATGCAGAGTTAACAAAAGGACAAAATTAGAGTTTAGAAATAATGCATGAGAAGGGTATAAACATGCTTCTGTGACAGATGTGTTAATCACTTATGGCCTTTGAAATTAGGCTAAAGCACCAAAGGGGCTAAGAGATGAAGATTGCGTTCGATGCCGCAAAGCAATTGAGAAAGATTAATCACATTTACAAGCAGAAAAGATTTCGGGAAACTCTATAAAATCTTATTTTCCTTGTAAATTTCTGACAGTAATCGAGTGAAAGATCGGGGGATGACTGTACCTCAAGTCGATGGCGGTCCTCTTGTTTGTCTATAAATTTCAAAGGCAGTGTGCGACCTCAGCCTCTATGGTCGACGGCTTCCTTTTATTCTGAGATCAACGGCGGTGCTCTCTGGTCCGCGGACGACAGGCAGTCTAGGTTGGCGCTCGGTGTAGCCAGCAGAAGAAATTAGTGGGGAAGGGGGCGCACTCGGAGGGATATTAGGTTTAGGAAGTATTATTATTATTATTATTATTATTATTATTATATATAATACTGAATATTAAATATTCGATATAATTAAAGAAAAAAAATTAAATTTAAGAATTTAAGTTTTATAAAATTTATAATAAAAAATTTTAAAAATTAAAATTATCTCTAAATATTAAAATTACTATCAAATTTTAAATAACTTATTATTAGAATTAAAAAAATATTACTAAATATTAAAAAATTATTATTAAAATCACTTAAATTATGATTTTTTTTAATTTTATAATAATTTTTTAAAATTTTAATAGTAAATTTTAATAATTTTATTTATTAAAAATAATTTTAATTTTTAAAATCTTTTATTATAAAATTTTTAAAATTTGAATCTTTAAATATAATTCTTCCTTAATTAATCTCATAAACAGATACCACACTTCTTTTTTTTTTCAAATACCAAAAAGGGCCGAGCGAGGTCTTCCCCTATCTATAGCATTGATATTGAAGGAATGTATTTGATGTCTAAACATGAAATCGCCCATTGTTGGATCGGATGCATAATTCTTATTTCATATTTTATCC